>CM077092.1:131558174-132025555 GCA_039513925.1 Platanthera zijinensis
AGGGAAGAATCAACCCTCAGCAAGCAAGCTGTCAAACTCTGCAACAAGTTAGTAAATGAACGAAATTATAGCAAACAAAGCATCAACAAAAGCTTAAGAAAAAAAAATTCACCAAGTGCCATAAGGAAACAACCCACTTCGGCTCAACCTGCTGAAGCAAAGCAAGAAATGGCTAACCAGCCAACATCCATCATGAGGATAGGAGTAATAGCCCAAGAATCAACGTAGGAAAATCATTAACACTTAGTGATCCTCGTCTCGGAGGAGTGGGTGACTTCAAAGGCATTTAATTTGCTTGTAACAACCTGGCAAGCTAAGTGGCACAGCGTTGCCCGGCCCACTAGCAACCCATGGAGGACCCATGGCGCTCTAGTGGTGTAGCCGGAATCTACAAGACCTGTCACGGAAACCAACACCCACAAAACACCTCACAAAGACCTCGGCATCACTGCGTGCTAGCAAGGCGATACAACTGACTGTTCCATCCGCATTAACTTCTATCAACGTCTCCTCGTCACACTTTCGAAGGATTTGGGTCAACAACCCAAAACGGGCCCCCAAGGACCTCACTCAGCGAAAATAAGGAACGACGGACAATTCCTTCGTAATTCGTCAAGTATCACCATTGATACTCGACGGATTCGTCGAGGATTGTCGATGAAGCCGAAGGGAGTCGTCGAGTATCGCTGCGATACTCAACGATTTTCCCTAAATTCGTCGAGTATCGCGACAATACTCGACGATTTTTCCTGGGATTCTCGACGATTTGGCACGACGATTCTCGCCGAATTTACCTTAGCGCTCGACGACTCTACCTTGTCATTCTCGCCGATTTTAACTTAGCGCTAACGTCTCTACTGGTGATTCTCGACGATCCTTACTCTACGATTTTGGCTAGCGATTCTCGACGACTAAAACCCAATACCCGCTGACTCTGCCTGGTGATACTCGCCGATTCTACCTAGTCAATCTCGCCGAATTTCACTTAGTAATCTTGGACAGCCAAACCATGGGTAACGAGGATACTCGACGGATTCGTCTCGTAGTGCGGGAAAGATCGCATATCCGCCCTATAGCGTAAACCTACTCAAAATAAAGGGGAGAGAACAAAGATAGAGGGAAGAACCGGAGCAAGCAAGGGAAGAAAATCCACTTTCCTCAAAACCCACGAAGAAGACGCCGCCCGTCCCGACCGCTTTCAGATCCGGCCACAAGGAGCACCGTGCAACGATTCCTGAAACTTTTGGGGACGAAATCAAGCCAAAACCCCTAACCCTAACCTTCAAAAGTCAAGGAAACGGACAAATCTTACCTCTACCGCGAAGCCCTTGCCGAGAGCAGCCCGAAAATCCAGTCAGACGAGGAAAACGAGCCCTCCTGCTACGCACACCGCCGACCGAAGTCCTCACCGAGTCCGCCGCTCCCAAAGTATCGTGAAAACGAAACTGCCGTCATGTTCGTGGAGGAAGAAGAGGATGCGAACCGGCCCAAACCCTATCTATCCTATTTATACCCTAATTAAAACATAATATATTATATAATATTAATATATATAATAACACACAATCTTAGTACAACGCCCAACACAAACGAACTCGGAAACGCGCAAAACTCGCGCCGTAGCCAAAAACCAACGCTACGAACCCGACGGCTAGGTCGAAATCCCAATCCGATGGGTTTAACTCAGGCAAACACCTACCAAATCCAAAACACAAGCGGCTCCACCGAGTCACCGAAACAGACCCGGCCCGCTAGGGAAAACTCGCCAACAGGCTAAGATACCACCCTATAGAGAACTCAAGGAGCCAAGATCATGCTCTAACCTCGGCACATGTCAAACACGTGCTAGGGTAACGCTTATGACGTCAAAACCCGGACAACTAACGAATATCGGAAAATCAGGGGCGTTACAGTCACACCCCCTAAAAAGAAGTTTCGTCCCGAAACTTGGATCACGAAGCGAAGAAGAAGATAGAAGAAAAGGCACAATAGGAGAATTCTTAAACGAAAATACTAACCTGAGAAGACAAAGGGAACAACTGGGGATGCGATTTTCTCATCGCGGACTCCAATTCCCACGTTGCACCTCTAGCATCCTGGTTTCGCCAGAGAACTTTAACCATTGGAATTGTCTTCTTCCTTAGCACACGATCTTGCGTTTCCAGAATACTGACAGGTTCTTCAATATACGAGATATTAGGCTGCAACTGGGGCACTGAGTCAAGAACATGGCGATCACTACGAACACACTTTCGCAACTGGCTCTCGTGAAAGACATCGTGAACGCTAGGGAAAGAATCAGGCAAATCCAGTCTATACGCAGAAACCCCGATGCGCTCAAGAATCTGAAAAGGTCCCACATACCTGTGATCAAGTTTATGGTTCCTTCCAAACCTCTTAACACCTGGCATCGGAGAGACCTTCAGAAAAAACATGTCCCCAACTGCAAATTCCAGATCAACTCTGCGTTGATTGGCATACTTCTCGTACCTCTCCTGAGCCAACCTCAGCTTTTCACGAATATGCGTCATCGAAACGCTCATATCTTCCAAAGCTTCTGGACCGAGCAAGGGTTTTCACCAACTTCTGCCCAAAATAAAGGGGTTCGACAACGCCTCCCATATAACGCTTCAAAGGGTACCATCTGCAAGCTCTCCTGATAGCTATTATTATACGCGAATTCCATCAATCCGAGGCGCTTATCCCACGCTCCACCATGGTCCAGAATATAACATCGAATCATATCCTCCAGGATTTGGTTAACTCTCTCTGTCTGTCCATTCGTCTGAGGATGATAAGCAGTAGAGTATCTAAGGTCTGTGCCTAGGGCTCCCTGCAAGCTCTGCCAGAAGCGAGACATGAATCGGGAGTCCCGATCCGACACGATACTTGTAGGTACACCATGCAGTCTGATAACTTCGTCCAGATATAATTCAGCTATCTTTTCAATGGAATAGTCAATTTTAAATGGCACAAAGTGGGCACACTTTGTTAACCTATCCACGATGACCCACACTGCATCATTACCTCTGGGATATCTCGGCAAAACAGTTATGAAATCAATGGATAGACTCTCCCATTTCCAACTTGGTATGTCCAAAGGCGTTAAGTTACCACCCGACCTTCTATGATCTGCCTTGACACGCTGGCAGGTGTAACATTCAGATACAAACTTTGCAATGTCGTTCTTCATACCTGACCACCAAATAATCTACTTTAAATCTCTATACATTTTGGTGGAACCAGGATGATAAGCAACACTGGAACCATGCTCTTCGCTACAAATTCTTGCTCGGATGTCCCCAACAGCGGGAATGCAGTATCTTCCACGGTATCTTAAGGTACGCGTGTCATCGATGGAAAAGTCAGGTAATTCCCCTTTCTCAGTCCTACTGAGGAGGTGCTGCAGATCAGGATCATCCTTTTGATGTAGCCTAGTGAGAGTAATCCACGAAGGCTCTTCCACCTTTAAGCTACTCGATGAAGCACTATTCCCTACCGTTATGTCCATGAGCAGAAATTATTCGATAAGGGATTGCACCGAGAGATTAAAGATATGCGCGGGCTTCCGGCTCAACGCGTCTGCTACTACATTAGCTTTCCTGGGATGATAGAGGATATCAACTTCGTAGTCCGCAACATACTCTAGCCACCTACGCTGGCGCATATTCAATTTCTTTTGAGTGAAAACATATTTTAAACTTTTATGGTCCGATTAAACCTTGCACGACACCCCATACAGCAGATGTCTCCACAACTTCAATACATAAATGACCGCAGCAAATTCTAGTTCGTGCGTAGGGTAATTCTTTTCACGCACTTTCAATTGTCTTGATCCATACGCAATCACCTTACCGTCCTGCATCAATATGCAACTGAGTCCAACTCGCGAGGCGTCTACATACACAGCATACTCTACTCCTTGCACCAGCAATGCCAACACGTGAGCAGAACACAGTCTTTTCTTGAACTCCTGAAAAGCTTCTTCACAGGCCTTACTCCATACAAAGGCTGCGCTCTTTTGCGTAAGCCTGGTCAACGATGCAGAGAGCACCAAAAATCCTTCCACAAACCTTCTGTAGTAACCTGCCAATCCTAGAAAACTCCTTATCTCTTTAGGCGATGAAGGTCTTCTCCAATCCAAGACTGCAATTATCTTTGCAGGATCCACTGAGATACCTTCCTTACTTCCAATGTGCCCTAGGAATGACACCTGAGACAACCAGAACTCACACTTGCTAAGCTTCGCATACAGCTTGTGCTCCCTTAGAGTAGACAATACTAAGCGCAAGTGCAAGGCGTGCTCATCTGCATTTCTGGAATACACCAGTACAACGTCAATGAACACCACCACAAATTTATCCAGAAAATCCCTGAACACTCTGTTCATCATGTCCATAAAAGCTGACAGTGCGTTTGTTAATCCAAAAGAAATTACCCGAAAATCAAAGTGTCCATAACGAGAACGAAAAGCAGTACGCGGGATGACCGACTACCGGATCCTTAACTGATGGTAACCTGAACGGAGGTCAATCTTCGAGAACACGGAACTACCTCGCAACTGATTGAACAAGTCATCGATCCTGGGTAGCGGGTATCTGTTTTGAATGGTTACTTTGTTTAGCTCACGGTAGTCGATGCATAACCTCATCGTTCCGTCCTTTTTCTTCACAAAGAGCACTGGTGCACCCCAGGGGGAAGAACTGGGTCTAATAAAGCCGCACTGCAACAACTCATCTAGCTTAGTGCGCAGCTCCTCTAACTCACGCGGCGCCATGCGGTATGGTGCCTTAGCAATAGGGCGAGTGCTTGGCTCAAGATCTATAACAAATTCCACTTCTCTCTCTGGAGGAAGTCCGGGAAGACTAACTAGAAAAACATCCGGAAACTCACTTACCACAGAAACGTCCTCAACCCGAGGCTCAACCGAAGCAACTTCCAAAGCAGAAACGGAAACATGAAAAGAATCGCAGCCAGACTCTAGAAGTTTGCGAGCACATACCGCAGAAATGATCGAAGATTCCTGACGCGGCGAACCATACACACTCATGGGCTGGCCATCGCCGCCTCTAAAGTCCATGCGCTTGTGCTTACACTGAATGACGACATCATAGCTGGACAGCCAGTCCATGCCTAAAATCACGTCAAAGTCAGCCAAATCTAGCACCTTCAGATCCGCAAAAACTTGAGAACCACTTAGGAAGATGGGGCATTTCTGGATACCCTGGCATGACCTCACCAGCTCTCCTGAAGGAATTTTGATGCTTAGGGAGGCATCTAAATATTCGAGAGTCCAGCGGTGACGGTCTACAAAACTCCTTGCAACAAAGGAGTGAGTAGCGCCCGAATCGAACAAAACTCGCGCCCACTTACCGTTCACCTTAAAGTCACCTAAACACATAGCGCGCGCAACTAAATTACGGAAACTAAGAACCTACTAAGAGAGTTAACTATTAAACCAGTGACTAAAATGAGATCACTTGAGTCGAAGACTGGGCTTCCTCCTTGGTTAGCACATTCAACTTTCCCTTCCCTTTGTCCACGTATGGTACTGGCGGAGGTAGAGTCTGCAACGGAACTGCATTCAGCGTGGGCTGGCTCTGCGGGCAATTAGCTCTCTTGTGTCGCTTCTGTCTGCAGAGGAAACAAACTTCGGCCTTCTTACGACAATGGGCCACATCATGCCCACTCCTCTAGCAATAAGAACAGACCTGACTCCCCTTTGGAGCATCCTGGATCGCGTGAACCTGAGACAACTTCTGTGCATCCAGTCTCTTAAAGCACCTCTCGAAGGGGTGACCTGACCTGCCACAGAAGCTACATGCTTCTTTCCTATCCTTCTTCGCCGCAGGTCCAGATGCCCTCGCACTTCCCTCTTCATCAGATTTCCTCTTATCCTTCTTTGCATGTGCTCCCCTATTCTTTGCATTTTAGATTGCCTTAACCTTCAAGGCAGCTTCAACCACTTCTGCAAAGGTCTCTGACTTGTATGCGCTAACCAACTGTTGAATGTCATATCTTAGACCACCTAGGAAACGTTTTACCCTGCCTTCTTCGGATGCTACCAATGTTGGGGCAAAATGACTGAGCTTGCTAAACTCGACTTCGTACTCACCCACAGTAAGTTTCCTCTGCTTCAAGTGCAAAAAGTTGTTCATCAGGCGGTCCCGCTCGACTGATGGCAAAAATTTCTTCAGTAGCATACTTTTCAAAGAGTCCTATGAACATCCATCAAAAAGGTTCTCCTTCTCTTTAATCCACCAACTCTTCGCAAGACCTTTAAGTTGATATGCCGCAAACATCACCTTCTGGCTGGCGGAGATGCCAGAATAATAAAACATTTCCTCGATGGCTATGATCCAATCATCCAATGCCATGAAATTTGCTCTGCCGTCATACGGAGGAGGTCCTAGTCGCTGGAAGTGCGAAACAAAATTAATCTCTGGCGGCAGCGTAGCTGGGGGAACTAGAGCGGCAGGGGGAGTAGGGGTAGCATGGTCCACAACAGGGTCCTGGGCTTTAGACTGCTGCCCGGCGACCACAGCCAACAATGATTGTATCTGAGATTGCACATCCACCATCTGCCTTGTCATGGCCTCATTACTTTGTCGCAACCCTTCAATCACCGCTTCACTCTGAGCACCAGAAGACTCCCCTTCTGACTGGGGGTTCGATCTCGTCGCAACGCGTTTAGGCGGCATTCTACAGAACAAACGAATATCTAGTCAAAATTTTGCCGAAGGCATCGCAAACTGGGAGAAATTCCCCTCGAAACTAATCGGGCTAGAAATCTACCGACACAGGCAAAAGACTTAATGAGGACCTAGCTCACGACACCGAAGCTAGAAAACTCGAATACTCAAATTCAGATTGGAACTAGAACGAACAACTAGCACTTACCATGCAACGGCCTGGCCCGTAAGCTCAGAGGCTGCCGCACCCGCTATGGGCCACACAGCATGGCCGTATACGAGCGCCGCTACAGGACAGTAGCCCGATACACCCTCGATCAGAACAAGAGGAGGACAAACACTAATGCCAGCTGTTACCTTACTCTGGGAGATTATGGAATGACGTTATGCTTCTAACTTGTGCCTATGATATGAATGAATGAATGTTTAGATTTCGTTTCAAATCATGAGTGTACATATGTCATCATGCAGATCTTTTACTTGGCACGTGTGCTTATGCAATGATATGCTATGGATGTTGTGCTATGTATTCTAAGAAAAAGGCCTTAGTACATGCTATGAGCGGCGTACACATATAATGTTATGCATTCCATACTACATAATATTGTATGTAACGAATAAAATTAAACGTGCTAATGCGCATCCATGTGATGGTGGTTATGCATCCCATACTACATAACCGTCACGTGTTGCCTCCTATGGTGGATCCATATACAAACACATATTATGCATCCCATACTACATAGTATGCCCCGTATACTTCTTTTCATGCTATGAGTGTAGTGTCCATGCTTCCGTCAAGATCTACTGATGACATATCAGTGTGTGTATGCAATTGAATGCTACTACCAGGGTTTTGCTCGGGGCAAAGTTGTTCGATTGACTTGCCAAACCAACCGACCCTTTGCAAAACCTCCCTCTGATACCAACTGTCACAACCCGCATTTTCTCCGGAAGAACAAGTATCAAAGTTTGAGAAAACACGCGTCGTGATGCCACGTCAGGCAGGGGATAACTGCCGACGCATAGGCAAACTGAAACTATTACTATAAAAACGTTCATAAGTTTAATGGTTTGAAAGTTGTTTATATTTATAAGGGCCGTATCCCTCGGCTCAGTGGTTCATTAGCCCACTTAGAAGAAAGCATAATTTACGTTGCGGAAAATACCTTGATTCAATTAGATTAACATTCTACATGAGTGCAAACGTCCACGAAGGACATCCCATGGTATGCAAGGTTCTAGATTTAGTATAAGTAAGGAAATACCTTTTACGCTAGTTGTAGAGTACTTCTTTTAAGTTTGAAGACATGAGGTGTATGTCATGCTATTAGTAAGGTCTAATACTCAAAATAACTAACATGCATCCTAGCATAAAACGTTCCCAAGAGACAAGTAACAGCTCCAAATTGGGTAACCAAACAACATGGAAGAGTAAACAGTAGTCTGAGAAAAACAACCACCGAAGGGCGCCAACAGTCTGACACGAACCCCTCGGTGTACACAAAAGTCTGAGTCAACAAAGCAACTAACAATCTCAAATAAAGTGAGAGAAACACTCCTACAAAAATGGTCAACCAAAACGCAGCTCCAACTAGCTGCTCGGACGGCCACAACCTGGACCTGAGGCATTCAAAGACAGAATACCTCAGCACAAATGAAACAATGCAGGTGGCAAAAAGAGATAAAAGCTCAAAGTTAATAAAAGATCGGCAAAAAGGGAAGAATCAACCCTTAGCAAGCAAGCTGTCAAACTCTGCAACAAGTCAGTAAATGAACGAAATTATAGCAAACAAAGCATCAACAAAAGCTGAAGAAAAAAATGCACCAAGTGCCATAAGGAAACAACCCGCTTCGGCTCAACCTGCTGAAGCAAAGCAAGAAATGGCTAACCAGCTAACATCCATCATGAGGATAGGAGTAATAGCCCAAGAATCAACGTAGGAAAATCATTAACACTTAGTGATCCTCGTCTCGGAGGAGTGGGTGACTTCAAAGGCATTTAATTTGCTTGTAACAACCTGGCAAGCTAAGTGGCACAGCGTCGCCCGGCCCACTAGCAACCCATGGAGGACCCATGGCGCTCTAGTGGTGTAGCCGGAATCTACAAGACCTGTCACGGAAACCAACACCCATAGAACACCTCACAAAGACCTCGGCATCACTGCGTGCTAGCAAGGTGATACAACTGACCGTTCCATCCGCATTAAATTCTATCAACGTCTCCAGGTAACACTTTCTAAGGATTGGGGTCAACAACCCAAAACAGGCCCCCAAGGAACTCACTCAGCGAAAACAAGGAACGACGGACAATTCCTTCGGAATTCGTCGAGTATCACCATTGATACTTGACGGATTCGTCGAGGATTGTCGACGAAGACGAAGGGAGTCGTCGAGTATCGCCGCGATACTCGACGATTTTCCCTAAATTCGTCGAGTATCGCGACAATACTCGACGATTTTTCCTGGGATTCTCGACGATTTGGCACGACGATTCTCTCCGCCGAATTTACCTTAGCGCTCGACGAATCTACCTTGTCATTCTCGCCGATTTTAACTTAGCGCTAACGTCTCTACTGGTGATTCTCGACGATCCTTACTCGACGATTTTGGCTAGAGATTCTCGACGACTCCAACCCGATACCCGCCAACTCTGCCTGGTGATACTCACCGATTCTACCTAGTCAATCTCGCCGAATTTCACTTAGTAATCTTGGATAGCCAAACCACAGGTAACGAGGATACTCGACGGATTCGTCTTGTAGTGCGGGAAAGATCGCATATCCGCCCTATAGCGTAAACCTACTCAAAATAAAGGGGAGAGAACAAAGATAAAGGGAAGAACCGGATCAAGCAAGGGAAGAAAATCCACTTGCCTCAAAACCCACGAAGAAGACGCCGCCCATCCCGGCCGCTTCCAGATCCGTCCACAAGGAGCACCGAGCAACGATTCCTGAAACTTTTGGGGATGAAATCAAGCCAAAAACCCTAACCCTAACCTTCAAAAGTCAAGGAAACGGACAAATCTTTCCTCTACCGCGAAGCCCTTGCCGAGAGCAGCCCGAAAATCCAGTCAGACGAGGAAAACGAGCCCACCTGCTCCGCACACCGCCGACCGAAGTCCTCGCCGAGTCCGCCGCTCCCCAAGTATCGTGAAAACGAAATTGCCATCGGGTTCGTGGAGGAAGAAGAGGATGCGAACCGGCCCAAACCCTATCAATCCTATTTATACCCTAATGAAAACATAATATATTATATAATATTAATATATATAATAACACACAATCTTAATACAACGCCTAACACAAACGAACTCTGAAACGCGCGAAACTCGCGCCGTAGCCAAAAACCAACGCTACAAACGCGACAGCGAGGTCGAAATCACAAACCGATGGGTTGAACTCAGGCAAACACCTACCAAAGCCAAAACACAAGCGGCTCCGCCGAGTCACCAAAACAGACCCGGCCCGCTAGGGAAAACTCGCCAACAGGCTAAGATACCACCCTACAGAGAACTCAAGGAGCCAAGATTTTGCTCTAACCTCGGCACATGTCAAACACGTGCTAGGGTAACGCTTATGACGTCAAAACCTGGACAACTAACGAATATCAGAAAATCAGGGGCGTTACAATCCCCGTCGTCTCCGGAGTTTCGTGACGTGAGCACTACCATGCAGGATTGAGAGAGAAATGAGTTTTTAATTATGGTACTTTTATAGCCTACGGGCTTCGTGTATAAACAGTGGCTACGACCTTTTGCACTTCCTTTTAAATATATATTATTATATATATTATTATGACTTCCTATTAATGCTTCCGCTAAACTCTGTGATGTGAATGTTGTTATTCAACCGAGCAAGACGACTAACTAGTGCACCAGACAAATGTTGAGGGGCGGGGTCTTATAAATAGATCAGAGCGTTCACGATCCGTCCTTGTGAAGCAGTCTCAGGATCCCTCCATCCCTCGCTTCATTCTTTATTTTGGGAAGAAACTCATAGTGGAAGCCTGGTGAACCCTTGTGTAGAGGCTTAGGGATCCTAAACTATATGATAACACACCCACACACCTTTGTTTGCACTTTGTCAGTTTTTGCAAATTTCCCCTACTTTTGTAAATACTGACACTTCTTTCCAATTACTTATCCAGATACCGGAGTCTAGTAACATGAGATCCTCCTCTAGACAAAAAACGCCCTGCCACACCACCTCTAGACCAAGTTACCCCTACAGTTATACCATTTGCAGACACCAACTTGGGGAAAACATAGAAAACTATCCAGGCGATGTTCCAGATAGCCTTGGCACAACACCCACAGAAGTTGTTAGTACACACTGACCTACTAATGACTCTCCGGGGGCTAAGGTGTAAGACCCCCTCCCGGAACACACAACATGGCACTAAGGGAGTCTTATGCCCTGAACAGCAGCCTTGCAATAGCGCTAGCACTCGGGCTAACTTGTACTACAAGACGCCTATTCTGCTGGCTATTACTAATATCAACCAATGCCAACCAAACCAGAATAAAAATCAGAAGTTAATCCACACAAAGTAAATAGGTCCAAAAGTACAACAAATCAAAGAAGCTACAACAAGCTTCTAAAATATCAGAGTACGGGTAAAACTTGCCCAAAGGGCTATATCAAGAGTCTCTCAAAGACTCACATCAGTCACTGACGGTAGCGACAACACCGTCCCTTCAAGCCCTGTTGTCCTAGCCTGGCTGTCTGCTACAAAACCTGCTGCTGCTCTGTCTGCGGGGATTCCTCCTAAAAGTAAGACGTAGAAACTGTTAGTCATAAAGACTAAGTGTCTATCACATCCACTCCCCCAGCGACTCCTCGACACCGGGCGGAGAAAGGAACAAGGGTACAATATATTTAAGTATCACATATGTACAAGCAGGTGGAGTAAGTATACATGTCATGAGTAGTAATAGAAGTAATGTATAACAATATTGACAACATTCCATTCTAGCAATTCTACATAAGCTATATTAATCCATCTAAGCATATAAATCCACAACAAGAAGGTTACTTAACTTATAAGAATGCCCATACAAACTTATAAGTTAAGGGTCGGCTTAACGGTAAAGTTACTCATCGTATAAGAGTGCCCATACAAACTCATACGATGAGAATTTTGAGTATGCAATGTAATGTAATGATATGTATGCAATGCAAGACTCACCCATGATCACACACATGCAATTGCCATGTCGACACAAACTTGCAGTTCCCACTTTTCGAGCAGGTAGCTAACCTCTCGGGCGTCAACTATCGTGGCCAAGCAATGACAGTGGAGTGGGCTTCTCCACTACTAGGCAGGCATCCACACTACCAAGCCTAGGCCTCCGTACGCCTCAATGCTAAGAACACAACATCGGAGCTCACATGTGTACTACGGTTCAGCGGGAGTCTCAGAAAAGTCCAATGTTGTGATGACTGACCTGAACAGGCCAATGTTGTGACCCAGAAGGAGCCTCATAAAAGAACGAGGACCAAGCCAAACAGTTCAATTGGAATGGGAGGATCCCCAGGAGCAAGCACTGAGGACCAAGCCCAACCGCCCAAGGTCTAACTGTCAACTCCCGTCGGTGTGACGACTGACGAGCCCGTAGACCTGCCACATTATCCCTAACATGGGATTACGACACCGCGTGTCGACTCACACCGCATGCAACATCATATAATCGTGGCACGGAAGGAGCCTCGAGAATGAACATCGAGGTCTAAGCCTAACCATCCATTTACATATCTTCTCATTATTACCATACCTGTGCGGTCGAACCCCGCACTTACATCCTTTCACAATGCTACTCGTAGGGAGACAACACTCTAAGCATTGGACTACTAAACACATTTCGTTAGACATCGATTCACATGGCCATAAATTAGCATCCTATAATTCATTTCCAATTGTATCCAACACATTGTTAATATGAAGCGCATCCTTATCGGATCACATAGTTGATTCATTCTTACCATCCAAACTCATAACCCATTCGTTCACTAATTTCCACCAAAGCATTTCATTCAAGCACGTTTCACTATGCTGTTTGTTTACTAAGGATCTATTCACAACTCACCTCAATCCTTCATACCATTTATTTACAATCTCTCTATCAAATCCTAAACTGGATTTACATAACGGGGGACAAAACATTTAGGAAATGAGTTAAGTATGGAAACTTCAAACGGGGATTCCTGATGTTATAGGAATCCGATGAAAACACTTAACCACTCATTGGAAAGGTATTTCCAAGGGCTACGACTTTCGTGTTTAGTCGAAAGCCCTGATCTGGCCGTATCACGCTTGAAATAGGCTTCAAAGTCTGCTGCGTGCAGAATACAGTTTTCTGCATGTTAGCCCGTCAGCCATCAACTTCGATCTGACTTTCCTATGGCTATAAACCTTGCCTGAATACATGTAACTACTCATTGGAAAGGTATTTTCAAGGCCTACAACTTTCATGTTTAGTCAAAAGCCAAGATCTTGACATATCATATCTAAAAATGGCCATGAATATCGCTGCGTGCAGAACAAAGTTTTCTGCATGCATCTTAAGGCAGAATGAACGGTATCGGTTCGTCTTCCTCCTCTAGCCGATCTTACCAAATCACATCCAGAAATTCCTCCTCCCTTATTCACCCTCATAAGTTAACTTTCTTCACAAAACCATCCCCATCATCACATAGAAGGAGGGAGAGGTTGAAGATTTCTAATCTTTGGGACAAAGTCTAGCAAGGCCTCTTCTAGAAAATTCTTCTCACAAATCAAGACTCTCTTGAGTCGATATATCTCCTAGGAATAACTATAGATCTAGCACCAAGGGAGAGGGGTGGAAGTTCACCCCCTTTCCAGTATTTAAACCATTTCCCGTCGAGGATCTTGTAACCCTTCGTGGCAGCATAATCTTCTCCTTGGCGGCGTTGGTTCTTCACGGGATGAAGGTTGGCTCCAGCACATTCTTCTTCTCCAGGAGTTTTTCCTACAGAAATGGCTTGGAAGGAGGAATAAAAACGGCTAGGGTTTCTTCCCCACTTTTATTTGGAAACTACACGGGTAGAGACACGCCCGTGTCCCTACCGTGTCCTGTTCGGGTGAAGCGGTGTCGATAGTTCGGTTGCCGCTTGGACATACACATACGGGTATGGACATGGACGTTTCTCTACCCATGTACTGCTTGGGAAACACAGTCTGCTGCTTGGATACATACACACGGGTAGGGACACGCCTGTGTCTCTACCCGTGTCCTGCTCGGGAAACACTTGGACACATGTATACGGGTAGGGACACGCCCGTGTCTCTACTCGTGTCCTGCTCGGGAAACATGATCGACGATGTTAGTTATACACGCGGGTAGGGACATGCCCGAGCCTGTACCCCTATCCACATAAACACGGGTAGGGACACACCCGTGTCACTACCCGTGTCCTTCTCTGAAAATTCATGAATTTCCAACTCTGGACAAGAGTTCCACACAGGAATGGACACGCCCGTGTCACTACACGTGTCCTACTCTTGACAAACTTCACCTCCCTTACATAGGTGTAATACTAGTTGCCAGCATTCCCAGAGCCGAATTAAGCTCTCCTGACTTAAAAATGCGCACGAGGGGCCTAGCGCGAATCAGGACGTTACAAATCCTATAAACAAAATAAAAGATTTCATCCCAGAAATAAGGCTAAGGCTATGGGGAGAGAAAAGCATGAAATAAAATAAAATATGCTTTCAAAATTACCTTGATGAAAAAACTCCGGGTAGCACTTTTGCATTAAGTCCACCGCCTCCCATGTATACTCATTTTTCCCATGGTTAGACCACAACACCTTTACCAAAGGAACACTCTTGCGGCGCAAAATCCTTGTCTCGTTTTCTACTATCCGCACCGGATCTAGTCGCACAGATCTATCAGATGCTACTACTCCATCAACAGTGGGGATATGTTGATCAGGCCGCAACAATGCCTTCCGGAGAGACGACACATGAAACACGTCATGAATGTTCTCCAGCTCTGGTGATAACTCCAACCGGTAGGCCACAAGGCCAATCCTTTCAATATAGTGTGGTCCAATGTACCTTGGTCTGAGCTTCTTCACATCACGTACCCGTGACACTCTATGCAATGGTCGGATTTTAGAAACTCTTTGTCACCCAACTGAAATTCAACCACCTAGTGCTTTACATTATAATACTTAGCCTGCCGACTTTGAGCCTCAAGTATGCGGTCCTGTATTAGTCTAACAACCACATTAGTATCATCGATTAACTCAACTCCTAAAACCTTCGGGTCTTCATCTTGTACCCATGACAAGGGGGTTCTACACCTTCCGTAAAGTGCTTCATGGGGGTGCCATCCCGATGCTGGCATGGTGACTATTGTTATAGGAGAATTCTACGAGGGGTAAGAGTCTTTCCCATGACTCTCCTCTATCCAACACACACAGTCTCAATAGGTCCTCCAATGTTTTGATGGTCCTCTTAGACTGCTCGTCCGTCTGAGGATGAAATGATGTGCTAAAGGTTAGGCGTGAACCCAAGTATGCCTGTACGGCCTTCCATTCCTTAGAGGTAAACTGACCATCCCGGTCAGAAATAATTGTCCTTGGCACACCATGATACCGTACAAACTGCTCCACAAAGAGGCGTACCAAAACATCCACATGATCTTCTTTCTTCATAGGAATAAACCTAGCTACCTTTGTCAGACGGTCAACGATTACCCACACCGAATCATTCCCTGAGCGCGAGCGAGGCAATCCGTGGACGAAGTCCATGGAGACATCCTAGAACTTTAACTCGGGGATGGGCAATGACTGTAATAATCTACCGGGGCTCCTGCATTCCACCTTCACCCTTTGATAGGCCTCGCAGTATGTAAAAAAAACTATCTGACGTCCCTCTTCATTCCCGGCCAACACATGGTCTTCCGCAAGTCAACGTACATCTTGGCAATCCCAGGATGCACAAAATACTGAGTGCAATGTGCCTCTCTCAGAATATCTTCCCGAATTTTACTGCCTTTGGGAATGTAAAGCTGGCCACGGAGATTGACGAGGCGGTCTTTTAGGGAATACTTGCCAGTAGTTTCATCTTCAATTGCCTTGATTGCCAGGGACAGATCCGCATCCTTTCCTTGCTCCGCCCGGATTCGGTAACAAAAATCACAGGCTATACTCATTGCGGTTAAGTACTCCATATACCCTTCCAATTATTCTTTACATACCAGGGTAAGCATCATCTCTTTGAGCATCCAAGCTAACTCCATACTCATTTATCGGGACTCAGTGTTCAATTCTAGTACCTTTCTGCTCAAAGCATCAACTACGGAATTTGATTTTCCAGGGTGGTAGTTAAAAGTGAATTCATAATCGCATAAAAACTCTAACCACCGTCGCTGTCACAAATTCAATTCCTTCTAGGTATGGACGTGCTTTAGATTCTTGTGGTCTGAAAAGATTTCGTAGTGGACGTCATATTGATAGTGTCTCCAAATCTTCAAGGAGAACACCACTGCTCCCAATTCTAGATCATGTACTGGGTAGTTGACTTCATGCTTCTTCAGTTGTCTTGAAGCATATGCAATTACATGCCCATGCTGCATCAATACCACTCCCATCCCTTGATATGATGCGTCAGTGCAAACTTGAAATCCTTCCTTCCCGGATGGAAGGGCTAGGATGGGTGCGGATGTAAGTTGGTCCTTCAGTTCCTTAAACGCAGCTTCACACTAGGGTGTCCACTCATACGACACACCTTTCTTTGTCAGTGTAGTAAGAGGATGGGCAATCTTTGAGAATCCTATACAAACTTGTGATAGTACCTGTTGCGCGCTAGGGTTCGAAGAAAATAAACGCAACCGAACTAGCAACCCGATGAGGCAAGTATACCTATCGAATTGTAGCAAGGGGGACACAAGTGTCGTATTAAGATCCGGGAACTGTTGGCTAAGCTTACTCACACGAACGCTATTATCTTATCGACGGAAAAACTAGGGTTTTAGAAAATCTAAGCGCAATGGAGAAATTAAAGCAAACTAAAAAGAGAACTACCGCAATTAAGTTACGTATTAAGCAAAGAACTAAGCTAGAAAGGAAATTACCGCAGTTAATAAAAGAGCACAATATATGAGATTACTACAAAAAGGTAGAACAATATGAAATGGAAATGCACCCGATCGAGATTCACCTCGGCTAAAGACGATTAAGAAAATGCGATAAAAATCTAAAACTTAATAGGATAAAGGTCCTTGGACCGTGGAGGTTCCTAAAGCTTGAACACGCTTCTCTCGAAGTCGTGCCCAACTGAGTTTAGGAAGGTCCGACCGTGACTCTCGTCTAAATCGGAGGCCTAAAACTCGCTTTACGCGGTGAACCCCACTATTGGATTTTACTCCAATCCGGGAGATTTGGACGTCTGCCTCTCTCGAGGGGTGCGTATAACTCCCTTTACTCTTGAATGCTCACTTCATTCTTTCGGCCTCTCGGCTAGCCCAGAATGAAAGCTAAGGCGGAGAGTATATATCGAAAATATACCTCCGACCCGTGATAAATCAAGAGTAATTCAAGGCCCTAACCTAAAAAGAAAAGATTAATTAAAACATCATAACATAATCGCTCTAACCCGGATCATCAAGATCGAGTACAAGGAGGATTAGTTAATCATAATGGAGTGGAGGGGGGGGGGAAGATGAGTAGAAAAACATAAGAAGAACACAAGCTAAGGGAAGAACAATTTTATTAATAAAAAGGGCAAGTTACATATTGAAAATTAAAGTTACAAGTGCATGAAAATTAAACCTTATTCTAGCCCTACATTAAGCACTAAGCAAGGAGGAAAATGCAATAAAAGCTAGCACAAACTAAGATTAAACTAGGGTTAACCAAAAAGTACAAAGAGTGGGGGAGAGAGAGAGAGAAAAAGCATGAAAAAGGATCAAGAAACAAAGGGGCAGCACCTCCCCCACTCAACCAAAGCTTGCTGAAATGGAGAGGGGGGGGGCTCAATTTATAGAAAAAAATCTCGGGTTGGTCACGCCCTCCGACACGCCCTAGGGGGGCGTGTCAGGGGGCGTGACAGTACTATGTTGACCTCGGGCTCTGGATTCTGGCGGGAGGGATGATTGCTTCGGTACGTCGGTGGTCACACCCTAGGTCACGCCCGTGACAGGGGGGCGTGACAGGCATGTCATGTCCAAATCATTGGTCGGAAATCCGTCAGTCACCGAAAAAGGAAGGTGTCACGCCCATGTCACGGGCGTGACATGGGGCGTGACAGTACTATTTGCGTGCTGAGGCGGAAGGGCATTTAATGCGGCGGCAGCTTTGCGGCAGAGGGCGACACGCCCCTGGTCACGCCCGGTGACACGCCCAGGGAGGGCGTGACAGGGGGGCGTGACAGCGGTTTTGACCGTTTTCTGTCCCTTCCAGCAGGTGTCCTCGGGATCGGGTGACACGCCCTAGGTCACGCCCAGGGAGGGCGTGACAGGGGGGCGTGACAGGCCATTTTGGCCAATTTTTCTGAAAACCTGCAAAAAGACAGGAAAAAGTTAGTGGCAATAAAATTTACATAAAAAGGATAAAAATAAACTAATAATAGACATAATTTGTACAATATAAAATATAAAAAACGATAATAGTTTAGGCTACAAAACGTATTATCAAATTCCCCCAAGCTTAAGCTTGCTTGTCCCCAAGCAAAAATATAAAAACTAGATATTTATAAAAATGACTAATCAAAAAGTTCTAATTATGCCTACACAAGTACTATGCGAAATTCTTAGTAGGAAAAAGGTGAAATGTAAGTCTAAAACAATTATTTAGGTATGGTAAAACTTTTATAAACTTTACTTAATAAAAACAAATCATCCAAAATTTTAACGAGATTTTTTTAAATGGACTTAAGTAAAGCAACGAAAATGAAAAACACGCATTGAGTTGTTACTAGATCCAAGCAACGTATTATAATTATATCAATTTAATTATCAAAAATCTAGGTTTAAATCTAAAACTAAAACTGATTTACTATTTTTCTTTTCTTAGTTGTTAAATAAAAAACAAAAAGCGTGAATCAAAAGGACTTAAATAGGACAGAAACGTTTGGTTTAGGAAAATGATTAGGAGTGGAATTCAAAGATAAACGTGAAGGTTTAAAATCACACTAAACCAAAGCAAGAGTTTCAAAAATTTTCATAAAAATATATACACATTTTTTTCCTTCTTTTTCATTATTTTTTTCCATTTTTTTTTTCTTTTTTTTTTTCAAAACAAAGGCCATAAATATTTTTATTTTCCTTTTTGAGTTGGCCAAACAAAAATAAACATCACTTTTGAACATACTTCTTTTTTTTTTCGAAAACCTTTCTCCACAAAAATCACAAAATACCCTATCAAAATCGTCAAAATAATTTATGAAACTCAAAAAGGCTAGTGTGATTCGATAGGTTGGAAATTTTGGCTTTGGTGAAACTGAAATGAAAGGAGGAGCTATCAAATGAAATCGGAAAAAGGCTCAAAAACGGCTAACTAGTGGTAAAAGTTTTTAGGTTGGCAGGAAAGCTCAAACGAAAACAAAAACGGCCTAAATCATTTTCACGCTTTTGAATTTATTTAAAACAAAGGTTTGAAAAATTTCAAAAAGCGAGTCCTAGATAATAAAAGAAGATTGATGAAATTAATTCGAAAATAGAAATAATAGGTGACTTGGATCGTTCACATCTACTACGTTATTCAAAAGTTGACTTTACAAAAATTATTCAAAAACGAAAAAGAAAATAGTGGATGATGAATTTTTGAGAAAGTAAAGGAAATAAAAAAAAAAACAAAAAACCATAATAGAAATGCGAGTTTTAGAGAAAATATTTCACCTTAACATGCTACCGCGAATTAGAAACACAGCATGACCAACATTTTACTTGTGAAACATAATTAAAAAGGACGATTAGAAATATTATAATTAACTAAGTTGTTTATAGGAGATTTTGAGTAAAACAAAACTAAAAACTAGGGGTACTATTGAAATACCAAAATGTCTAAACTATTCAAAAACACATATATATTTTTTTATTTTGAGAAATATTCTCTTTTTTTGGATTTTGGAAAATTTTTCTCTTTTTTGGAATTTTAAGATATTCATTTTTTTTTTTTAATTTATGGAACTATTTACAAAAAAGGAAATTATTTACACTAAGCAAAAATGAAGGAGGAAATCCTCCCCCAAGCTTAAAACAGACATTGTCCTCAATGGCTAAAGAAGGGGATTGGAAGAAGGAGAGAAAATAAAGTGCAGAATTGAAAAGACAGAATTGAAATACAGGTACTTCCCCGGATTTATTTGCTGCGAAACTGAGTGATGCCGCTCCCCGAATGTCTTCTTTGGACTTCGTGATGGATTCAGCAATGTTGGAGCAGGCGATCGCAGAAGCTTCAGCTTGTCGGAGCCGTCCGAGGCAAAAATTGTAAAATAAAGAAAACAGAAAAAGATAACTTGGGTTGCCTCCCAAGAGCGCCCTTTGGTTAAAGCGTCGTTGAGCTCGACGCATCAAAAATAATATTGTCCAAAAAATATTGTTGTCCCGAAATAAAATTGTTTTTAGCAAAAAAAATAAAATTTCAAGATTAAAGTTCGTGAAGCAGAAACTTAATAGTGTTTGGACTGACATCATCATCACCAAAAAATACAGTTTAAGACGCTGACCATTCACTTTGAAATTACCCTTATCAGGGTGAGAAATTAAAACAGTTCCATAAGGAAATACTTCTAAAACAGAAAACGGGCCAGACCAGCGAGATTTTAATTTGCCCGGAAATAAACGTAAACGACTGTTATATAATAGGACTTGGTCGCCGGCTTAAAGTTTTTAGGGTGCCTTAAGTGTTTATCGTGTAAACGCTTCGTCCGCTCTTTATAAAGTTTATTATTTTCATAAGCATAAGAGCGCCACTCATCGAGTTCATTTAGTTGAAATTTTCGAAGGTCACCGACTGAGTGGGGATCGAAGTTTAAAAATTTTAAGGCCCAAAAGGCGCGGTGTTCTAACTCTACGGGCAGATGGCACGATTTTCCATAGACCAGCCGATACGGCGTACATCCGAGGGCGGTTTTGTACGCTGTTCGGTAGGCCCATAGAGCATCGTCAAGTTTGGCTGACCAGTCTTTTCTAGAAGTTGAAACAGTCTTTTCTAATATTCTTTTTATTTCTCTATTTACTACTTCGACTTGACCGTTAGTTTGGGGGTGGTAGGCAGTGGACAGTTTATGCGTAACGCCGTATTTAGTAAGGATTTTTGAAAATTGCGCGTTACAGAAATGGGAACCCCTATCGCTAACGATTGCGCGTGGCGTACCGAATCTAGAAAATAATTTTTTTAAAAACGTGACTACAACTCGGGAGTCGTTCGTAGGAAGAGCTTGGGCCTCAGCCCATCGTGAAACATAATCAACAGCAACTAAAATATATTTGTTTCCGAAGCTAGAAGGAAGGGGGCCAACAAAATCAATTCCCCAGAGGTCGAAAATTTCGCACTCTAAGAAATAATTTTGCGGCATTTCATTTTTATTAGAAATATTGCCCGACCGTTGGCAACTATCACACCTGCTCACAAAGGCTTGCGCGTCTTTAAACAGGCTAGGCCAGTAAAAACCCGCGCAAAGCACTTTATGAGCGGTGCGAGCAGCTTGATAGTGCCCACCTGTCGGACCTTCATGCAAATGTTTTAGAATATTAATTCCTTCATCAAAAGAAACACATCTCCTTATCACTTGATCCGCACAAATTTTGAAAAGATGCGGGTCTTCCCAAAAGTAGTTCTTCAGCTCAGAAAAGAATTTCTTCTTCTGCTGAGAGGAGAACTCTTTTGGGAGCACCCGGGCCACTAGATAGTTGGCGATGTGCGCGAACCAAGGAGAAGTAGATGTATTAACTAAAAGCAGCTTCTCATCAGGAAAATAGTCATTAAAAGATTTTTCATTTAATTTTTCTATAAAGGGGTTATCTAATCTTGATAAATGGTCGGCGGCCAAGTTCTCGGCTCCTCGCTTATCACGGATCTCTAAGTCAAACTCCTGGAGGAGTAAGACCCAGCGAATCAAGCGAGGCTTGGCATCCGTTTTGGCAAGAAGGTACTTGAGGGCCGAGTGGTCCGTAAAAACAATGATTTTTGAAAGTGTAATGTAAGGGCGAAATTTATCAAACGCAAATACTACGGCTAAGAGCTCCTTCTCGGTTGTGGTGTAATTTTCTTGTGCAGATGTGAGGGTTTTACTAGCGTAATAGATGGGGTGGAAGTTCTTAGATATGCGTTGACCTAATACGGCTCCCACCGCAAAACTACTCGCATCGCACATAATCTCGAAAGGAAGGTCCCACACCGGAGCTATCATAATCGGCGCGTTAATTAACTTTTCTTTAATTAATTCAAAGGCAGAAATACAAGAGTCATCAAAAATGAATGGAGCGTCTTTTTCTAAGAGATGGGTGAGGGGCTTAGTGATCTTGGAGAAGTCCTTTATAAAACGACGATAAAAACCAGCGTGGCCTAGGAAACTTCTTATAGCTTTTATGTTTGTAGGTGGCGGCAACTTCTCAATAACTTCTATCTTGGCAACGTCTACCTCAATACCTTTAGCAGAAATTTTATGACCCAAAACTAACCCTTCCCTCACCATAAAATGGCATTTTTCCCAATTTAGGGCAAGGTTAGTTTCTTCGCATCGTTCTAAGACTTTTTCGAGGTTTTCTAAACATCTATCGAAGGTATCGCCGAACACGGAGAAATCGTCCATGAATACCTCCATAATGCTTTCTACGTACTTGTCAAATATTGCGAGCATACATCGTTGGAATGTAGCCGGCGCATTGCATAATCCAAACGGCATTCTTCGGTACGCGAAGGTGCCGAAGGGACAAGTAAACGTAGTTTTCTCTTGGTCCTCGGGAGAGATGGGTATTTGAAAGTACCCCGAGAGGCCATCGAGAAACAATAAAAGCTATGGCCGGAGAGACGTTCTAAAATCTGGTCGATAAACGGTAGAGGAAAGTGGTCCTTACGGGTGGCGTCATTTAACTTACGGTAATCTATGCACATACGCCAACCCGTCACCGTCCGTGTCGGGATTAATTCATTATTCTCATTACTAACTACGGTTATCCCTCCCTTTTTTGGAACTACCTGAACGGGGCTAACCCACTTACTGTCCGATATAGGGTAGATAATTCCTGCGTCTAATAGTTTCATAACCTCGCCCTTAACTACTTCTTTCATATTCGGGTTTATACGGCGCTGAGGTTGGATAGAGTTACGCGAATTATCTTCCATTAAAATTTTATGTGTACAGAAAGATGGGCTTATGCCCTTGATATCAGAAATTTGCCAAGCAATAGCCCGGCGATGCTTACGTAGAACTAGAAGAAGTTTATCGTTCTGCGTATCCGTGAGGTAGGCCGAAACGATAACTGGTAACTTGGAGTCTTTTTCTAAGAAAGCATACTTAAGGTGTTCGGGAAGTTCTTTAAGTTCTAGGGTAGGGGGTTCTTCATAAGAGGATTTTGAGATTCTTTCTTTTTCAAAAATAATATCTTCATAAACTTTTTTATAAGGAACGTAATAAGGGGTGGGGCTAGCAGCCAAGACGGCTTCTTGTACAGATTCAGTGGTAAGAAAAGAGGAAGAACAAAAATCAAGAAAACTCTTTTTCAAAGTCGGAAAGACAATAAGAAGATTCATCACTTCCTTGCAGTGATTCTGTTGTAAGAGAAGAGCAAAAAGTAGAAAATTCTTTTTCAAAGTCGGAGAGGCAGTAGGAAGAATCATCACTCACGGCGTCTATGAAAAAACATGAGTCATCGTTCGCTAAGGTGTTCTTCATCGAAGGGGTGATAGGAAATGTGACTTCGTCGTCGCCTACTCGAAGAAAGAGCTTACCATTGCTTACGTCAATGATGGCTCGGGAGGTGGCAAGGAAGGGTCGGCCAAGGATCAGGGGAACCTCGACGTCTTCTTCGATGTCCAAAATGACAAAGTCCACCGGAAGATGAACTTGTCGACTTTCACTAGAACGTCCTCCACTATTCCTAACGGGTACTTGACGGATCTATCGGCTAGCTGGATACTCATACGCGTGGGGTTAAGGCTACCAATCCCTAACTTTTTGAACAACGAAAAGGGCATCAGGTTTATACTTGCGCCTAAGTCGGCTAACGCGTGTTTAACAAAGAGATCACCGAAGACACACGGGATAGAGAAACTACCCGGGTCACTGATTTTCTTCGGCAAACCGTTTGTTAAAACGGCGGAGCACTCGGCGTTAAGCGTGACGTGCGAAAGATTCTCTAACTTCTTCTTGTTTGTGAGGAGGTCTTTAAGATATTTGGCGTATTTCGGCATTTGCGAAATAGCCTCGTGGAAGGGAAGATTAATGTGGATTTGTTTGAAGATTTCTAAGAAGCGGGAGTACTGATCATCTTGACGTTGTCTATTAAGTTCAGAGGGGTATGGAGGAGTTGAATTATTTTTGAAGATGGGTGGTGGAGTGAGATTATTTTCTAAAGTGGGGGTGATTACTTCTTCAGCAGAGGGTGTAAGCGGAGCAGAGCTTTGATTTTTAAAAGCAGGAGCGGAGCTTTGATTTTAAAAGCGGAGCGGAGCTTGCCTCGGGCTCTTCACTTACCATACCGGAGACTTGCTTCCCACTCCGAAGAGTTATAGCTTTCGCTTGCTCTCTCGGGTTGGGTTCGGTATTGGAAGGAAGAGACCCTGCGGGTCGCTCAGAAATTATTTTCGCGAGCTGTCCTACCTGATTTTCTAAACTTTTTACGCTTCCGGTTAAAGTTCTTATGGTAGCGTCATTTGTGGTGATATATTTAGAAAGTAATTCCTCCAAGCTCGGAGGTTTTGGGTAATTTTGAAGAAGTGGTGGTGGTGGTGGTTGTGCAGAAAAATCATTTTGCGGAGGTGGGCGCATCGCATTCGATGGATTACTCCATGAAAAGTTCGGGTGATTTCTTAAAGCGGGGTTATAACTATTCGGAAAATTAAAACCAGGCGGATGAAAATTCGCAGCAGAAAAATTATTAAAAGCAGTTCTAGGCAAATTATTAACATAATCTAAATGTTCTGGAGTAGGGGTTGCAGATTCCCATACCTGAGGGGCGGAGGCAGCAGTCATCTCCGTGATTTTTTTGCTTAGGATTTCTACTTGCAGAGCGAGCTGGGAGACGTTGTCCACTTCATAGATACCTGCAGGCTTGTTCGGGCGGGACCTAGGCACATTCCACTGATAAGTGTTCATGGCCATATCCTCAAAAAGCTCAAGAGCGGCTTCCGGGGTCTTATGATTTAAAGTACCGCCAGAAGCTGCGTCTATCATTTGCTTCGTGCTTTGATTTAGCCCGTTATAAAACGTCTGCACTTGTAACCATACAGGCAGCGCGTGATGTGGGCATCGTCTTAATAATTCTTTAAATCTCTCCCAGGTTTCGTAAGGGTTTCAGAGTCTATTTGTCCGAAGGCAGAGATGTCGTTCCTAAGTTTTGCAGTTTTAGCGGGCGGAAAATACTTCGCCAAAATTTTTCAGTTAATTCATTCCAAGTGGTTATGCTATTTTTCGGAAGTGTGTTAAGCACTGCTTAGCTTTAGTTCTTAGAGAGAAGGGGAAGAGTCTTAGCCTGATCGCATCATTTGTGACACCATTTATCTTGAAGGTGTCGCAAATTTCAAGAAAGCTAGCTATATGTGCGTTCGGATCTTCATCTTGAAGTCCGTCAAATTGCACATATTGCTGCACCATTTGAATTATGCTAGGCTTTAGTTCAAAGTTATTATTTGCTATAGTAGGGCGGACTATACTCGATTCTGTTCCCTCGAGGTTCGGTCGTGCATAATAGGACATAGTCCTTTGCACGGCCTCATCTACGTTGGGTTCTTCCATTCTTAAAGTATTAAATGACTCGGAGTCCTCAACCGGCACTTGGATAGTAGGACCTTGAAATCGCGATCTTCTCCGAAGAGTACGCTCAATTTCGTGGTCCAAGTCCAAAATAACCGACGGACTCCCGCGGGTCATGCACTAAAAGAACAGAAAAGAAGAAGAGAAAGAGAAAAGGATAAACTAGAAAGAAAACTTGATTTAGAAATTAAATTAAATTTTTTTTTTTTTTTGAAATAGATTTTTTTTTTATATAAATTAACTCCCGAACTTCCCAAGGACTACCCCGTGAAGGGTTCGCAAGGTACTAGACAAGACAGTGGCGCTTAAAGCCCTTTGCCCTTTTCGAGAGAATTAGGTGGCGTAGAAAAATTGTGAGGTTGGTTTCTATTAAGAGCGGTGATAAATTTTTTTTTTAATTTTTAAAACTTTAAAGAAAGGGGATGAGAAAGAGAAGAGATAAAATTAATAGGTTCGTGTTTTCAAAATATCAACGGAAGTTGGGTCCCCGGCAACGGCGCCAAAAACTTGTTGCGCGCTAGGGTTCGAAGAAAATAACGCAACGAACTAGCAACCCGATGAGGCAAGTATACCTATCGAATTGTAGCAAGGGGACACAAGTGTCGTATTGAAATCCGGGAACTGTTGGCTAAGCTTACTCACACGAACGCTATTATCTTATCGACGGAAAAACTAGGGTTTTAGAAAATCTAAGTGCAATGGAGAAATTAAAGCAAACTAGAAAGAGAACCACTGCAATTAAGTTACGCTATTAAGTAAACAACTAAGCTAGAAAGGAAATTACTGCAGTTAATAAAGAGCACAAGATATGAGATTATACTACAAAAGGTAGAAAATATGAAATGGAAATGCACCCGATCAAGATTCACCTCGGCTAAAGACGATTAAGAAAATGCGATAAAAATCTAAACTTAATAGGATAAGGGTCCTTGACCGTGGAGGTTCCTAAAGCTTGAACACGCTTCTCTCGAAGTCGTGCCCAACTGAGTTTAGGAAGGTCCGACCGACTCTCGTCTAAATCGGAGGCCTAAAACTCGCTTTACGCGGTGAACCCCACTATTGGATTTTACTCCAATCCGGGAGATTTGGACGTCTGCCTCTCTCGAGGGGTGCGTACAACTCCCTTTACTCTTGAATGCTCACTTCATTCTTTCGGCCTCTCGGCTAGCCCAGAATGAAAGCAAAGGCGGAGAGTATATATCGAAAATATACCTCCGACCCGTGATAAATCAAGAGTAATTCAAGGCCCTAACCTAAAAAGAAAAGATTAATTAAAACATCATAACATAATCGCTCTAACCTCGGATCATCAAGATCGAGTACAAGGAGGATTAGTTAATCATAATGGAGTGGAGGGGGGGGAAGATGAGTAGAAAAGCATAAGAAGAACACAAGCTAAGGGAGAACAATTTTATTAATAAAAGGGCAAGTTACACTATTGAAATTAAGTTACAAGTGCATGAAAATTAAACCTATTCTAGCCCTACATTAAGCACTAAGCAAGAGGAAAATTACAATAAAAGCTAGCACAACTAAGATTAAACTAGGGTTAACCAAAAGTACAAAGAGAGGGGGAGAGAGAGAGAGAAAAAGCATGAAAAAGGATCAGAAACAAAGGGCAGCACCTCCCCCACTCAACCAAAGCTTGCTGAAATGGAGAGGGGGGGCTCAATTTATAGAAAATTTCTCGGGTTGGTCACGCCCTCCGACACGCCCTAGGGGGGGGTTGTCAGGGGGCGTGACAGTACTATGTTGACCTCGGGCTCTGGATTCTGGCGGGAGGGATGATTGCTTCGGTACGTCGGTGGTCACGCCCTAGGTCACGCCCGTGACAGGGGGGCGTGACAGGCATGTCATGTCCAAATCATTGGTCGGAAATCCGTCAGTCACCGAAAAAGGAAGGTGTCACGCCCATGTCACGGGCGTGACATGGGGCATGACAGTACTATTTGCGTGCTGAGGCGGAAGGGCATTTAATGCGGCGGCAGCTTTGCGGCAGAGGGCGACACGCCCTGGTCACGCCCGGTGACACGCCCAGGGAGGGCGTGACAGGGGGGCGTGACAGCGGTTTTGACCGTTTTTCTGTCCTTCCAGCAGGTGTCCTCGGATCGGGTGACACGCCCTAGGTCACGCCCAGGGAGGGCGTGACAGGGGGGCGTGACAGGCCATTTTGGCCATTTTTCTGAAACCTGCAAAAAGACAGGAAAAAGTTAGTGGCAATAAATTTACATAAAAAGGATAAAAATAAACTAATAATAGACATAATTTGTACAATATAAAATATAAAATACGATAATAGTTTAGGCTACAAAACGTATTATCAGTACCTGACAAGTCTAAGAAAGCTCCGCACATCGTCCGCTGACTTCATGAGCGACCACTCCTTCACAACACACACCTTGGCCAGATCCACAGCTAACCCAACCCCACTGATGTAACGCCCCCGATTTTCCTGCGTTTATTTTTTAATCTCGTTGGCGTTACGATGACGCGTTTCCGTTGCTTGTGCCATGTGTGGAGTATGGTTAGCTCCTTAGAACTGAGTGCCCTGTTTGGTAGCCTGTTGGCAAGATCTCCCTAGCATAGCCGAGTCGTTTTGGGTGATGACACGGTGTGGCCTCTCGGGGGGATGTTTGTGTTTGGCTTGGTTTGGGTATAACTCGAGTTCTGTTCGTCAAAATTAAATTTCGACTTCGCCGTTTTGTTCGTAGCGTGGATATTTAGATACGGTGTGAATTTCGTCGAATTCCGAGGTGATTCGGTTTTTGTGTCGTTTGGTGTGTTATTAGTATTTGTGATCAATTAATTAAATTGATTTGACTTGTTTTGTAGCCCTTCGGTTTTGACCGATTAATAAATTTTGCGGGAGAATTTATTTGGGAAGTTATTGCCTTGCCTTGATGGCAGCCATATTTTGGCTATTCCTTATGGAATTTTCTTAATTGTAATTAAGGGTTTAGGCGTTTAGGGTTCGGTTATTGCTGAACCGGTGTTTAGCTTTTCGTATAAAAGCTCTGTTTAAGAAGTGACAGCCCACTTCTACTTCTTCTTTTCCTGAGAGAGAAGCCATCGCTGCCTTTTTCGCGGAAATCAGAGGAGAAAACCGCCTGTCCTGTACCTCCTTCGGTCGGCGATTCCGGGCTTGTTCATGGACGGAATTCGATTCCGAAAGCGGCGTTGTCTTGCTCTCTCCAAGATCTTCGTTTTCAACGGTAAGATATTAGATTTTCGTGAAGTTTTGATGAGATTTGGGTTTCGTTTTTGGAGTTTTCAGCCATTAATGGCCGTGAGATTTATTCTAGGTGCTGCGGCTGTTTGTTCCGTGTGAAGAGGAGGAGAGCCATCCAAGGTTCGCTGAAAGTTGAGGCAAGTGGTATTCTTGCCCTTGCCAAGTTTCTTTTGATTTTTTTTTTGCTGAAATAGAAATCCCTGTTAGCCCAGGTTAGAAGCCTTGTTGATCTCATATTTATTGCTATCTATAGGAATTAGTTCTTCCTATTGACCCCCCTACTTGTGCTGATGGAACCCAACTTTGCCGGCATAATGCCGTTTATCTTTGTTCAGATTTGCTCTGGTTTGGGTGTAGCCGAGAGGGAGTGTTAGGAGGGGAGGGGGGTGAGTTTTCCCAAATTTGTTAAGGGTATTACTCGAGTACTGGAGTATATTACTCATGAGGTAGAAGTGGACTACTCGGGTATTAGTCTTGGAGTTACTCGAGTAGTAGGTAACTACTCGAGTAGGGGTTCTGAGTCACTCGAGTAGTGTTCCTAGTTACTCGAGTAGTAGCTTTGAGTTACTCGAGTAGTGTTCCTTGTTACTCGAGTAGGAGTTTGGATTACTCGAGTAGTAGCTTTGAGTTACTCGAGTAGTGCTCTTTGTCACTCGAGTAGGAGTTTTTGGTTTACTCGAGTAAGAAGGTAACTACTCGAGTAGGGGTTCTGGTTTACTCGAGTAGTAGGTAACTACTCGAGTAGGGGATTTGAGTTACTCGAGTAGTAGGTAACTACTCGAGTAGAGGATTTGAGTTACTCGAGTAGTGGACTCGAGATACTCGAGTAGGTGGTTTGGTTCACTCGAGTAGTAGTCATCTACTCGAGTGCAGGTTTGTAGATACTCGAGTAGTAGGCTACTACTCGAGTAGCGGGTTGGGGTACTCGAGTAGTTGGTAACTACTCGAGTACTGGTTATGTTCGTATACTCGAGTAGTGGGCGACTACTCGAGTAGAGGGTTGAGGTACTCGAGTAGTAGGCGACTACTCGAGTAGCGGGTTGGGGTACTCGAGTAGTTGGTAACTACTCGAGTACTAGTTATGTTCGTATACTCGAGTAGTGGGCGACTACTCGAGTAGAGGGTTGAGGTACTCGAGTAGTAGGCGACTACTCGAGTAGAGGGATGAGGTACACGAGTAGTTGGTAACTACTCGAGTACTGGAAATCCCCTGCATCCTTTTTGTCTTAGAATCGTCGAGCTCCGTTTTACCTTAGTGAGATTGTGGTTAGAGTTTGGTTTTGGCTTTAAGTGAGGCTAGCTTACTCAACGCCAAGGTTTAGGTAGGCACTGAGTAGGTCTCACTCAGCGCCTTGTCGTGTTGGTTCTTTTCAACACTCTTCCTTACCTTGTTTTTCGTTCCGAGTGGTTTTCTTTTTATATTTCTGGTATTTCCTTGTCGGCCGTTTTCTTTACCTTCTTAAAGGCCGAATCGTGGATCGTGGTTAGTAGTGGTGGTTTGTAGCTCTTCAGGAGGGTGGAGTTGTGTGATATAGCCAAGGCCACTCTTATTTTTCTTGCTCCAGGTACGGGCTGGGCATGTGTGGGTGGAAGGTCCCTTGTGCTTTCACGTGTAGACCCTTGAGCTTGCTGACTTGGACATGGTGGATTGGGGGACTGCGTTTGCCTTCGATCCGGTTCCTCGTTGTTTGTTTTTGCTACTACCACTCTCCACAGCTAGGGTGTTAGAAGTTTCTTCCTTGGTAGCTTGCAGCACTTTTGGCTCTTGGTAGCCTAGTAGGCCCGGCAGGATGTTGTTCCTAAGTTGGGTTGTTGCTGTTTTCTTTGCTCGTGGTACTGTTCTTGTTGTCCTGTTTTGGACAGTTGTGACTCTTTCTACTGCATGCTTTTCAGTTACTTCATCCTTTTGGTTGACTCTTACATGCAGTTGTTTTTACCTTGTTTCTTGCTGAGGTATTCTGTTTTCTTTTGGAATGCCTCAGGTTCTGAGTTGTAGCCGGTCTGGCGGCTAGCTGAGGCAGTGGTGTTGCTGGTGGACTCCCGGACTTTGGAGTTCCGTTTACCTTGTTAGTGAGATCATTTTTCAGTACTTTCTTACAGACATACATATGTGTCAGTGGGTTCGTGTCAGGTTGTTGGCGCCCACTGGTAGTTGTTGCCCTTGTACTAGATATATTACTTATGCTGCTACCATTTTCTGGAGGTAGTCTACTTGCTCTGAGAAGGTTTTATGCTAGGTTGCTAGTTACTTTTAACCTATAAATATTTTATAAATGAAGCTCCTGATCAGCATGTTTTATAAGCTTAATCACTATTTTTCCAAATCACGTATGAAAACCGTTTTTTTCTTATATATTATCTAAATAAAATGTGGTCTTGCATAGCATGAGTGGCTCTCTTGGGACCCTTATGCGCTCTTTAGGGTGTAAAACCTAATTAAAGTATTTTTCTTTCCGTAGCGTATAAATATAGTTTTTTTTTGTGGACTAGGTGATCCACTGAGCCGAGGGATACGGTCTCTAATATAAATGATTTTCTACTCATAAAAACACAGGATTTTCTTGCATAAAGTTTGTAGTTGGTTTTGCCTGAGCGTCAGCGGTTATCCCCTGCTTGACATGGCATCATGACACGTGTTTTCTCATACTCTGATAATTCTTATAATTGGAGAAAATGCTGGTTGTGACAACTGATCACATGGCCCAAGTAGGCAACCTCTTAGAGCCAAAATTTGCACTTGCTGAACTTGGCAAACAAGGCGTGCTCTTTTAGCTTCTTTAGTACCAAGGTTAGATGTTCGGCATGCTCTTCATCTATCTTAGAGTAGACCAAAATATCATCGATGAAAATGATGACGAATACATATAGATAAGGCTCAAACACTTTGTACACCAAGCTCATGAAAGTTGAAGGGGAATTTGTGAGCCCAAACGACATCACAGTGAACTCGTACAAGCCGTACCTTGAGCTAAATGCCGTTTTCTGAATGTTTCCTCTTGTATTCTCAACTGATAATACCCCGAGCGCATATTAAATTTGGAAAACCAATGCGCTCCTAAGAATTGGTCGAACAACTCATTGATCTTATGTAGCATATAGGTGTTCCGTACCGTCAGTCGGTTGAGCTCCTGATAGTCTATGCATAATTATAAGGTTCCCTCCTTCTTCTTAACGAACAGAACAAGGGGCTCCCCAAGGTGATGAGCTGGGACGAACAAACCCTGATTCCACCAGTTCTTGCAACTGAACTCTAAACTCTGTGAGTTCCTTCGGGGCCATTCGGTAAGGAGTCCTAGAGACGGGCTTGGCACCCGGTACTAGCTTAATTTGAAAATCCACTTCTCTATGCGGGGGTAATCCTGAAAATTTCTCAGGAAATACCTCGAGAAAATCTCGCACCACTTGCACGTCCTTCATATCAATTTTCATCTCTTTCAGTTCAAAACATATCATGTGAACTTCATCCCCTCTCATGTGAGCTTTCAAGGCTTGAATCGAAGAAGATAACAAACGTGGTGCAAATTTTATACCTTGGAAAATGACATCGGTATTCCCATGTCTCAAGTAAATTCGCTTCTCCGCGGAGTCAATTCTTACGTAGTGCCAATCCAGCCATGCCACGCCTAGAATGAGATCGAACTCTTGCATTCTCAAAACTGTGGCAGGGGTATCAAATGTCTTTCCCCCAATGAGTATCTCCAATTCGAACTTGGCGATTGAGGTCATTTCAGAGCCGTCTGGAAGGCATACTCTTCGAGCAATACCAGTGAAAGATTGCACTCCTTCTAGATCTTTAATGAAGTCCGCAGACACAAATGAGTGCGAGGCACCGGTACCAAATAACGTATAGGCTGGTTTCCCGCCGACCACCACAATGCCTAAGTTCCAATAGCAATACTCAAAGCTAAATATCTAGTATGTCTTAAGCAACTTAAGGTTAATAATGAAAATGTGATAAATAACTGCAACATACCTGCAATCACCTCCTGAGGGTTCCACTCCAGTGTCATGTCCAGCACGAACACCTGATTCTGAGCAGGTCCGAGGTTTCCTCCTCATGGTCCTCATCCTCGACCACGTATATGTCCCCGCCCTCGAGGAGCTGTCGGAGGGGGAGTGTAAGAGAAGCATTCCAAAACAGTTGCGGGTAGTAATGTCGGATATGGCCCGGTTGGTTGCATTGGAAGCACACTCGCTCATTCCTCCCCTCGGGTTGCTGAAACTGTTGAGGCTGTGGAGGTGGAGGCAATGCTGGCGGCTGTGGAACTGGGTTCTCCATTCTAAAATTCTGGTGGAAATGCCTTCCACCTCTCTGATGTCCTCTTCCTCCTCCGTAGTCGTGCCTCCTTCTATTGCTAGGGCCAGCCTCAATCACACCCTCAGTAGGTCTCTTACCACTTCCCAAGTGGTCTGCTTCAAGCCTCTTCGCCATGTCAATTATTTTCACCAAGCTGGAGTCCGCTATAAACAAAAGGGCCTGCCTCAGGGTGTACCGCAGCCCTTTATGGAAGCGCTTAGCATATCCTCTGTCATCCAAGTCATATAAGTCAGCAAATCTCGCGAGATGTTAGAACTCTCGTTGATACTCCGTAACCGACTTTGATCCTTGCTTCGGGTGTAAAAATATCTCTTCGAGTTCATCTCGAGCAGACGAGGGAATAAAGTGCTCTAAAAAGGCTCCTGAGAACTCGCTCCAACATATCTCCATATAAACTAGCCCTTGAAAGGTGGAGCCCATGAGGGACTTCCACCAACTCTTGGTGTGCAGTTCCAGGTGTGTCACTACGAGGGTCACAGCCATATTGTTCGGACATCTAATTCCCGCCAGCAGTTCTTGCACGTTGTCGAGCCATTCCTCCGTATGCACTGCCGACTCTGTCCCAAGGTAGGCTGGAGGGGAGAGAGCTCAGAAAGTGCTCACCAAATTGGAGCCCGGAGCTTGTTGTTGTACGGGGCTTGTTTGGTTCTGAAGGCATCCAGAATAGCTATGAGCGTCTGTGATAAGTAAAGTTTGTTTTAAAGAAGATAGATTTGGTTTTATATAATCTTTTACGTATATAAGTCTATCTCTTTGTTTACTTACTTATATCCTGTGGATTAAGGCAAGAGTACCTATCGCAAAGGAGTATAGTATTTTGTAGAAAATATCAAGGTCGTATTTTTCCTGGGATCGGTGTTAATTATTCTACTTTTTAGAACTGACTATTATTTTATCGAAAGAACGGAGTTGGGTTTATGTTTAAAAACTAAAGATAGAAAAATATATATACGTGATTTTATTAAGATAGGGACTTAGAATTTAGTCCTTGATTTCAGAATCAATTTGAGTGGATATTAATTCGCCTATTAAAGAACAACTTTATTTCTTAATTATCTAACTTAACGAGAGGGTTCCTTTGGTAGCATCACTGACTCGAAAGTACGACCGGGAAGGCTTGCGTTTAAACGGGTTAACGTAAACGTAGTGTCTCGTCACCTGGTATATGATCAATTAAGAAAACCCTAGTTAGGATAACTAGAAAGTAGAGTTGAAATAGTTGAAAATAGTATCCAGCCCAGAGCTCATCTTGACCAAGTGCTAAGGGTTCTTAGCCTCTTCTCAGGATGGGGGCGGTATAAAGTACAGAAAATAATATCTACCTATCTATCTCAATCCAGGATTTAAGCTTTCGCTTCACCTTTGTTGTTGAGATAGGGTAGTAAAATTTTGCAGCGCTTCCGCACTATCTGAATTCAGGACTTAGGCTTTCGCCTCGCCTTTCATTCGGAATAGTATGAAAGAATAGGGTTTTGAAAATAGATTTGAAAGCAGTTTTACACTATCTTAATCCAGGACATAAGCAGAGCTTCGCCTTTCATTCGGGATAGTATAAAGAAAATAAAGTAAAAGAAAGCAGTAAAGTACTCAGAATTGAAATTGAAAGAGTCTATTTTATAAAGTCCGAAAATATTACAACTTTCTAAAAAGCTGAAAATAAAGCTGAAAAATTACAACTTACAGAACTTTAGAATACTTGAAAGCTACTACCAGTTCCTTGTCAGAGAGCTGGGGAGTCCTAACAGTTCTTAAGGAATCTGCTGGAGTTCAATTGAATTTACAAATCCCTGCCGGCCTATTTATAGAAAAAAAATTCAGGTGACACGCCCCCTGACACGGGCGTGTCGGGTAGGGCGTGACAGGGTCACGGGCGTGACATACAGGCTGTCGGGACAGGTGGCAAGCCAGCTGGAGATTTGGATAGACTTGAACTGGTCACGGGCGTGTCGAAATAGGTCACGGGCGTGTCATGCATGTACTTCAACAGGCGGCACGGGGCGTGGCGACAGCGCGGCAGCTTGCTGGACTTCTGGATAGAACTTGGTTAGGTCACGGGCGTGTCGCCTTTGGCACGGGCGTGTTCAGCAGGCATGACCAACGATTTCCTGAGTTTGAGCTGTCCAGCAAAATAGCAGAAAATGGAATTAAAAAGAGCTGTCACGCCCTAGGTCACGGGCGTGACCTAGGGGCGTGACCTAAGAAAAATTACAAAATTTCAAAAAAAACTTAAAATTTAATTTTAAAAACAAAAAATACAATATAATAAAAATAGTTAGTTTTATATAATAAAAACTAAGGTTTTTATTTATAAATATGTATATTTAATATGAAATAAAATTGTATATTTTTATACTCATCAAATACCCCCATACTTAGATTTTGCTATTCCAGAGCAATAATAGAGTTGAGTATTTTTACAAGGTTAATAAATTTTCTATTTACTATCAATTTAATTCGTCAAGATAAAATAGGCATAAACATCCGGTGAATAAAGATTTGAATGTTATCGTACATATCATTGATACCAGAGTTAGAATTTATAGCCATAAAAGTTTTTGAAAACAAATAGTAAGCATATATTAAAATCAGATATAACAAGGATAGATTGGCTTTATGATTACTATGTCTTTATACGAGATATAGTGGAAATGTGCATTCTATTATTTATGCTCTCTCAAAATTTTAAACAAAAATAGAATATCAACTTTGGAAGGGTGGAATTTTACCTATACAATAGGTTTTTGTAGAAGTGATAGATTTTGTATTCTATCATCTTTTTATCTAAGTTATGCGTTGTTATAACTACTAAGGAATGTAATTCCAAAGTGGCAAAAAATTACAAAGCATACTTGAGTTTTTAATTGAATCCAATGTATATTTAGAGGAGCACATACTCCTTTCCATATAATCTTTTCATATTTATTGGATGCCTATGTGTACGGAATGAAATCTTATTCCCATTGACATAAGATCTTTTCTTTTACTAGGAGCACATACTCCTAGATACTTGCTTGCGTAAGAAAACATGCCAAGTAAAAAATAAATAAATATTCAAGAGTTGGATAAAAAATTTTGAGAGCAACTATAATAGTTTGTATTTCTTATATTTCGTTAAGAATGGAGTAAGGATAATTACAGTCTATAATTGTTTGGTGAACATAATATGTTTGCTTCTATTGTATATATATGTATTTCTTTTGATATTGAAAGCAGACTTGCTAAAATAATAACTCTGATTGTAATGAAATTTACAAGATAAGATTTTACAAATTTATTCCGGATATTTATATCTATCTAGTTATGAGAAGGAGTAGTAAAATTGAAAATTGAATAATTTGCATTTTCGATCAACTCAGATTTTTGGAATATATTTACATAGTATGGTTTTGAAAATTTTGAATTGTTTTGGTGAGTACTAAAATAAACAATACTTTTATTGAAAACATATAAGAAATATCATAAAAGTGAAAATAACTTGCAGCTAAAAAGCACCCCCATACTTATGTTAGGCATATGTATGAAGTGAAAAATATGTACAGAATATACAAAAGCATAAAAGATGGAAATATACAAAGGAATTTATATTTCGAGGTTATGGAGTAGTGTTAGGGTTTCAGGTTCTTTTTGAAAAGGGTCCCCAGTGAAATATAGTTTTTAAACGGTGCCCGTTTACTTGAAAGTTCCTAGTTCAGGGTGAGAAATAAGAACGGTCCCATATGGCCAGGTTTGTTTAACAGTATAGGGTCCGGTCCATCGGGATTTTAATTTTCCTGGAAATAATTTAAGGCGTGAGTTATATAGTAGGACAAGATCACCTGGTGAAAAAGATTTTGGAAATTTAATTTTCCTATCATGATAAAACTTAGATCGCTCTTTATAAAATTTATTATTTTCATAGGCGTTTGCACGCCATTCCTCAAGTTCATTGAGTTGAAATTTACGTTGTTCGGCGGCTAAGTTTGTATCTAAGTTAAGAAATTTTAGCGCCCAGTATGCGCGATGTTCTAATTCTACAGGTAGGTGATATGCTTTTCCATATACTAAACGATAAGGTGTACAACCAATCGCAGTTTTGAATGCTGTACGGTAGGCCCAAAGTGCATCATCTAATTTGAGGGACCAATCTTTTTGATTGGTATCTACAGTTTTTTCTAATATGCGCTTTAGTTCTCTATTGACTACCTCCACTTGGCCGCTTGTTTGGGGGTGATAAGCGGTAGCGAGTTTATGAGTAACTCCATATTTGGCTAACACTTTAGCCATCTGGGTGTTACAAAAGTGAGTACCTCGATCGCTAACTATTGCCCTAGGCATGCCAAAACGTGAAAATAAGGTTTTCAGAAATTTAACGACGACTCTCGAGTCAGCGGTGGGTAAAGCTTGCGCTTCAGCCCATCGTGAAACGTAATCGACCGCTACTAAGATATAACGATTTTTAAAAGAAAGAGGTAAAGGGCCTACAAAATCTATGCCCCACAGATCAAAAATTTCACATTCTAAGTAAAAGTTTTGGGGCATTTCGTCCCGACGGGAAATGTTACCTGACCGTTGGCAGCGGTTGCAAATGCTTACCAATTTTTGAGCGTCCTTGAATAAAGTAGGCCAAAAGAATCCTGCTTCAAGGGCTTTACGTGCAGTCCGGTTGGATTGATAATGTCCGCCGGTTGGTCCTTCGTGGCAGTGCCGTAGTATTTTTAGTCCTTCCTCGTTCGAAATACATCTTCGAATTACTTGGTCGGCACAGACTCGGAATAAATACGGGTCTTCCCAAAAGTAGTTTTTCAAGTCAGAAAAGAATTTCTTCTTTTCTTGAAATGAAAAAGCTTTTGGAAGGACTCGGGCTACTAAATAGTTAGCCAAGTCTGCGAACCAAGGAGTAGAAGAGTTTGTTACCTTTTCGAGGGCGAGGAGACTTTCTTCAGGGAATTTATCTTCGATGTCGGCTTCCACGAGTGTATCTGTTGCAGCATTTTCTAGTCGAGAAAGATGATCGGCTGCCAAATTCTCTGCGCCTTTCTTATCTCGGATCTCTAAATCAAATTCTTGTAATAAGAGAATCCAACGTAATAAACGGGGTTTGGCATCTGCCTTTGTTAGTAAATATTTTAAAGCAGAATGATCCGTAAAAACTATAACTTTCGATAGTGTAATATAAGATCTAAACTTATCAAATGCAAATACAATTGCCAGTAGTTCTTTTCCGTGGTCGTGTAATTGGTTTGTGTAGATGTGAGAGTTTTACTTGCATAATAGATAGGATGAAAATATTTGTCTACTCGTTGTCCTAAGACAGCTCCTACCGCATAATCACTCGCATCACACATGATCTCAAAAGGAAAGGACCAGTCTGGGGCAACTAAAATAGGAGAGTTGATAAGTTTATCTTTAATAATATTGAATGCTACTAAGCATTCACTATCGAATATAAATGGGGCTTCTTTTTCTAATAAATGAGTTAACGGTTTTGTTATTTTAGAGAAATTTTGAATGAACCGTCTATAGAAACCTGCATGGCCTAAGAAACTTCGAATAGATTTTACATTTGTTGGAGGAGGAAGTTTTTCAATTATTTCTATTTTGGCCTTATCGACCTCGATTCCCTGGGAAGAAATTTTATGACCGAGAACTAAACCTTCGCGGACCATAAAATGGCATTTCTCCCAGTTCAACACTAAATTCGTGTCTTCACAGCGTTGAAGAACACGAGCGAGGTTATCTAAACACGTATGGAATGAGTCTCCAAATACGGAGAAATCATCCATAAATACTTCCATAACGTCCTCTACTAACTTGCCAAAAATAGCTAGCATACATCTTTGAAATGTAGCTGGCGCATTACAAAGTCCAAATGGCATTCGCCTATAGGCGAAAGTACCAAAGGGGCAAGTGAACGTAGTTTTCTCTTGATCTTCAGGGGCTATAGGAATTTGTAAATACCCTGAATAACCATCGAGAAAACAATAATATGAGTGACCCGAGAGTCGCTCTAATATTTGATCTATAAACGGTAGTGGAAAGTGATCTTTACGGGTGGCATCATTTAATTTTCGATAATCGATGCACATCCTCCAACCCGTAACAGTACGTGTTGGAATTAGTTCATTATTAGCGTTTAGCACTACCGTTATACCGCCCTTCTTAGGGACGACTTGTACGGGACTAACCCATGTGCTATCTGAGATTGGATAGATAATTCCTGCGTCTAATAATTTCATTACTTCAGCTTTGACGACATCTTTCATATTATGATTTAAACGTCGTTGGGGCTGGATAGATTTACGAGGGTTATCTTCCAAAAAAGATTTTATGCGTACAAAAAGATGGGTTGAGTCCTTGGATATCAGAAAATTGCCATGCTAATGCACAGCGATGTTGTTTTAACACTTCTATTAATTCAGACGTTTTCTTATCATTTAATTCGGCAGAAATGATAACAGGGAGTTTAGATTCGTCTTCAAGGAAAACGTATTTTAAATGTGCAGGAAGTGTTTTCAGCTCGAGGGTTGGTGGTTTTTCATATGAAGTTGGAGTTTTTAAAGTTGTAGAAGTTAACGATATAAAAGGTTCTAAAGGGTCATCGGTAGGCATTTCATTTGAAATGGGTAAGTCTGCCATGTCCGATTCTTCTACAGTTATTGAAAATAAATCAGAATAGGGAAAACCATTTTCCTCAAAAGAGGCTTCCGCAAGGTAGCAGGAATCGTCATTTATTAAAGAGTTTTTCATAGAGGGATCTATATCGATAGTAACTTCGTCATCTCCTACTCGTAAGAGAAGTCTACCGTTACTTACGTCTATTATCGCGCGAGAGGTTGCGAGAAAAGGACGACCGAGAATTATGGGAACATCGGCGTCTTCCTCTATGTCAAGAATAACAAAGTCTACCGGAAGATAAACTTGTCTATTTTGACCAGAACATCCTCTACTATCCCTACTGGATATTTAATAGAACGATCTGCTAATTGGATGCTCATTTTAGTTGGGCTGGGGTTACCTAATCCTAGTTTTTGAAAGAGCGAGTAGGGCATTAAATTTATGCTAGCACCTAAATCTGCTAACGCATCTTTTATTAATAGATTACCGAAAAGACACGGGATGGAAAATCGTCCCGGATCGTTTAATTTTGGGGGTAATTTATGTAATAAAACGGCTGAACATTCGGCGTTAAGAAAAACTCTCGAAATATCTTCGAGTTTCTTTTTATTTGAAAATAACGCTTTTAAATATTTTGCGTATTTAGGCATTTGTACAATTGCCTCGCAGAAAGGTATATTGATTTGAATTTGTTTTAGCATTTTTAGAAAATTTTTATATTGTTCATCTTCTCGCTCATCTTTTAATTTAGATGGATAAGGTAAAACAACATGTGTGGAAGAAATTCGCGGGGGTTGAGGATGCAGAGTCGTAACGGGAAGTGGTGTAGGAAGGCTAACCTTAGCTTCTTTTTCTACCCTAACGGGTGGTGGTAGCTCCCTGCCACTTCGTAGTTGAACGGCTTGTCAACTTGGGTTACTGGAATGGCCAGTATCCCGTGGATTTGGTTCCGTATTTCCTGGCAAATTACCAGGTTGGTGTTCCGATAGCATTTTTGATATTTGTCCAATTTGTGTTTCTAAATTTTTAATTGATCCGGTCAGGTTCCGGATATTGGACTCATTGATACTGACATATTTCGTGAATATGTCTTCTATCGGGGTTGGCCTAAATTGGTTCGGTGGTGGTGCTGGTATTTGTGGTTGTGGGGGTTGCGGTGCAAATCCAATTGGATTTGCAGTTGGAGGGCGTTGAGCATTATTGGGGTTGCTCCACGAAAAATTAGGATGGTTCCTATATCCTGGATTATAAGAATTATTATTTAAGTTCATATTAGGATTATAGGAAGGTCTATAAGAGTTCCCCATATAATCGATTTCTTCAATTATATTATTATTCGGATTCCAAGTAGTGGCGGAGGAAGCAGATATTCCAGCCAATTGTTTAGTTAGGTTTTCTACTTGGAGTGCTAAAGTAGAAGAAGTGTCGAGCTCATATATCCCAGCTTGTTTAGGGAGTGACCTTGGCACGTTCCACTGGTACGCGTTCATGGCCATTTCCTCAAAGAGGGTTTGAGCGGCCTCGGGGGTTTTGTTATTGAGCGTGCCCCCAGCGGCAGCATCAATGGCTTGTCTGGTTTGAATATTCAAACCATTATAAAATATTTGTACCTGTAGCCAAGTTGGCAGTGCGTGATGTGGACATCGACGTAAATATTCCTTAAAACGTTCCCAAGTCTCATAAAGAGACTCAGACTCGCCTTGTACAAAGGAAGAAATATCCGCACGCAGACGTGCGGTTTTTGCAGGTGGAAAATACTTTGTTAGGAATTTTTCGGTCATTTCAGCCCAAGTGGTGATAGATCCTCTGGGGAGAGAACCTAGCCACTGCTTGGCTTTCGTTCGTAGCGAAAAAGGAAATAAGCGAAGACGGATGGCATCATCAGTGACGCCATTTATCTTAAATGTGTCGCAGATTTCTAAGAAATTTGACAAGTGCGTATTTGGATCTTCATCGGGCAATCCATCGAATTGAACGGAATTTTGAATCATTTGGATTATACTCGATTTATTCTCGAAGTTATTATTAGCAATTGGTGGACGAACGATACTAGACCCGGTGTCATCTAAATTAGGTCGTGCATAATAAGACATGGTCCTTTGGGGGACTACCTCTGGCATTTGTTGTTGCTCTGCTGCCATTTCTTGAACGTGTGCGGTGCCTACGGACTCTTCCAGATTTAACACGAGCTCTTGATTCAGAGATCGGAGGCGCCTGCGAAAGGTGCGTTCGATTTCAGGATCAAGTCCAAGAGTTAAATCAGATGGAGTTCTGCGGGTCATATACTAAAAAAGACTTTTGTATAAAAAAAAATAAAGTAAAAAAAAACTAAGTAAAAAAAAACACAAATACAAACACACAAAAAGGCTTAAAAACGGAAAATAACTAAAAACAGGTTATTTTTATTTTATATAAAACAAGTTTTTTATAAAAGAAGTTTTATAATAAAAGCAGGTTTTTTATTATAAACTACTTTTTATTTAATTTTTCAAGTTTTATATAAAATACGTTAAATAGTAGGTTAGGTTTTTCTGTTAGAATTCGTTAGTGGTTAATAAACTTGTTAATAAAAAATTAGGTTTTATAAAAACAAAGTTTTAAATTCAGGGAATTTTATGTTTGTTTTATTTTTATAAAAAACTAAGGTTTATAAATAACAAGAAAAAGAAAAGATAAAATTAATAGTGTTCTTTTATTTTCAAATATTAACACAAATAAACTAATCCCCGGCAACGGCGCCAAAAAGCTTGATAAGTAAAGTTTGTTTTAAAGAAGATAGATTTGGTTTTATATAATCTTTTACGTATATAAGTCTATCTCTTTGTTTACTTACTTATATCCTGTGGATTAAGGCAAGAGTACCTATCGCAAAGGAGTATAGTATTTTGTAGAAAATATCAAGGTCGTATTTTTCCTGGGATCGGTGTTAATTATTCTACTTTTTAGAACTGACTATTATTTTATCGAAAGAACGGAGTTGGGTTTATGTTTAAAAACTAAAGATAGAAAAATATATATACGTGATTTTATTAAGATAGGGACTTAGAATTTAGTCCTTGATTTCAAAATCAATTTGAGTGGATATTAATTCGCCTATTAAAGAACAACTTTATTTCTTAATTATCTAACTTAACGAGAGGGTTCCTTTGGTAGCATCACTGACTCGAAAGTACGACCGGGAAGGCTTGCGTTTAAACGGGTTAACGTAAACGTAGTGTCTCGTCACCTTGTATATGATCAATTAAGAAAACCTTAGTTAGGATAACTAGAAAGTAGAGTTGAAATAGTTGAAAATAGTATCCAGCCCAGAGCTCATCTTGACCAAGTGCTAAGGGTTCTTAGCCTCTTCTCAGGATGGGGGCGGTATAAAGTACAGCAAATAATATCTACCTATCTATCTCAATCCAGGATTTAAGCTTTCGCTTCACCTTTGTTGTTGAGATAGGGTAGTAAAATTTTGCAGCGCTTCCGCACTATCTGAATTCAGGACTTAGGCTTTCGCCTCGCCTTTCATTCGGAATAGTATGAAAGAATAGGGTTTTGAAAATAGATTTGAAAGCAGTTTTACACTATCTTAATCCAGGACATAAGCAGAGCTTCGCCTTTCATTCGGGATAGTATAAAGAAAATAAAGTAAAAGAAAGCAGTAAAGTACTCAGAATTGAAATTGAAAGAGTCTATTTTATAAAGTCCGAAAATATTACAACTTTCTAAAAAGCTGAAAATAAAGCTGAAAAATTACAACTTACAGAACTTTAGAATACTTGAAAGCTACTACCAGTTCCTTGTCAGAGAGCTGGGGAGTCCTAACAGTTCTTAAGGAATCTGCTGGAGTTCAATTGAATTTACAAATCCCTGCCGGCCTATTTATAGAAAAAAAATTCAGGTGACATGCCCCCTGACACGGGCGTGTCGGGTAGGGCGTGATAGGGTCACGGGCGTGACATACAGGCTGTCGGGACAGGTGGCAAGCCAGCTGGAGATTTGGATAGACTTGAACTGGTCACGGGCGTGTCGAAATAGGTCACGGGCGTGTCATGCATGTACTTCAACAGGCGGCACGGGGCGTGGCGACAGCGCGGCAGCTTGCTGGACTTCTGGATAGAACTTGGCTAGGTCACGGGCGTGTCGCCTTTGGCACGGGCGTGTTCAGCAGGCGTGACCAACGATTTCCTGAGTTTGAGCTGTCCAGCAAAATAGCAGAAAACGGAATTAAAAAGAGCTGTCACGCCCTAGGTCACGGGTGTGACCTAGGGGCGTGACCTAAGAAAAATTACAAAATTTCAGAAAAAACTTAAAATTTAATTTTAAAACAAAAAATACAATATAATAAAAATAGTTAGTTTTATATAATAAAAACTAAGGTTTTTATTTATAAATATGTATATTTAATATGAAATAAAATTGTATATTTTTATACTCATCAGTCTGCCCTAGCTCCGATTACTGAAACTATGTGGGTACATACATGGGGGGGGGGGTGCCCCCCACTGTCTCAATGTGCACAGGGATCTACACGTAGAATACAAACCTATGGCCAGGTTGGCTAATCTTAAGGTCAAAGTTGGACATACTTAGTGTGAATTACATATGGGCACACCACTTCTTTCGCCAAGTCAGTTTGTCCCCAAATAGACTAATCGAGCGGGGGTGGCACCATTGTTGAATGACTTCTTTAGTTCAGGATCGTAGCAAGCTGATACCATTTGTAAGACCCCCTCCCGGAACACAAAACACAGCACGAAGGGAGTCTTATGCCCCGAACAGCCGCCTTGCAGTAGCGCTAGCACTCGGGCTAACCTATACTACAAGATGCCTATTCTGCCGGCTATTACTAATATCAATCAATGCTAACCCAACCTGAAGAAAAATCAGAAGTCAATCCACACAATGTAAATAGGTCCAAAAGTACAACAAATAAAAGAAGCTACAACAAGCTTATAAAATATCATAGTACGGGTAAAACTTGCACAAAGGGCTACATCAAGAGTCTCTCAAAGACTCACATCAGTCACTGATGGTAGCGATGACACCGTCCCTTCAGGCCCTGTCGTCCTGGCCTAGCTGTCCTGCTGTAAAACCTATTGCTGCTCTGTCTACGGGGATTCCTCCTAAAAAGGAAGACGTGGCAACCGTTAGTCATAAAGACTAAGTGGCTATCACATCCACTCCCCCCGCGACTCCTCGACACCGGGCAGAGAAAGGAACAAGGGTACAATATATTTAAGTAGCACATAGGTACAAACAGGTGGAGTTAGTATACATGTCATGAGTAGCAATAGAAGTAATGTATAACAATATTGATAACAATCCATTATAGCAATTCTACACAAGCTATATCAATCCATCTAAGCATATAAATCCACAACAGGAAAGTAACTTAACTTATAAGAATGCTCATACAAACTTATAAGTTAAGGGTCGGCTTAAAAGAAAAGTAACTCATTGTATAAGAGTTCCCATACAAAATCATACGATGAGGATCTTGAGTATGCAATGTAATGTAATGATATCTATGCAATGCAAGACTCACCCATGATCACGCACATGCAATTGTCATGTCGACATAGAGTTGCAGTTCCCACTTTTTGAGCAGGCAGCTAACGTCTCGGGAGTCAACCGTCGTGGCCAAGTGGTGACAGTGGAGCGGGCTTCTCCACTACTAGGAAGACATCTAAACTACCAAGCCTAGGCCTTCGTACGCCTCAACGCTAAGAACACAATAGCGGAGCTCACATGCGTACTATGACTCAGCGGGAGTCTCCGGTAGATGTGCACCGAGAACCAAGCCCCGAATTGGCCAATGCTGTGACCCTGAAGGAGCCTCGGAAAAGAATGAGGACCAAACCTAACCGTTCACTTGGCACGGATGGATCCCCGTGAGTAAGCACCGAGAACCAAGCCCAACCGCCGAAGGTCAAACTGTCAACTCCCGTCGGTGTGATGACTGGCGAGCCCGTAGTCCTTCCACACTATCCCTAACCCGGGATTACGACACCGCTTGTCGACTCACACTGCATGCAACATCACATCATCGTGGCATGGAGAGAGCCTCGAGAATGAACACCAAGGTCCACGCCCAACCATCCATTTATATATCTTCTCATTATTACCATACCTGTGCGGTCAAACCCCACACTTACATCCTTTCACAATGAAACCCGTAGGGAGACAACACTCTAAGCATTGGACTTCTAAACACATTCCGTTAGACATCGATTCACATGGCCATAAATTAGCATCCTACAATTCATTTCTAATGGTATCCAACACATTGTTAATATGAAGCGCATCCCTATCGGATCACATAGTCGATTCATTCTTACCATCCAAACTCATCACCCATTCGTTCACTAATTTCCACCAAATCATTTCGTTCAAGCATGTTTCACTACGCTGTTTGTTTACGAAGGATCTATCCACAACTCACCTCATTCCTTCACACCATTTATTTACAATCTCTCTATCAAATCCTAAACTGGATTTACATAACCCGAGACAAAACATGCAGGAAATTAGTTAAGTACAAAAAATTCAAACGGGGATTCCTGATGCTACAGGTATCCGGTGAAAACGCTTAACCCCACGTTGGAAAGGTATTTCCAAGGAATATGACTTTTTTGTTTAGTCGAAAGCCCTGATCTGGTCGTATCATGCTTGAAATCGGCTTCAAAGTCTGCTGCGTGCAGACTACAGTTTTTTGCACGTTAGCCCGTCAGCCATCAAGTTCAATCAGACTTTCCTGTTGCTACAGACCTCTACTGAAGACGTGTAACAACTCGTTGGAAAGGTATTTCTAAGGCCTGCGACTTTTGTGTTTAGTTTAAAGCCCAGATCTGGCCATATCATATCTGAAAATGGCCACGAAAATTGCTGCGTGAAGAACACAAATTCCTGCACGCATCTTAAGGCAGAATGAACGGTATCGGTTCGTCTTCCTCCTCTAGCCGATCTTCCCAAATCACATCAAGAAATTTCTCCTCCATTATTCACCCTTATAAGGACACTTCTCTTCATGAAACCATCCCCCATCATCACATAGAAGGAGGGAGAGGTTGAAGATGTCTAATCTCTAGGACACAAGTCCTAGGAAGGCCTCTTCCTAAAAAACTTCTTCTCACAAATCAAGACTCTCTTGAGTCGATATCTCTCCTAGGAATTACTAGAGATCTAACACCAAGGGAGAGGGGAGGAAGCTCACCTCCTTTTTGGCGTTTCCACCATTTCCAGCCGAGGATCTTGTCACCCTTTGTGGCTCCAACACATTCCTCTTCTCCAGGAATTTTTCCTATAGTAATTGCTTGGAAGGAGGAATAAAAATTGCTAGGGTTTCTTCCCAATTTTTATTTGGAAATTACACGGATAGGGACATGCCCATGTCCCCACCCGTGTCCTGTTCGGGTGAAGTGGTATCGACGGTTCGGTTGCTGCTTGGACATACACACACGGGTAGGGACACAGACATATCTCAACCCGTGTCCTGCTCGGGAAATACGGTCTTCTTCCTGGAGACATACACACGGGTAGGGACACGCCCGTGTCTCTACCCGTGTACTTCTTGGGAAACACGATCGATGATGTTAGTTATACACACGGGTAGGGACATGCCCATGCCTCTAACCGTGTACACATATACAAGGGTAGGGACACACCCATATCACTACCCGTGTCCTTCTCTTAAAATTTACGAATTTCCAACTTTGCACAAGAGTACCACACAGGTATAGACATGCCCACTGTAACGCCCCCGATTTTTCTGCGACTATTTTATTCTCGTTTGGCGTTACGGTGACGCATTTTCGTGGCTTGTGCCATTTGTGGAGTGTGGTTTAACTCCTTAGAACTGGGTGCCCTATTTTGTAGCCTATTGGCAAGATCTCCCTAGCAAGCCGAGTCGTTCTGGGTGACCCGGTGTGGCCACTCGGGGGATGCTTGTGTTTTGGCTTCGGGTGGGTATAACTCGAGTTTGTTCGTCGAATATTAATTTCGACTTCGCCGTTGTTTTTGTAGCATGGGTATTTAGCTACGGCGTGAATTTCGTCGAATTCCGAGATAGTTTTGTTTTCGCGTCATTTTGGGTGTGCCATTTGTAAATACTATTAGAATTCTCTTAATTTATTAAGTAAGCCGGCGTTTGGGATTCAGTTTTGCTGAACCGATGCGTCTAAGCTTTTTAATAAAAGCCTTACTAAGAAGTGGCGGTCCCACTTCTCCTTCCTCCTTCTTCCCGAGACCAAAAGAAAACTGCTGCTCCTGTTCGCGGAAAACAGAGGCGGAAACGACGAGCTGCCCTAGCCTTCAAACGGTGATTCCGGGAGTGTTCGTGGATGGATTTTGATTCCGAAAGCGGCATTGTCTTGATCTCGCTTAGATCTACGTTTCGACGGTAATAAATTCGATTTTCGTGGAGTTTTAGGAGATTTGGGGATTTAGGTCATGAGGTTTTCTGCCATTAATGTACGGGAGTATGCTTTTAGGTGCTTCTGCTTCTATTGCCAAGTAAAGAGGAGGGAAAGCCATCCAACCTTCGCCGAAAATCAAGGCAAGTGGTGTTCTTGCCCTTGCCATAGTTGTTTTCTTGAAATTCTGAAAATTCCCGGTTAGCCCTAGGGTAGAAGCCAAACATGTTCTCTTTTTCTTGCTGAATTTAGGGCTTAGATTCTCCTATGAGCCACCCTTCTCTGTGCTGTTGGTGCTTAACCCGTCGGCGTAATGCCATCAGTAAACTCCAGATTACTATCTGGTTGGTGGCTTGCGGGTGAAGCCGAGAGAGAGAGAGAAGGGGGTGCCGGCTGTGTTTGTTGGAAAGAGCCTTTTTTTTGTTTTCGTCTGGTCGGCGTTGAGTGTGGTGCACACACTCAAAGCCTTTGCGGGTTTAGCATTGAGTGTGGAGCATACACTCAACGCCGCAGCTATAGCCAGTCAGAATTTTTGCTAAGTACTAGGGCGTTGAGTGAGGTGGACTCACTCAACGCCACAGCCCCTGCTTGTGGCTAAGTACTTTAGCATTGAGTGAGTCGACCTCACTCAATGCAATTTCCGTTTTGGCGTTGAGTGAGGCAAGCTCACTCAATGCCGCGGTTTTCCTGAGAAGCTAAGTGTTTTGGCGTTGAGTGAGTCGACCTCACTCAACACCATTTCGGTTTTGGGGTTGAGTGAGGCTGACTCACTCAACGCCGTCGCTTCTGTGCAGCCAAGTACTTTGGCGTTGAGTGAGGTGTGCTCACTCAACGTCATAACCTTTTCTGAGGCTAAGTACTTTGGCATTGAGTGAGTTTACCTCACTCAACGCCATTCCTGGTTTGGCATTGAGTGAGGTGGCCTCACTAAATGCAGAAGGAAAGTTTGCGGCCAAGTCCGTAACGTTGAGAGAGTTGACCTTACTCAACGCCATTTCTTCTTTGGCGTTGAGTGAGGTAGACTCACTCAACGCCACAGCCCTTCTTCGTGGCACGAACTTCAGGCATTGAGTGAGACGACCTCACTCAACGCCATTGCTGTTTTGGCGTTGAGTGAGGTCAGCTCACTCAACGCCGCAGAATTGCCTTGTTACGGCTAAGTGCCAAGGCGTTGAGTTAGTGAACCTCACTCAACGCCATTGCTGTATTGGCATTGAGTGAGGTGGACTCACTCAATGCCGTAGTTCTCTTTTGCGGCTAAGTGTAAGGGCGTTGAGTGATTGAGCTTCACTCAACGCCATTGCTGTTTTGGTGTTGAGTGAGGCCAGCTCACTCAACCGCACTTTCTCTGTTTATGGTTAAGTACCAGGGCGTTGAGTGTGTGTACCTCACTCAACGCCATGCCTGTTTTGGCGTTGAGTGAGGCTAGCTCACTCAACGCTAGAGTTGTTCTTGCAGGAGGCGTTGAGTGAGTGAACTTCACTCAACGCCATGCTTTTTCTGGCGCTGAGTGAGGCTAGCTCACTCAACGCCAAGGTCTAGGTAGGCGTTGAGTGGGTCCCACTCAACGCCAAGCCATGTTGAGTCATTTCAACACTTTTTCCCTACCTTGATTTTCGCTCCCGAGTGAATTCCTTAGTCATGTTTTGAGTTTCCTTGTCGGCCATGTTTTTCTTTCCTAAAGGCCGAATCGTGGGTCGTGGTTAGTCGTGGTGGTTTGAAGCTCTTCATTGGGGAGGTGTTGTGTAATTTAGTCGTGGCCACTCTTTTCTTCTATCTTGCACCAGGTACGGGCTGGGCAAGGGGGTGGAAGGTCCCTAGTGCTTTTACATGTAGACCCTTGAGCTTGTTTGCCTGGAAATGGTGGTTGGGGGACTGAGTTTGCCTCCAACCCGGATCCATGTCGTTTGATTTTGCTACTACCACCTCCCACAGCTTAGGGTGTTAGATGTTTCTTCCTTAGTAGATTGCAGCACTTTGGGCTTTTGGTAGCCTTGTAGACTCTGCAGGATGTAGTTTCTGGGAAGGGGTTATGATGTTTCCTCGCACGTGGTGCATTTCTTTTTGTCTTGCATTGGGCAGTGGTGACTTTTACTGCTATCTGTTTGCCTCTTTGATTTATCCCCTGGTTGACACTTTAATGCAGTTTTTCCTTCTTTTGCTTGCTGAGGTATTCTTTCTTTTTTTCAATGCCTCAGGTTCTGAGCAGTAGCCAGTTTTGTGGCTAGGTTGCGGTGGTGTTGCTGGTGGTCTCTTGGACTTTGGAGATCCTGTTTCTTTGTTTGTGAGGTAGTTTTTCTGTACTTTTCTTACAGACATACATATGTGCTAGTGGGTTCGTGTCAGGTTGTTGGCGCCCACTGGTAGTTTTTACCTTTGTACTAGATATATTACTTTTGCTACTACCATTTTCTAGAGATAGTCTACTTGCTCTGGGGAGGATTTATGCTAGGTTGCTAGTTATTTTTAAAACTACAATTATTATTATAAGTATATCGCATGATCATCATGTTTTATAAAACTAAATCACTATTTTCCAAACAACGTATAAAGATCGTTTTCTTATATAAAATATAAATTAAATGTAGAGTCTTGCATAGCATAAGTGATCCTCTTGGGGCTCTTATGCAGTTCTTAGGATGTCAAACCTGAATAAAGTACTTTTCCGCAGCGCATAAGTATAGTTTTTAACTGTGGACTAGGTGATCCACCGAGCCGAGGGATACGGCCTCTAAAATATAACTGATTTTCTAATCATTAAACTCATGAATTTCTTTCATAAAGTAAAGTAGATGGTTTTGCCTGAGCGTCAGCAGTTATCCCCTGCTTGACGTGGCATCATGACGCGTGTTTTCTCATACTCTGATAATTCCTAAATTCAATAAAATGAGGGTTGTGACACCCGTGTCACTACCCATGTCCTACTCTAGACAAACTTCACCTCCCTTACATAGGAGTAAGCCTAGTTGCCAGCCTTCCCAGAGCCCAAGTCATATCTCCTGACTTAAAAACGCACACGAGGGGCCCAGCGCGAATCGGGACGTTACAAATCTTATAAAAAAAATAAAAGATTTCATCCCGAAATCAGGCTAAGGCTATGGAGAGAGAAAAACATGAAATAAAATAAAATATGCTTTCAAAATTACCTTGATGAAACAACTCGGGGTAGTACTTTTGCATTAAGTCCACCGGCTCCCATGTATACTCATCTTTCCCATGGTTGGACCACAACACCTTTACCAAAGGAACACTCTTACGACGCAAAATCCTTGTCTCGTTGTCTACTATCTGCACTGGCTCTGGTCATACAAATCCATCGGATGCTACTGCTCCATCAGTGGTGGGGATATATTGATCGGGCCGCAACAATGCCTTCTGGAGAGACGACACATGAAACACGTCATGAAGGTTCTCCAGCTCTGGTGGTAACTCCAACCGGTAGGCTACAAGGCCAATCCTTTCTAATATGGTGTAAGGTCCAATGTACCTTGGGCTGAGCTTCTTCATACCACGTACCCGTGACACTCCATGCATCGACCGGATTTTTAGAAATGCTTTGTCACCCACCTAAAATTCAACCACCCGGTTCTTTACATTATAATACTTAGCCTGCCGACTTTGAGCCTCAAGCATGCAGTCCTGTATTAGTCTAACAGCCGCATTAGTATCATCGATGTACTCAACTCCTAAAAACTTCGGGTCTTCATCTTGTACCCATGACAAGGGGGTTCTGCACCTTATTTTGTAAAGTGCTTCATGGGGTATCATCCCGATGCTGGCATGGTGACTGTTGTTATAGGAGAATTCTACGAGGGTTAAGAGTCTTTCCTACGGCTCTCCTCTATCCAACACGCACAGTCTCAATAGGTCCTCCAATGTTCTGATGGTCCTCTCAGACTGCCAGTCCGTCTGAGGATGAAATGATGTGCTAAAGGTAAGGCGTGAATCCAAGTATGCCTCTATGACCTTCCATTCCTTAGAGGTAAACTGACCATCCTTGTCAGAAACAATTGTCCTTGGCACATCATGATACCGTACAGACTGCTCCACAAAGAGGCGTAGCAAAACATCCACATGATCTTCTTTCTTCATAGGAATAAACCTGGCTACCTTTGTCAGGCGGTCAACGATTACCCACACCGAATCATTCCCTGAGAGCGAGTGAGGCAATTCGTGGATGAAGTCTATGGAGACATCCTCGAACTTCTACTCGGGGATGGGCAATTACTATAATAATCCACCGGGGATCCTGCATTCCACCTTTATCCTTTGATAGGCCTCGCAGTGCGTAACAAAATATCTGACTTCCCTCTTCACTCCCGGCTAACACATGGCCTTCCGCAAGTCGGCGTACATCTTGGTAATCCAAGGATGCACATAATACATAGTGCAATGTGCCTCTCTCAGAATATATTCCCGAATTTTACCGTCTTTGGGAATGTAAAGCTGGCCACGGAGATGGACGAGGCCGTCTTTTAGGGTATACTACAGTAGTCCCATCTTCAATTACCTTGATTGCCAAGGCCAGAGCCGCATCCTTTCCTTGCTCCGCCCCGATTCGATCTCGAATATCACAGACTATGCTCATCGCGGTTAAGTACTCTGTATACCCTTCCAATTGGTCTTTACATACCAGGGTAATCTTCATCTCTTTGAGCATCCGAGCTAACTTCATACTCATCAGTCGGGACTCAGTGTTCGATTCCGGTACCTTTCTGCTCAAAGCATCAGCTACAGAATTTGCTTTTCCTGGATGGTAGCTCAAAGTGAATTCATAATCGCATAAAAACTCTAACCACCGCCGCTGTCACAAATTCAATTCCTTCTGGGTATGGATGTGCTTTAGATTCATGTAGTCTGAAAAGATTTTGCAGTGGAAGCCGTATAGATAGTGTCTCCAAATCTTCAAGGCGAACACAACTGCTCCCAATTCTAGATCATGTATCGGGTATTTGATTTCATGCTTCTTCAGTGGTCTTGAATCATATGCAATCACATGCCCATACTACATCAATACCGCTCCCATCCCTTGATACGATGCGTCAGTGTAAACTTGAAATCCTTCCTTCCCGGATGGAAGGGATAGGATGGGTGCGGATGTAAGTTGGTCCTTCAGTTCCTGAAATGCAGCTTCATACTGAGGTGTCCACTAATACGACACACCTTTCTTTATCAGTGTAGTAAGAGGAAGGGCAATCTTTGAGAACCCTTTTACAAACTTGAGATAGTACCCGACAAGTCCAAGAAAGCTCCGCACATTGGCCGCTGACTTCAAGGTCGACCACTCCTTCACGACACGCACCTTGGCAAGATTCACAGCTAACCCAGCCCCACTAATCACATGGCCCAATAAGGAATCCTCTTGGAGCCAAAATTCGCACTTGCTAAACTTGGCAAACAAGGTGTGCTCTTTTAGCTTCTTTAGTACTAAGGTCAGATGTTCAACATGCTCTTCCTCTATCTTAGAGTAGAACAAAATGTCATCGATGAAAACAATGACAAAGACATCTAGATTAGGCTCGAACACTTTGTTCATCAAGCTCATGAAAGCTGAAGGGGCATTTGTGAGCCCAAACGACATCACAGTGAACTCGTACAAGCCGTACCTTGAGCTAAAGGCCGTTTTCTGAATGTCCTCCTCCTGTATTCTTAACTGATAATACCCCGAGTGCAAATCCAATTTGGAAAACCAATGCGATCCTAACAATTGGTCGAACAACTCATCGATCTAAGGTAGCGGATAGGTTTTCTGTACCATCATTCGGTTGAGCTACCGATAGTCTATGCATAATTGCAAGGTTCCATCGTTCTTTTTAACTAACAGAACAGGGGCTCCCGAAGGTGATGAGCAGGGGCGAATAAACCGTAATTCCACCAGTTCTTGCAACTGAACTCTAAACTCTGCGAGTTCTGTTGGGGCCATTCGGTAAGGAGTCATGGAGATGGGCTTGGCACCCCGTACTAGCTAAATTGAAAATCCACTTCTCTATGCGGGGGTAATCCTGGAAATTTCTCAGGAAATACCTCGGGAAAATCTCGCACCACTCACACATCCTTCATATCAATTTTCACCTCTTTCAGTTCAAAACATTTCATGTAAACTTCATGCCCTCTCATGTGAGCTTTCAAGGCCTGAATCGAAGACGATAACAAACGTGGTGCAAATTTTATACCTTGGAAAATGACATCGGTATCCCAATGTATCAAGTAAATTCTCTTCTTCGTGCAGTCAATTATTACGTAGTGCCAATCAAGCTATGCCATGCCTAGAATGAGATCAAACTCTGGCATTCTCAAAACTGTGGAAGGGGTATCAAAGGCATCTCGACGAAATCGTCGAGCTTAGGCCGCTCGACGAAATCTGAACGGTTCGACTAAATTACTTAATTACGGGGTTCGTAGATTGTTTTTCTTAGTCGTTTGATTTAATTTCAAAGGTTATCCTGGACCCCAAGATCTTATGCCTGACACGTTTTAGTAGGACTGAGCGGTTCTCTCCCTCATTTGTGCACATTTTGGAGTTGATTTAGGGTTTGAGAAAGAGAGAGAGTTCGAAAGAATAAGAATGCTTTCTTCGGCTTTTTACGAAGCTTCGGAGCTCCGATCATCGTTCTGAGGCCAGATCCGTGGAGAGGACGTGGAGGCGCATCTTTTCATCCGTGAAGATCAGGTTTCCATAGCAAGGAAGAGGGGTCATAAGGTAACAATATTTCTCCTCTCGGTTATAGGATGCGTGCATGACATATTTTCCTTTTATTGATTTATTTCAAGCTTTTAGGCACCAGATCTCTCAAATGAGAGGGTTTTAGGTTTCCATGGTTCAAGAGACACCACCAGGTCGATTGTGTCTGTCCCCGACGTGATATTACATTAGAGATCCGCTCCGCTAGTGGATTAGGCAATGAGGATGAAGCCGTAGTTGCGACCGTTTGTACGACTCGGTGGTGTTGCATAGCGAACTTAAGGATTTGGTAGAAATCCATTGCGGTAAGATGATGTTTGTAATGTTCTAAGGCGTGGCTTTGTCTCCATGGTCGACTGGCTATCCCGTGACGTGCAAGTCATGTGGGTAGAGTGTCCCAGTGAGACAAGTCCCTTCTATGAAACTGACGAGAATGCCAAGCAATGGACAAGCCCGAGCAATGAAGCCCACGAGCGTGTGGGGTCCTGCGAGGGTTCTTAGTATCGGTTTGTTTGTTTGAGACGAAATCTTGACCAGAGAAGTCATAGTTTGCAGGAAGCCCGAGTTTTGAAACCTACGAGTGGGTGGGGCCTTGTCAAGAATTTCGCGTAGCGGCTTGTATGTCATTTGGGGAAATTGGATGTACCTTTGGGTTTACGGCTCGAACGCCGAAGGGGAAATTGAAAGTACTCGATTTATTATTGCGTGATGATGTGTGAGATTCATACGATGTAGGGTGCCTTGGGTGAAACCCAGGATTGCATACATGCTTCATTGTAGGCCCCCTTTTCTTTATGCTCAACTTAGAAACATATTTGTTGAATGAGACATCCAAACCTATTTTATTGCTTCACATGTTATGTAAATTGCATACGAAGTGCTGACCTATAGGGTGATGGTGTACCCAGGGGTCCTCTAGGGACGACCGGGAGGAGATGTGTTGGTTACACAGTTGAGGTCAGCCTTTGCTGACCCACATTACAACCAATTTTTACAGGGCAAGGATCGCAAGCAGGAGCTAGCTCACCGGCCAAAAAGGACTAAGCCTCATGAAGTGTTTCAAGTTGTGTAATAGCTCTATTTTGTGGAATTTTATGCTTAATGCACTATGTTTCCGGCTTGCATGTCGAGGTAGTCTAGGAGTGCTTATGTATGTTGACATTTGATGTTATTTTTTGAGTTTTGGAGTCTTAATTGTTATAAGGCCTTAAGACCGTGTTGATACTCATATGTATGTGGATTACTTCTAGTCTTGTTTTCTATTTCCGCTTTGTTAGTCTAAGTTTTGAGTTGGGTAGTTTATATCGTCTTATAATGCTTAAGCTGTGGCTTCTATATATTGTGTGGCCCCGCTTGAACCCATATTATACGGTCATTATAGGGGAGGTGTTACACACATCTCGCTAGCTAAAGCCGCATGAGCTGAATTACACAACTTACAATCTAGAGTTGGGCACCGTTGTTTCGCCCTCAAGATCTGGAGACATTACTTGTTCGGAGTAAGATGTGAGATCTTTTCCAACCATAAGAGCCTCAAATACATCTTTACTCAAAAATATTTGAACCTTCAGCATCACCGATGGTTGGAATTTCGTTGTGATTATGATTTTGCTCTACAGTATCACCCCAGAATGGCTAATAAAGTTGTTGATGCATTGAGCCGCCAGCCCTCGATAACCGGGAGCTAGATGGAGTAGATACAGAGGGAATGGTTTTAGTCATTGATAGTGTTGGTACCCTAGTTTGATTTGAGTTCAGTCCTCTCCTTGTGCCCCTTGACCCAAGAAATATCTAAGGTCAATGGTTAGAAGTCTAGCTGTAGAGTCCTCGCTTTTCCAAATTGAGAATTTGGTTAAGTAGGTTTTTCGTTCGACTATAGTCGAACGCCGTTCGACTATCGTCTATCGGCTGATCGACGATCGTCTATCAGTTGGTCGACGCTTTGTCTGCGCTGATAGTTCGACTATCTGTTGATAGTTCGACTATCTGTTCTGCGCTGATAGTTCGACTATCTGTTGATAGTTCGACTATCTGTTCTGCGCTGATAGTTCGACTATCTGTTGATAGTTCTACTATCTGTTCTGCGCTGATAGTTCGACTATCTGTTGATAGGTCGACTATCTGTTCTGCGCTGGTAGTTCGACTATCTGTTGATAGATCGACTATCTAGTTTGTTTTGATAGTTCGACTATCTTTTGATAGATCGACTATCTGTTTTCTGAGGTAGGTCGACTATCTGCTTGATAGTTCGACTATCTCTGTGCGCTTGATAGCTCGACTATCTGTCCTAGATAGATCGACTATCTGATAGTTCGACTATCTGTCCTGATAGTTCGACTATCTGCTGCGGTAGCTCGACTATCTGTTTGATAGTTCGACTATCTGGATCGTTCGACTATTTGCCCGATAGTTCGACGATCTCCTGGCGTCGTTCGACGATCTTCGAAGGTCGTTCGACGTTTTCTGTCTGCCTTTATATTTTGTATTTATTTATTATATTTAATTAATTAATACATTTTCTGGCACAGTATTTTAAGCTGTATGATAATATTTCCAGGCATTATTTGCTCTATTCTTATTGCCTGAGTTAAAATCTTTTAAGATAAAGTTGTTTGTCTTATTAGCTGTCATTTTAATTTACTTTATCTGCTGACAGCCCTTTATAGCCGTTAGACTGAAAAGTCTTCTTTTGCTATAAAGAGATTGTTTCTGATGTGACTTTATTTAGTCTATCTGATTATTTGATTTAAGCCTGCAGCTTCTTAGAAAGAGGTTTATTCCTTTTTATAGAATGTTTTGCTGCAGAGATTTTTCTGTCTTCTTGATATTTACAGCCCAGGTCTCAAGGCTTAGAAGAAGACAAATAATTCAAATGGAAGAGAGCCGTTGCTTGCTGATGATTATATAAAGAACCCTTTGCAGAAGGATTCAAGCTAGTTAATAGAAGCGAGTGTTACACACATATTCAAAAGCACTCAAGCCTTCATCAAGCAAAAGCTTCCTGCTCTCAGCAAACTCCATCTAACTGAGAAGTGTTAAGATCTTCATCTCTTCTTCACCTGAGTTCTCCTGCTTTCAGGAAGTTCAACTCAGAGTTTCTTTGAAGAAGAAGAAAAAGAAGATTGCTGCTTGAAGACTGTTTCTTTTTATTGTTTACTTTCTTCCTGTAGCTTTTCCTTCAGAATTTTCTGAAGAGTTTTCTCTGCACTGAAGCAAGACTTCACCTGGACATTCTTGAGCCAGGGGGAGCCTTGATTCTTTAGAGCATTCTAGCTCAGTGCAAGCTTTTGTGCTTCTCTAATCTATTGTAAAATAGAGAAGACATCTTAACCTTCTTCCCCCTCCTGTACAGGGTTATTACTCCCTTCAAAAGTATCCCTTGGTGGCAGGGCACCTGATCAAAAACCTGTGCTTGGTTTTTAGACACCTGATCAAAAGTCTAAAGGGTTTCTGAATCTACCTGAATCAGATTCTGTTGGTGGCAGGGCACCTGATCAAAAACCTGAGTGGATTCCTACCGTTTGGGTAGAAGAGTGGACGTACCCAAGTTGTTTGGGGAACCACTATAAATTTCCTTGTGTCGTCTGGATTCAACTGTTTAATTCCTGTACTGTGGCTGTGAATAGATATAACTAGGTTGCTAGTTGCTATTTAGGTTTTCCAAGCTTTAACTGTAATTACAGTTAGCTTGTGTTTGTACACATCACTTGTGTTAGGCTTTAAGGTTAAATCAATATCTATAATCTTTTCTTTCCGCACTTCACTCCAAGGGAGTTGGGTAGAATATTAAGTTTTGTCTGTGCAAAATTTGATAACTCTATTCACCCCCCCTCTAGAGTAGTATCTATCCCTTCACTTTCAATTGGTATCAGAGGGAGGTTGACTGACTGTATAGGCTAACACCTAAGTCACAAGATCCTTGATAGATACCAAGAGCTTATAGATATTCACTATCATGGCCCAGTCTAAGGATTATTCTAGCACCAGACCTCCAGCATGCAACTTAGCAAAGTTTGGCATCTGGAAGGCAAGGATCAAACTTTATATGAACTCTATTGATGAGAGTATTTTTGCTTCTATTTTGTCAGGTCCCCCAAGAGCACCTGCTGCAGCCACTGCCTCATCATCTGATATGAGTGCAGTGCCTCCTCCAGATTATAATGATGAATACAAGAAGGCTAAAATTGCTGATGCCAAGGCAATGAACATACTGGCTCAGACAATGTCGGATGAGGTGTTCCAGAAGGTGGCTGACTGCTCCTCAGCTAAGTCCATGTGGGACACACTGAACCAGATTGTAGCTGGTTCAGCTGATGAAAGGAAGGACAGGAGGTCCAACCTTATCTCACAATATGAGAACTTCAAGAAGACTGATGCTGAATCAGTTGAAGCTATGTACACCAGGCTCAACTCAATCATCAATGAGTTGAGGACCCTGGACAAGGACATATCATTGACAGAGGTCAATGATAAGATTCTTATGTGCTTCCCTAGCACATGGGATCTAAGAATCTGGCCCATCAAGGAAGCCAGAAGCACCAATGAGATCTCAACTGAAGCTCTCCTCGGCAAGCTCAAGTCTTTTGAGCAAGTGCTGAAGACCAGAGAAGCAGAAGCTGAAGCCAAGACCCCCACTCCAACAAGAAAAGAGCAATCCCTAGCTCTTAAGGCTGCAGATGTCTCTGAAGGCAGCCAATCCAATGAGGAACTTATGGCACTGTTTGCCAAGAGGTTTCTCAAGATGGGGAGAAAGGAGTTCAGAAAGAAGTCTTCACGCTATGAAGACAAACCAAGGTATGATCGATCTCCTGCTAAAGAAATTATTTGCTATGGTTGCAGGAAGCCTGGACACATTTTGCCAGAGTGTCCAGAGGAGAAGAACAAGGAAAAGAGAAAAGACAAAGAACAATACAGGAAGCACTCCAAGCCATCCTCCTACAAAAACAAGAAGAAGGAGAGAGGTTTCATTGCTGAAACCTGGAGTGATTCTGATGAAGAATCATCCTCATCAAGCTCCAGTGAAGATGAGGAAGAGAAGAAGGCCAAAGAAATTTGCCTAATGGCAATAGATGCCTGCTGCAACCACTCTGCTGCAGAGAGTTCTGATTCTGATGAAGAGATGCCTACTGAAGATGAGGTACTTTCATCTTATGATTTTACTTCAGAAGAGTTTAAGTTAGAATTTAAATCTTTGTGTTTAGATTTAATTAGTTCAGAAAAGAAATAAAAGAACTTAGAAATAGGCTAGCTGACTCTGAATCAATAGCCTCTGAAAACATTAGGTTAAAGGAAGATCTCACTACTTGTAGTGAAGAAATTAAATTTCTTAAAATAGAATTAGCTAAGTCTAAGAGATTAGAAGAATCCCTTAATGGTAGAAGCCTTAAGCTGTTAGAAATTACCAGCATGACTAACACTAGGTCAGGTAATGATAAATTAGGCTTAGGAGCTTCTCCTAGTGAACCCCCAGTCCTCCTTAAAAATAACCTTTCAACTCCAGTGAACTTCATTTCAGCTAGTGGAAAGAAGAACACTGAGCAAGTAAACCTTGTAAATAAAACCCTAAATAAAGCTAAGAGAGAAAAGAGAAAGAAGTTTTTCAAAGAAATGCAAAGAGCGTCAAACGCCGCTCGACGATCGGATGCTCCATGGTCGAACGAAGCTCGACGATCTGAGCGCCCATCGTCGAACGTCGATCGACGATTTCAACATGATTTTCAAAATCATAATCAGTTCCATAGAAACCTAAATGAAAATAGAAACCCTAGGTTTGTTGACCCATCATCTGCATGGAGAATCCCACCTAGGAGATCTCACCCACTAGGTTATCACCCTCAGCCTGCATTCTCTTATATTTCCAGTTTTTCTTATGTGAAAAACAAGGGACCCAAGGTTACCTGGGTCCACTCTGTCTAAATAGTTGTTTTGCAGGTGAAGGCCTATCCAATCAGTCAAAATAAGTGGTATTTGGATAGTGGATGCTCTAAGCATATGACAGGAAACAAAGAGCTTCTATCCAAGTACAAAGCTAAGCTCGGCCCAAAGGTTATCTTTGGAGACTCCAGCTGTGGTCAGACAGAAGGCTATGGCAAGATCACCATTGGAGCAGTTACATTCAAGAGAGTTGCTTATGTCAATGGACTGAAGCATAATCTGATTTCAGTTAGCCAGCTATGTGATGCTGGCTACCAGGTTTCTTTTTCTAACTCCTCTTGCAATATTACTTTAAATAATAATGTTGTTTTAATAGGTAATAGAATAGGCAATATATATTTAGTAGATTTAATTCATCTCACTCTGAAATCTGCCTGTTTAATGAATTAACCCTTAATAATAATTCCCTTTGGCATAAAAGGCTTAGTCATGTAAACCTCAAGAACATATCTAGGTTATCTAAGCACAACCTTGTTAGAGGTTTACCTTCTTGCCCCTACAAGAAGGAGAGCCTATGCAAGGCTTGTCAGCTAGGCAAGCAAACCAAGAATTCATTTAAATCTGTTAATAAAAGTGATTCTCCTAGAATCCTGTATTTATTACACTTGGACCTTTTTGGCCCAATAAATGTACAGAGTCTAGGAGGGAAGTATTACACATTAGTAATTGTAGATGACTTCTCTAGGTTCAGTTGGGTTTTCTTTTTGAGAACTAAGTCTGATAACTTCAAGCCCTTACAGACTTTCTACTTTGTGTGCAGACTGAGTACTCTACTCATGTGGCCTTGATCAGAAGTGATCATGGTACTGAGTTTGACTCTCTTCTCATGCAAGAATTCTGTGAGAGAGAAGGTATCAAACATAGCTTCTCAGCTCCTAGAACTCCCCAACAAAATGGGGTAGTTGAAAGGAAGAATAGAACACTAATTGAAGCTGCTAGTACATTGTTGGCAGATGCTAACATGCCTCTATCCTATTGGGCAGAAGCTATTAGTACAGCTAACTATGTCTTGAATAGAAGTTTGATACACAAACTTAAGTGTAAAACTCCTTATGAGTTGCTTAAAGGAAAGAAACCAAAAATTAATTACTTTAGAGTTTTTGGTTGTACTGCTTATATTCATAACAATAATAAAGAATATATTAGAAAATTTGAAGCAAAAGCTTCAATGGGAATTATGCTTGGATATTCCCAAGTAAGCAAAGCTTATAGGGTGTATAACAAATCAACCTGTAAGATAGAAGAATCTGTGCATGTATCATTTGATGAGCATCAGATGTTTTACAAGGAGAAAGAAAATTCTCCTTCTTCCAGTTCTTTGCAGGTACATGATGCCCCTCAAGAAATCCTTCAACTTTCAACTCTTCAGATCACTGAATCAGACAGTGATGAAGACATTGCTGAAGCTGTTGAAGCTGTTGTTGTACCACCAACAGTAGATCAAATTCCTCCTGAGGAATTAATCCCAACTGTTGCTGAAGATCACATCCCACCTGCTGATATTGTCACACTTAGAGATCACCCCACATCTCAAGTATTGGAGACATATCAGCTGGTGTACAAACAAGACATCAATTAAGACAGGATGTGATGCATGCTTGTTTCCTCTCACAGGTTGAGCCACCTCACCTTTAAAGATGCAGAGCTAGATCCCCACTGGATCATTGCAATGCAAGAGGAACTCAATCAGTTTGAGAGATGTAAAGTTTGGACTTTGGTTCCAAGACCTAAAGGCCAACTGATCATAGGCACCAAGTGGGTGTATAGAAACAAGTTAGATGCAAATGGAATAATAGTAAGGAATAAAGCTAGGCTTGTAGCTCAGGGCTACAGACAGGAGGAAGGTATAGACTATGACCAAACCTTTGCTCCTGTTGCAAGGCTAGAAGCAATAAGGATCTTCTTGGCCTATGCAGCCTACATGAAGTTTAAGGTGTTCCAAATGGATGTCAAAAGTGCATTCCTAAATGGTGAGCTTAAGGAAGAGGTGTTTGTTGAACAACCACCAGGGTTTGTTTCTTCAACTCAGCCTTCTCATGTTTTTAAGTTGCAGAAAGCTCTTTATGGACTAAAGCAAGCTCCTAGGGCCTGGTATGAGACCTTAGCTAGTTTCCTGTTAGAGCACAACTTCACTAGGGGAGTAGTTGATAGAACCCTTTTCGTCAAGCATCACAAGGACACAATCCTGTTAGTTCAGGTGTATGTAGATGATATTATCTTTGGCTCCACTGATCCCAAACTATGCAAAAAGTTTCCAACTTGATGCACTCTAAGTTTGAGATGAGTAGCATGGGTGTGCTGTCTTACTTTCTTGGTCTCCAAGTTAAGCAAGATGCTGATGGTATCTTCATCTCCCAATCCAAATATGCCAAGGAATTGGTAAAGAAATTTGGGATGGCTGATGCTTCAGCAATGCCTACACCCATGGCTACTAATGTAGTTATTGATTCTGATGATCACGGCAAGCCAGTTGATCAAAAGAATTATAGGGCCATTGTTGGTTCCCTATTATATCTAACTGCAAGTAGGCCAGATATAATGTTTGCTACATGCCTTTGTGCTAGATTCCAGGTCAACCCCAAGGAATCTCATCTGATTCTTCTAAAAAGAATCCTGAGATACCTGAAAGGATGTCCAAATCTAGGACTTTGGTACCCAGCTGAGTCAGAGTTTGAATTAATTGGATATTCTGATTCTGACTATGCTGGTTGCAGAGTTGATAGGAAGAGCACCTCAGGAACTTGCCAGTTCCTGGGAGAGAGATTGGTCTCTTGGTTCTGTAAGAAGCAGGCTTCTGTCTCAACTTCAACTGCAGAGGCTGAATATATAGCAGCTGCCAGTTGTTGTTCACAGATCCTGTGGATTCAAAACCAGCTTGTGGATTATGGTTACTCACACAAGAACACCAAGATCATGTGTGATAGTACCAGTGCTATTTCTATTGCACAAAATCCAGTGCACCACTCTAGAACCAAGCACATTGAGATTAGGCACCATTTCCTGAGAGATTGTGTGGAAAAGAACAAGATCTGTCTTGAGTTCATATCCACTGAGTTTCAGAGAGGTGATATATTCACCAAGCCTTTAGATGAACAGAAGCATCTGTTCTTTTTAGTCCAACTAGGCATGATCAATGGACGAGACTAAGTGTGACGATATCTGCCTATGTTGAGGTCTGCTTGAAGATCGTCGAACGATGATCGAAGATCGTCGAACGGATTGAGCCTATCGTCGACCTCTGGTTAATGATAGCTTATCTGTTTGAAGATCGTCGATCGACGTTCGACCATCGTCGAACAGGCTGAGCTTATCGTCGATCTCTACTCGACGACAGCTTGTTGCTTGTGAAGCCAGAATTAGCCGAACGATGGTTCGACTATTCTGCTTCTGAGCCGATCGTCGAACGGCCGTTCGACTATCGGTTCAAGATCTTTTTAATAGATCGACTATTTCCGGTCCAATATAAAGCCGATAGTCGACCTAGGTTAAAAGATCGTGTGCTTTATCGTCGACGGAGCGTGCCCTTTCGCATTCTGCTTTCCCGCTTGCGATTTTCTGGCGCTTCGTCTTTCTCGTTCTCTCTCCAGCTTTCTCGTACTTTCTCCGGCGAATCCATGGCGATTTCCCCAGCTGTTCTAGCCGTAGTAAAGTTTGATGCCGGATTCAGTGTGGATTTCGAAGCTTTCAGCAGTTGCGATGCCGGAATCGTGGAAGTTCTCCAGCTCTGCAGGGATCAAGGTCTAGAGAAGCTGATGTCTGAAAGGATCAAGATCAACATTCCAGAGATAAAAGAATGGGCTTTCACGTCGTCTTCCACAGACGAATCGATGATCGGTACCATCGGCGGAGTAGAAGTTATCCTGACTCCGGCCGTTCTTTCTGATGTTTTTGGTTTAGTTATTGGTGACGAAGATTATGAGCAAGATGCTCAGGAGTTCGGAAGGATGCTTGTTGAGCTGGGACATGCCGAGGGCATTCCCACCAAGCTGCTCAAGGTAAACTTCCCCTTCAAGATCAAGTTCCTCGCTGAGGTAGTAGGAAAAGTGATTCTGGGCAAGCACTCTGCCCATGATAATATAACAAGGCAGCAATTCGCACTTATGTGTGCAATTGTTAATCGAAAGAGGATCGATTGGGCAGCTGTTCTGTTTGACTTAATCAGGAAGAAGACAGGAAACGAAGGAAGTCACCCTGGGAAGGGTTATTGGAATCTTCCTTAAGGAGAAATTCCCCCAGCTGCTGAGTTCTGCCGCAACTACAATCAATGCCAGCAAGAAGATGGATCCCCACTTATTCTCTAAGTGGAAGAGGACGTTTGTGAAATCTGCTCCAGCCACATCTGAGGACACAAGGACTGCATCAGTCGCTCCTCAACCTGTTGAAGCTGGCTCAGCTATCCCTTCCTCCTCCTCTGTTTTGCCGTCTACCTCAGTTGAAGTACCATCAACTTCTGCTGAGGTACGACCCTCTTCTTCTGCTGCACCTGAAACAACCGTGGTTGTTCCTCTGTCTCCTCCAGCTTCTCCTCTACCTGCTCATCTGGCTAGGATATCTGCTCCTAGCTTTGATTTGTTAGGATCAGAGAGATTCCCTACTCCTCCTGTATCTCCAATTCATTCTCCAATTCATTCCCCAATAAATTCTCCTGCTCCATCACCTGCTCCATCTCCTGCTCGATCCCCTGTTCACACCATCATCCATCCCAGCACATCTACCATATCTGCTGCAGCTCCATCCACCTCTCATCCATCATCTTTTGAAATCACTCCTGATTTCATCCTCCGCATTGTGGAGCTGATTACCCCGTCAATCAAAACCATGATTGACGAGGCAATCGCTCCCCTTGGTGCCTCCATTGATCTATTATCTGCTTCCATCAAATCCCTCTCCAAATCAGCTGAGCCATCTTCCTCTAGGGGCCTGGTTTCAGTACCCACTGAAATCAGGCAGGGGGAGATGTTCAATGAAGATGTCTCAGGCCTTCCTGCCTCTCCTCTAGTTGTGAAAGATTCAGTCTTGTCTGCCCAGCCAGAATCTGCTCAAGTTGAGCCAGAAGAAGTTCCAGATGTTGTTATGACTGTTCAGGAAGAGACAGCTCCTGCTGAGGAAGAGATTGTTCCAGCTGAGGAAGTGGTAACTCCAGCTGAGGAAGAGATTGCTCCAGTTAAGCAAGTTGTAGCTCCAGTTTTGACTGAGAAGGAAATAGCAGATGGAATCCTGCTATCAGAAATTGCAGTGAAAGTATGCTTAGAGGATCTAACCTCTCCTATGATTGCCAGATTCTTAGAAGGGATTATAACCTCTTATCTAAATGAATCATGGGAAATGGTTAAATATGAAGGTAACTCTTTCATTCGCTTTGTTGATGAGTCTATTAATTTGATAGTCTGTGAATACCTTGAAGGAATGATCTCTGTTTATTTAGCAGATCTGTATTCATAATTTTACAGATATTATTAAAGAAGATTTAACTGCTCAAATCATAGCAGTAGTTTCTGAGGCTGACCCAAGTATTCCTGCTACTCAAGTAGACCCTGAGTTGGAATCCTTCTTAGATAATAAAGAAGATGAGTCTGAGAAAGAGGAAGTCAAAGTTGACTCTTCTGTTCTGAGCTTGGAAGAAGCTCAAGCAAGAGCAGCATGGGAATTAAGAGTTCAATCCTTAAAGAGAGAAAGAGAAAGATTTGCTATGTGAAAAGTCATCCATCTGGGATGACTCTCCAGGTTTAGATTTAGACTCCCTTCTGGCTATGGATGCCATGGAAGAAGAAAAAGAAAAGTCTGCCTCAAAGCTTAAAGAAAAGGCTGTCTCAGAAGCCTATGATCCCTATGAGAACCCTCCATCATCCCATTCTGATGATGATGATGATTCAGATGTTTCTGAAAAGTCAAAGAAAAAGAAATCTGTTGCAAAGAAAAGAAAAGCTGCTCCTCCTCCACCTCCAAATAAGGATAATGACATTCCCTATTATATTTTGAAGGGCATTGACCCCAAATCCAAAGATTTTCAGCATTGGATGAGGTTTTCGAAAAATCAGCAAAAAGAAAGGAAGAGAACTAAGAGGTATGACAGTCCAGTCTCCAGATGGACTCCCAAAGGTCCTCCTCCACCTCCTGGTGCAGGAGCCTCTGGGAATCTACCTGCTAATCAATCTGCCGCCTATGGAAAATCTGCGTCTGCTCAGCCCCAACCAAGACAAGGTCATCAAAGTTCTCAAGGCAAATCATCTTATGGTTCTCAAAGACAAGTGAAGGAGGTTGTGGCCCAAAGACCAACTTTTTCCCACCTCCTTCTCCAGTTCAATCTGAGAAAAGTGTTTCGAAAGGTAAATAGTTTACAGTGTTTTAAAACCTTCTAGCAAGTCCCTTTTGCTAAGTTTAATCTAATGTCTTATCTAGATATAATAGCTGATGCTGCTTCTCCAGAGCCCGTATATGAAAATCCTGAGCTCGATCCTAATTTAGGATGGCTCGCTTTCAAGAGCTTGTAGGAGCAGCCCAAATAAGAAAAGCAAGAGCCGAAGGTAAAGATACAACTGGTTTTACTACCATGTCAGCGTATAGAAAGAAAGAATTTGAGAATTCCATGTCAATCCTGAGATTTTTGATCCAGCAAAGTACATGGAAAAACATCCTGAAGCCGTTGTCCCCAGATCTACAGAACTAAAGATCCTTGGAGTGCAGGATTTAAAGATGTCAAAGAAGGAATCAGATGACCCTCTTCGAAAAATTTCTTTTGTCTCTAGTTCTTCTGATCCATTATCCTGACCCTAAAGATTCTTAATAGTTTGATTAAACTGCTGTGATATATGATTATTTGTTTATCTGATTGATAATCTGCCAGTTTATTGTTAACTATTTGCTGAATTTATTTTCAGTATTCTTTTGCTAGCTGTTTTAGATTTTGAGAGACTTAACTCAAATAGGGGGAGATTGTTGGTACCCTAGTTTGATTTGAGTTCAGTCCTCTCCTTTGTGCCCCTTGACCCAAGAAATATCTATGGTCAATGGTTAGAAGTCTAGCTGTAGAGTCCTTGCTTTTCCAAATTGAGAATTTGGTTAAGTAGGTTTTTCGTTCGACTATAGTCGAACGCCGTTCGACTATCGTCTATCGGCTGATCGACGATCGTCTATCAGTTGGTCGACGCTTTGTCTGCGCTGATAGTTCGACTATCTGTTGATAGTTCGACTATCTGTTCTGCGCTGATAGTTCGACTATCTGTTGATAGTTCGACTATCTGTTCTGCGCTGATAGTTCGACTATCTGTTGATAGTTCTACTATCTGTTCTGCGCTGATAGTTCGACTATCTGTTGATAGGTCGACTATCTGTTCTGCGCTGGTAGTTCGACTATCTGTTGATAGATCGACTATCTAGTTTGTTTTGATAGTTCGACTATCTTTTGATAGATCGACTATCTGTTTTCTGAGGTAGGTCGACTATCTGCTTGATAGTTCGACTATCTCTGTGCGCTTGATAGCTCGACTATCTGTCCTAGATAGATCGACTATCTGATAGTTCGACTATCTGTCCTGATAGTTCGACTATCTGCTGCGGTAGCTCGACTATCTGTTTGATAGTTCGACTATCTGGATCGTTCGACTATTTGCCCGATAGTTCGACGATCTCCTGGCGTCGTTCGACGATCTTCGAAGGTCGTTCGACGTTTTCTGTCTGCCTTTATATTTTGTATTTATTTATTATATTTAATTAATTAATACATTTTCTGGCACAGTATTTTAAGCTGTATGATAATATTTCCAGGCATTATTTGCTCTATTCTTATTGCCTGAGTTAAAATCTTTTAAGATAAAGTTGTTTGTCTTATTAGCTGTCATTTTAATTTACTTTATCTGCTGACAGCCCTTTATAGCCGTTAGACTGAAAAGTCTTCTTTTGCTATAAAGAGATTGTTTCTGATGTGACTTTATTTAGTCTATCTGATTATTTGATTTAAGCCTGCAGCTTCTTAGAAAGAGGTTTATTCCTTTTTATAGAATGTTTTGCTGCAGAGATTTTTTCTGTCTTCTTGATATTTACAGCCCAGGTCTCAAGGCTTAGAAGAAGACAAATAATTCAAATGGAAGAGAGCCGTTGCTTGCTGATGATTATATAAAGAACCCTTTGCAGAAGGATTCAAGCTAGTTAATAGAAGCGAGTGTTACACACATATTCAAAAGCACTCAAGCCTTCATCAAGCAAAAGCTTCCTGCTCTCAGCAAACTCCATCTAACTGAGAAGTGTTAAGATCTTCATCTCTTCTTCACCTGAGTTCTCCTGCTTTCAGGAAGTTCAACTCAGAGTTTCTTTGAAGAAGAAGAAGAAGAAGATTGCTGCTTGAAGACTGTTTCTTTTTATTGTTTACTTTCTTCCTGTAGCTTTTCCTTCAGAATTTTCTGAAAAGTTTTCTCTGCACTGAAGCAAGACTTCACCTGGACATTCTTGAGCCAGGGGGAGCCTTGATTCTTTAGAGCATTCTAGCTCAGTGCAAGCTTTTGTGCTTCTCTAATCTATTGTAAAATAGAGAAGACATCTTAACCTTCTTCCCCCTCCTGTACAGGGTTATTACTCCCTTCAAAAGTATCCCTTGGTGGCAGGGCACCTGATCAAAAACCTGTGCTTAGTTTTTAGACACCTGATCAAAAGTCTAAAGGGTTTCTGAATCTACCTGAATCAGATTCTGTTGGTGGCAGGGCACCTGATCAAAAACCTGAGTGGATTCCTACCGTTTGGGTAGAAGAGTGGACGTACCCAAGTTGTTTGGGGAACCACTATAAATTTCATTGTGTCGTCTGGATTCAACTGTTTAATTCCTGTACTGTGGCTGTGAATAGATATAACTAGGTTGCTAGTTGCTATTTAGGTTTTCCAAGCTTTAACTGTAATTACAGTTAGCTTGTGTTTGTACACATCACTTGTGTTAGGCTTTAAGGTTAAATCAATATCTATAATATTTTCTTTCCGCACTTCACTCCAAGGGAGTTGGGTAGAATATTAAGTTTTGTCTGTGCAAAATTTGATAACTCTATTCACCCCCCCCTCTAGAGTAGTATCTATCCCTTCACTTTCAGATAGACATGGAGATTACTCTTTTTGCTCGTAGGGACCCAGAATAGTACCAGGCCTAGCTATATTGGATGGAAATTCAGTGTGACATCTGGGATCGAATACGTGAAGCCCAGAAGGATGATCCGGAAGTTGTCCCAATCATCCAGTCCCTATAGGATGGAGCACAAGAGGAGTTCAACCTACACGATGGGATCTTGCAGTTCAGGCACCGCATATTTATTCCCTCTACCGGAGGAATCCGAGATAAGATCCTTCGAGAAGTGAACGAGTCGAGGTATTCTATTCACCCTAGTGTGGTTAAGATGTATGTTGATTTACATAGGACCATTTACTGGTCTGGAATGAAAAGAGACGTCACCAATTTCGTGGCCCAGTGCTAGACTTATCAAAAGGTTAAAGCTGAATGCTGCAACCTAGGAAGCCTGCTGTAGCCCCTGTCAATACCAGAATGGAAAATTGAAGATATTTCCATGGATTTGATCCACGTCCTACCCCAATCACGTGCTGGGAACGAATTTATGTGGGTTATCGTGGATCTACTTACCAAGTTAGCACGGTTCATTCCAAACTGACAGGATGACTGAGTTGACATTCTGGACAGGTTATTCATAGAGCAAGTAGTCCAATTCCACGGAGTGCGGAAGTCCATTATGTCAGATCGTGATGGGCGTTTCACATCCAAGGAGCGGAGGCGGGTGCATGCATACTTGGGTACCAAATTGTCCTTTAGCACCGTCTTCCACCCGCAGACAGATAGACAGATAGAATGGATGAACCAGACGATGGAGGATCTACTCTGCCTCTGCATAGTAGAGCACCGCGCTCCATGGTTTCAATTACTGCCATTAGTCGAGTTTTCTTATAATAACAGCTATCAAGCCAGCATCAAGATGGCCCCATACGAGGCATTGTATAGGAGGCATTGTCGAACTCCGATGACTTGGGCTCAAGATGAGGACCCAGAAGCCTTAGGAGTGACTTATATTGATGATACTACGACAATGATACAGCTAATCAAGGAACAAATGTGGGAAGCACAGAGCCGAAAAGCCAAGTATAATTATACACGGCACCGACCGGTGGAGTTTAGCATGGGAGAAATGGTATTTTTGAAAATTAAGCCCTATTGGCTATCGATTAACCCTGCCCTCAGAATTGGAAAATCTTCATGATGTGTTCTATATCTCATCCTTGAGGTGAGTCCTCCGGTAACCAGAATAGCACCTCCCAACACCGTTAGCACAACTGCAGTCAGATAGATCCGTCCAGCTTGAACCAGTTAAAATAGTCAATTATAAAGTGAATAATCTGCGTAACAAGACCATTTTGATGGTCAAGATATTATGGTTGAATCACGGACGAGACGAGTATACATCAGAAATTGAAGCACTCGTACGAGAAATGCACCCAGAGCTCTTTGCCCAGGTATGTTACTTTTCCCCCTACTTTAAGCAAATTTTCGAAGACGAAAATCCTTTTATTTTTATTGGGTTGTAACATCCTGACTTTTATTGGGCCACCAGAACCCTGGTGGGCCCAATAAAAGTGAACTGAGCCTCTGTACGTGACCCATACCAAGGTAGGAGGTAACCCAAGACAAGGATATGGAGCTAGAAAACTCAGATTTAGGGTTCTGCCAGTTTCTGTGGCCTCGTATAGTCAATACGAGCGCATTTGAACTCATTCTGTTTAACTCCGAGGTCATATGGTTGACATGACCGTTCTGTTGGATATAGTGGACAACCTTAGAGGGGGTGGGGGGTGTGAATAAGGTTTTAACGTTAAATAGAATTTTAAAATATTTTGCCTCAAAAAACGAGTTCTGGAAGCTACCGCGGGGTGTTAGGTAGCTAATGCGTGGCGGTATGTCACAGTGCTCATTTTTCTGCGCAGATCCGAGTTCCAACCCCACAAACACACACACTCACTAAATAATCATATCACACATCTAGAAGTAATTAGCACAGAAATAACAGATTTCATTGCATAAATTCAAAACAACAATAGTTCTAGATGAGTACAAAAAGGTGATCTCTGCGACACCGAAGATCTAAGGCAATGAGTAGAAATTATCTTTTGGTTTCTATACCAATACACTCCACAGAACGGTTGGCTCTCTCCTTTTCCCTCCAGGAAAAGTCTTTGAGCCGGCTCTTCGCCTCCTAATAAGGAAGGGTCTTAGAGCCCCACTAGATCCTCCGATATAGACGTCCCTATCCCCAGGACGATTTACCGCGAAATCCTACCCGGATTCCGACGACCTTCCCCGGTTGATTTCTCACGAAACCCTTTCTGGATTTCTCACGAAACACTTCCCTGATTTCGACGACCCTCCAGTCGATTTCCCTCACACAAGATTTAGAAAACAAAAATATTACAAGAATAAAAGATGTAAACAATCTAAAAGTTGAAGTTCTCCCTCTTGACGACTTCTCCGTTGAGCGATCCGTGGTCTGTGCTTAAGATCTTCGTTTGCTAGCAATCGGTCGGCACTTCGTATTCAATGAAGATCTTGGATCGATGGAGTTCTTCGTTCACGAACGGGAGGGAGATGACTTTCTTCTTCTTCGACGGAGACTTTTGGAACAGAGCACAAGAAGGCGGCCGAACCCTAGAATTCACGAACTCCCATCGCTCTTCATTCCTTCGATCAATGGGCACAGAAACCAAGGCGGCCTTTTATACAACTTTATGAAAATAGGCTATCGCCAGTAGTAATACTAGCGCCCGGCGGTAGGTTCGCGCGCTTGTTGTGCCAGCTTTTATCCAAATCTAGAATAATATTCAAAACGAATATTTATCATTTCATCTTTGCTAGCGCCACGCAGTTACAGCTACCGCTGCACGGTAACATAGGACACGACGATCTGGAACCAGCGTATCGATATTTGTCGAGCGGCTAGCATGACGTGATAACTACTATCGCCTGCGGTAATCATTCATCGAGAGGCTATCACGGCGCGGTAAGCACTACTGCCTGCGGTAGTTTCAAGAGAGCCATGCGAAATTAATTCCTTGCATTAGAGCGTATGGTAGTACTAGTGCGGTGCGGTAATTTCCCAAGAACTTTGTCCAATTTATTCACGGCTACCGCACGGCGGTAACATCTACCGCTCGACATTAGGGTCCATAGAAGTCTTCTTCTTCGCTTGTACCTGCCAACCTGCGCACTCTATCAACACAAGACATGATCAAATAAAACATGGGAGTTGATATTCTTAAATACAAGAAATGTGAAACATCAGTTCCAACAAACTCCCCCTTTTGATAATATCAACTTTCGTTCATAAGAAATAACAATAAGATAGAGTGCATATAAAGAATAAGAGTTATATGCTATCATTAGGTTGCAGGTTCGCTATGTAGCTCCCCTACACACACACTCCCCTATCTGCATTTTAGACTTGCTCCCCCTATTTATATGCACACATTGTTAATATGTTCCGCCTACATGTGACCTCTCCTAACCCGTGACTCATACTCATGAACAATTTATTCTCCCCCTTTGATAATATCAAAAGGGCGGGGAAGGCCAACCAGACATGAAAGATGAAGAATAGTATATATGATGAGTGTTTAGACAAATAGCAGATAGTGCACACACAAAGTAAAGTTAGAGATGATAATCATAGAGGTGACTCAAAATTGAATACATATCAGAGAATTGTAAGCACATGGGTCATAAAATGGATCAAGGTACACAGATAGATAAAATAAATTTTCAGAGTTCATATGAGTTAGACAACATAGACTAAACTAAGCACACAACGAGTATGTCTACAATGCTATAAGAGTAAGGAAGTAATCGAGTGAGACAAACATTGAAAATGTCATGAGTGCAAATCGTGTGCTAGTACGTATTGTGCTAAAAAGAGATAGTGTAATTGCAGTCCAATTCTTATGGGCAGAAGTCTTAGACAAGGCAATGATATGTGTACGTGTAGTATCGAAAGCGAGATAACATCAAGGGAAAACAACATATTTTCCATGTGAATCTCGATCATCTAGGAACCTAACACAAGAGAAATAAGGTGAATAATCACTTCACATGTCATTCGATGTAATACCTAGGCAAAAACTAGGGGCACTAAGCTAAAGATAGAGTTGATGCACAAGATTGAAGTGAGTCTTTAACCAAGGTGCTAATCCTCACAATGCTCATGAAGACTTATCAGGAGGAATGAGTAGTGCTTGGGGGGACCGTGACAAGAGATGTGATAGCTTCCATAGTTTTATTTCGTTAGCGTAGAGGTATCAATTTAATCATTTTTTTAAAGGTTCACGGAGCCCCGAGTAAATCAAAATTTATCGACCTAGATAGATACACTTTAACTTGTATACATATGACTTTTGTACTAGAGTTTTGGCCCAATGTTTCACACCTAGTATAATCACAAGTGTATCGTGACATTGATTATTCAACGTATTTTTAGCGTGTTAGAATATAGTGTAACGATTAAGAGCATGCACGCATATAATTTTTCATCTTGAGTGCCTCAGCTAGGGATGTGTATATCATGTGAAGTCATTCCCCTATCTAAGTCCTCACATATACCTAGAGGCATAGACAACAGATACGACCCCGTCTTGTCACACTCAATAGCTAAGCACTTATATATTCATCCCACTATGACCGGAGGACAATGCCAGCATAGATTAAAAGTCTGAACTCAAACATTATACATATGCGTTATGGTCTAAGTCGCTGTCATATGAGCCCAAGAGCATTATATTTCTACAGCAGTTTTTTATTTTGGGTTTTCTATTTTTTGTTGTTTTTTGTTTTTGTTTAAAAAAAAGAAATAAAACAAACATTACAAAGAAAGAAAATGCAAGTTTTTTGTATTTGTTTGTTTTGTTTTTTTTTAAAAAGGAAACTCAAATGAGCAAACTCATAAGCAAGTACGCATGAAAGTAAAACATGGACAAAAAAAAGAAAAAAATCGCAAATAAAACAGGCAAACACAACCAACAATGAAAAGGATGAGAGATCCAGAACACAAAGCTCGAGTCGAAGTAATGAGAAACGTGCATTCTGGAGTGGCTTGGTAAATATGTTAACTAGTTGGTCATCGGTGTCGATGAAGCTTACACTCACGTTCTCCTTTTTTATATGATCACGAATGAAGTGGTGACGCACGTCAATATGTTTTGATCTAGAATGGTGCACTTGATTATATGTCAAGTCTATGCCACTCTTATTGTCGCACCTAAGTTTAACATTCCTACAGGATAAGGCAAAGTATTCCAAAGTTTGAGACATCCATAGTTCTTGAGCGCAACAGCTTGCTAAGGCGATATACTTGGCTTCAGCGGTGGATGGTTCAACCGAGTTTTGTTTGCGGCTTGACCAAGAGACTAGTACAGGGCCTAGGAAATGACATGTACAACTTGTTCTCTTGCGATCAAGTGAACATCTGGCATAGTCTGAGTCTGAATATCCTTGAAGTGTGAAATCGATGGTGTGTGGGTACCAGAGTCCAAGGTTCTTTGTTCCTATAAGGTACCTAAAAATGCTTTACTGCTTTCAAATGAGTCTCTTTATGGGCGGCTTGGTACCTAACACACATACCTACTGTAAACGTGATTTTTGGCCTAGAGGCACTCAAATATAACAATGTTTCTATCATACCTCTAAACACAGTCTGATCGATGGAAATTCCACTTCCATCTTTTCCTAATTTAAGAGAGTCACTTATAGGAGTTTTGACTTGTTTCAGATTCTCATACCCAAAATGCACAAGCATATCTTTAATATATTTTGTTTGACTTATAAAAATCTCATCTTTGTGTTGAGAAATCTGAAATTCTAGGAAATAGGTAAGTTCTCCTACTAGGCTCATTTCGAATTCAGATTTCATTTGAGTGATAATTTATTCACACATCTTTTCATTCGTTGCCCCAAAAATGATATCATCCACATAGATTTGTAGTATAATTAAATTTAAATTTTTGGTTTTTACAAATAAGGTTGTGTCCGCACTACCCATCCTAAAATCATGATCTAAGAGAAATGTAGAGAGCCTATTGTACTAAGCAAAGGGTTCCTACTTTAATCTGTACAGGGCCTTCACCAACTTTTATACGTGTTGGTACCCTAGATGTGATTTGGCTCATGTAATCCCTTTCCAGCCCCTCTTGATTCATATAACTATATATGATCATGTTTAGACTTTGTTTAGTCTCCCTAGGGAAGTTTATAACTGACCTAGAGCTTAGATTAGAAGTTGTAGAATGAATATATGGTTAAGGCATTTTCCGTTCGACCATCGTCGAACGAGGCCTCGCGATCGTCGACCATTGGTCGATGATAGCAGGGCTATAGTATAGTTGAAGTCAAGACAATTATCGTCGACCAATGGTCGACGATCTCAGAGCAAGTTGATTATGCTCTGAAGGATTGGTCGACGATCTGCCATCAGCAGTTCAACGATCGCAGTTTTGCTTCACGATTTCTGTTTCGACAGATTCTTTGTTGGTCGACGATAGCATGTGCTGTTCGACGATTTCTGTCCCAGATGTTTTCTGCCTTAGTCGACGATCTGTTGGCTAGGTCGACGATCACCGAACCCCTGTTCGACGATTATTGTCTGCCTTTAACAGTTTGTATTCATTCTATTCCTTGGTTTATTTCCAAGTGTTTTAGCTTGTGGTTAGAGAGATTTTCTGAAGTTGTTTTTTTTGCTAATTTATGGCTTAAATTCAAATGAATTAATTACCAAATATGTTAAGCATAAATTACGGGATTTCGTATTTGATAAAGTATTTTGTCCTATTATACAAAATATGTTGACTTTATCTTTCCAGGCTGTATTCTAGCCGTTGGCGCTGTATGCTATTTCCAAGTATGTTAAGTCTTTATGCTGAGATATTTTCACATTCATTTATTTCCTTATTGGGACTGACAGAGAGTTAATAGCTCATTCTATTCCTATTGCTATATTCTATATTGAGATAACCTGTTGTAGGGCTCGAGATATTCAAATCAATAGAGCCGTTTCAAATGAAAAAAAAGAAGACATATTTAAAAGAGATTTTTCTCTCAGCAGACATAGCAAGTTACAGACACAGAGAGATTTTCTTCTCAAGGCTTCATTCGCTCAAGCTTCATCAGAGCAGCTCTTCACCATCTCTCAAGAAGAGAAGAAAAGTTTTCCTGAAGCAAAAGTCCAGAGCAATCATCTTCCTTCTCAAGTCTCCTGAGCATCTGCTTAGAGTTTTCAAGACTTCAGAAAGACCAGCTCCAGTTCTGCTTCAAGCGTTCCAGAATCTGAAGACCTGAAAAAAATCAGTCTACAGATCTCTGAGGATTTAGTTTCAATATATCTGAAACTCCTTCATCCTGAAGCAAAGGCTTTCCCTGGACTTCCACTGAGCCAGGGGGAGACTTTGATTCTTTAGAGAATCCACAAGTCTTCTCTAATCTATTTTTAACAACAGAGAAGACAATCTAACCCTCTCAACCCCTTTGTAAAAGAGTTTTCACACCTCTTCAAAAGTGAACATTGGTGACAGGGCACCTTATCAACAACCTATGGTTGAGCATCCTTATCAAAAGCTCAAAGGGGCTTGTTTAATCTACCTGAATCAGATCATTGGTGGCAGGGCATCTTAGCAAAAACCTGCAGTGGATTCCTACCAGGGTGGTAGAAGAGTGGAGTACCTATTAAGAGGGAACCACTATATATCCTGTGTCCCTCTGGCTATTTTTTTTTAATTGCTTATTTTGTGGCTATGATAGAAATACCTAGGATTGCTAGTTGCTGTGATAGGCTTATAGTTAAACTGAAATTTCAGTTAGCTCTCTCACTTGTGCACTTCACTGTGTTAGGCTCTTAGGGTTCAAGTATCAGATTATTTATTCCGCAAATAAAATCCAAGGGAGCTGACTAGTTGTTCATAAAATTTGAATACTCTATTCACCCCCCCCCCTCTAGAGTAGTTTACAACTTATCCCCTCACTTTCAATTGGTATCAGAGGGAGGTTAGCTGTTCGTACAGGCTAACACCTGGGTTAAAAGATCTAGTGATAAGTTGTTTCCTGATACCATTCACAAACACTTTCACACATGGCCCAGTCTAAGGATTATTCAAGCACCAGACCTCCTGTATGCAACTTGTCCAAGTTTGGCATATGGAAGGCCAGGATAAGACTATACATGAATTTTATTGATGAAGATATATTTTCTTCTATTTTTACAGGACCACCTGCTAGGCCTGCTGCTGCTGCTTCCACTTCTGCTGATCTCAGTGTTGTGCCACCTCCTGACTACAATGACAATTACAGGAAGGCAAAAGCAGATGATGCAAAAGCAATGAACATCCTAGCTCAGACAATGTCTGATGAAATATTCCAGAAGCTTGCTGAATGTACCTCAGCCAAAGCTATGTGGGATTCCCTCAACCACATAGTTGCTGGCTCAGCTGATGAGAGGAAGGACAGGAGATCCAACCTCACTTCTCAGTATGAAAATTTCAAGAAGGATGATGCTGAAGACATTGACACAATGTACACAAGACTCAGTTCAATAATAAGTGAACTGAGGTCTTTGGACAAGGAGATAACTTTGACAGAAGTCAATGACAAGATCCTGATGTGCCTTCCCATCTCTTGGGACTCAAGGATATGGCCCATCAAGGATGGCAGAAACACTGTGGAACTTTCCATAGAAGCTCTGTTGGGAAAGCTCAAGTCATATGAGCAAACTTTGAAGTGCAGAGCTGCTGCAACTGAAGTAAAGACTCTTACACCTACAAAGAAAGAGCACTCTCTAGCTCTTAAGGCTGCTGAGACTTCTGAAGGAAGTCAATCAAATGAGGAGTTGCTGGCACTCATTGCCAAGAGGTTCCTCAACATGGGAAGAAGAGACTTCAGAAAGAAGTTCTCCAAGTATGAGGATAAACCAAGGTATGACAAGACTCCTTCTAAAGAAATCTTTTATTATGTTTGCAGCAAGCCTGGAAACATTGCTCCAGATTGTCCAGAGAAGAAACACAAGGAGAAGAAAAATGAGAAAGAGTACAGGAAGCACCACTCCAAGTCCTCCTCACACAAATACAAGAAGAAGGACAAGGGATTTGTGGCTGCTACCTGGAGTGAAACAGAAGAGGATACCTGCTCCTCTAGCTCCAGTGATTCAGAAGAAGAAGAAGAGAAGAAAGCCAAAGAGGTCTGCCTCATGGCTATTAATGCCTGCAGCTCTCTGTCAGCTGTAGAGAATTCTGAAGAAGAAGGAGACAATGAAGATGATCTTTCTATGGAAGACCAGGTAATCAACTCATTTGATTTTTCATCTCCTGAGTTCAAATTAAAATTTAAAACTCTATGTTTAGATTTACTATTATCTGAAAAAGAGATTAAGTCACTTAGATTAAAGATAATGGAACTAGACATGGAAAGTACTGAAATACTTAGATTAGAAAAGGAATTAGAAAGCTCAAAAGGAGAAGTAACATTCCTAAAATTAAAACTCGCTAAATCTAAGAGGTTAGAAGAAGAATTAAATGGCAGAAGCCTTAAACTATCTGAAATAACCAGTATAGCAAACACTAGGGTTGGTAATGATAAACTAGGCCTAGGTGCTACACCTAGTGAACCCATCCTCCTCACAAAGGAGAGATTTAGCACTCCAGTAAAATTTATTTCTGAATCAGGAATAAAGAATACTGAGGAAATTGAAAAGTATAAGAAAATTCGTAATAAGATCAAGAAAGAGAACAGAGAGAAAAAATTTCTAGCTTTACAGAAATCGTCGAACATTAATCGACGATCGTCAAACCAATCGTCGAACATCTATCGACGATCGCTGAACACCTACACTGAGTATAATAGCTTTGGTGCAGGAGGTCGACGATCTCATCTTGAGTCGTCGACCAGTGATCGACGATCTGGACTTAAGCTGGAAAATAAAATTCAAACCTTCAGAACTGCAAATCCTAATCACTACCCTAGGTTGTTTAATCCTTCAACTGAATGGATTATCCCACCTAGGAGATCACACCCTTTAGGATATCAATCTAAGCCTGCAAGATCTTTTATATCTAGCTTTTCTTTTGTGAAGAATACTGGACCCAAGGTAACCTGGGTCCACAATGTATAATTGATATCTTTGCAGGTGAAGACCTATCCAGTCATACATGACAAATGGTATCTGGATAGTGGATGCTCAAAGCATATGATAGGAAAGAAGAAGAACCTGTCAGGTTTTAAAGCCAAGCTGGGACCAAAAGTTGTATTTGGAGATTCCAGCTGTGGACAGACTGAAGGGTATGACAGCTTCACCATAGGAGCTGTAACCTTCAAGAAGGTAGCTTATGTCTCTGGACTAAAGCACAACCTAATCTCTGTAAGCCAAATGTGTGATGCTGGGTACAAGGTATGGTTTACTGACACTGCTTGTAATATTGCTTTAAATAATATTGTTGTGTTAGTAGGCATTAGAATTGGTAATGTTTATGTTGTAGATTTTAATTCATCCAAATCTGAAATATGCTTATTTAATGAAGTAACCAGTAATAATATCCTTTGGCATAAGAGACTTTGTCATGTTAATTTGAAAAATATTTCTAGGTTGGCTAAACACAATCTTGTAAGAGGCTTACCTTCTTGCCCCTACAAGAAGGAAGGCCTTTGCAAAGCTTGTCAATTAGGTAAGCAAACAAGGAATAGCTTTAAATCAGTTAATAAAAGTGATTCTCCCAGGATCCTGTACTTGCTACATTTGGACTTATTTGGTCCTATTGCTGTACAGAGTCTTGGAGGAAAGTCTTACACTCTAGTAGTTGTAGATGACTTCTCTAGGTTCACTTGGGTATTCTTCTTGAGAACTAAGGCTGATAACTTCAAGGTTCTTACAGATTTTCTAAAGTGTATACACAGTGAGTATTCTACTCAGATTGCCTTGATCAGAAGTGATCATGGTACTGAGTTTGAATCTCTTCTTATGCAAGAATTCTGTGAGAAGGAAGGTATCAAACATAGCTTCTCTGCTCCTAGAACTCCTCAACAAAATGGGGTAGTTGAAAGGAAGAACAGAACCCTAATTGAAGCTGCAAGTACATTGTTGGCAGATGCTAACATGCCTCTGTCCTTTTGGGCTGAAGCAGTTAGCACAGCTAACTATGTATTGAACAGAAGTCTGATACATAAACTTAAGGGTAAGACTCCCTATGAGTTACTTAAGCAAGTGAAACCTAAAATAGACTATTTTAGAGTATTTGGTTGTGTGGCTTTTGTTCATAACAATAACAAAGAATACCTTAGAAAATTTGAGGCAAAAGCTTCAATGGGAGTTTTTCTAGGATACTCTCAAGTAAGCAAAGCCTATAGGGTCCTTAATAAATCTTCTCTTAAGATAGAAGAGTCTGCACATGTCTCTTTTGATGAGACAGTCATGTATTATAAGGAGAAGGATTCTTCTTCTAATAGTACAGTGCAAGTCCTAGAATTAAGTAAGGATTTGGAAGGTTTGAGACTCACACAGGAGAATCATCCCCAACAAACTCCTCAGGTTTCTTCCTCAGATTCTGAATCTGATGTAGAACATCTTGAAGTTAAAGCACCTGCTCCAACAGTTGATCAAATTCCACATGAGGAATTAAATCTTGAAACTGTTGAAGATCAGATCATTGTTGAACCTACTGATCTTGTCACGCTTAGAGATCACCCTGTATCTCAAGTGATTGGAGACATTTCAGTAGGAGTCCAGACAAGACATCAACTCAACAAAGACGTGATGTTTGCTTGTTTCCTTTCTCAAGTTGAGCCCCTAACCATTAAAGATGCTGAGCTTGATCCACACTGGATTATAGCCATGCAAGAGGAGCTTAACCAGTTTGAAAGATGTAAAGTTTGGACCTTGGTTCCAAGACCAAGAGGCCAACTGATCATAGGCACCAAGTGGGTGTTTAGAAACAAGCTTGATGCCCAAGGCATAGTAGTTAGGAATAAGGCTAGACTAGTAGCTCAAGGCTATAGACAGGAGGAAGGCATAGATTATGATCAGACTTTTGCCCCTGTTGCTAGATTAGAAGCCATTAGGATTTTCCTAGCCTATGCTGCCTATAAGAGATTTAAGGTCTTCCAAATGGATGTGAAGAGTGCCTTCCTCAATGGAGATTTAAAGGAAGAAGTGTTTGTTGAACAACCACCAGGGTTTGTTTCATCAACCTTACCCACTCATGTGTTTAAACTCCAAAAGGCTCTATATGGACTTAAGCAAGCTCCTAGAGCTTGGTATGAGACCTTAGCAAATTTCCTTCTAGAACACAAGTTTGTGAGAGGTGTAGTAGATAGAACCCTGTTTATTAGACATCATAAGGACTCACAACTGTTAGTTCAAATCTATGTAGATGACATTATATTTGGCTCCAATGATCCCAAACTATGCAAGAGGTTCTCTGAACTAATGCACTCCAAGTTTAAGATGAGCAGCATGGGTGAGTTATCCTATTTCCTTGGTCTCCAAGTGAAACAGAGTGTTGATGGTATCTTCATTTCTCAATCAAAATATGCCAGAGAGCTGGTTAAAAGATTTGGAATGTCTGATGCTTCATCAATGAGCACACCTATTGTCACAACCCGCATTTTTTCTCACTATTTATTAAATCAGAGTAAGAGAAAATCTACGCGCTGTGATGCCACGTCGAGCAGGGGATAACTGCCGACGTTCAGGCGACACTCCAAATCCTTTCAAATCATGAATTAATTGATTAGGAAAACTTGATTTATTTATTGGCCGTATCCCTCGGCTCAGTGGACCAAAGAGTCCACGGTTTCAAAACTGATTTTTTTATACGTAGCGGAAGATACTTCATTTATGACCACATCCTAAATGAGCGCATAAGTGATCCCGAAGGACCCTTACGCTGAACCAAAACTCTAGTTTTAATTTATACATATATAGGAAAATCATTTGTTATACGTAATTAAGAAAGTACGCTGAGTGAGTTCTTTTAGAAATCATGCTGATCATGCTTTATATACATAATATAGTTTTGCTTTTATAGTTTTAAAGTAACTAGCAACCTAGCATAAAACTTCCCAGAGCAAATAGACTATCTCCCAGAAAGGGTAGCAGTAAGAAGAAAAGCATATCTAGTACAAAAAGGTAAAACTACCAGGGGCGCCAACAGCTGACACGAACCCACTGGCAAGTATGTATGTCTGTAAGAAAACAGTAAAACTACCTCACAATGACTCAGGAGAGTCTCAACAGCCAACAGAAAGGAAACCTCCAACAGCACCACAGCAACAGCCACCTACTGGCTACCGCCCAGATCCTGAGGCGTTCAGAAGAAAAATAGAACACCTCAGAGCAAGGAATGCAAGTGCTAAAAAGGAAAGTAAGGTAAAAGCAAGTAAAGTAAGGTAAAGAGAGTACAAAGTAGAGTAAAAACAACAATGCCCAAGGAAGGGCGAAAGCAAACCTGCACCAAGTGCGGGAAAACAGCAACTACTCTGCCTAAAAACCTGCAGAGTCAACATGGCCATGATGCCAAAAATGCTGTAACGCCTACGGAAGAAACGCGTAACATCCTAAATTGTGAGAGGCGGCAGTAGCAAAAACAAGAAACTTGGCATCAGGTTGAAAGCGTTCCAAAACGCCCAACCACTAATTCCAAGTCAACAAATTGCTCAAGGGTTGACACGTGAAGGCACAAAAGACCCAACACTCACTTGCCCAGAAACTACTCGGGTCAAGGTAAAGAGCGTGGTCAAGGCTACATCACGCCACACAACCCCTAAAAGAGCCATCCACCACCACTACTGACCACAACCCACGATTCGGCCTTCGAAAGGTAACAGCCGACAAGGGACTCTCGATACACGAGCAAAACACTCGGGGAGAAATCAACGCTAAGGGATTTGTCGTTGCGATTACGCAACGCCGCTGCGAGTGAGTACACTCACTCGATTCTAAGCCTAGCGTACGAGCACCGACATCGGGTCGCACGATTACTAGACGCACGACCATAGGCCGTGCGTGCACAAGCACACCTAAACACCCCAAATAGGCAAACTAGGCAAAAATCCCAAAACCTAGACCTACACCTAGGCCTAACATAAACCCAACCCGACGCTAACCCACATCAACGCTACACACCTACCGCGACGCCGTCCTAAATCGGGGCTACTAGCGGGAGGGATATAACCCTAATTTTCTAACGCGATTCAAAAGGGATTAGGGTTAGGATAATTTCAATTAAAAATTTCTAAATTGCACGAATAACAGAAATTATCAAGGAATTTAACAAAAAGGGAGGCCAAACGGCGAAAAGAGGGGAAGCACTTGCCTTGCTAAATCACCAAAAATTTCGCCAGCACAACGGCGCTATGGCGGACGCCCAAAAATTCCGGAAGGCTTCCAATCACTCCAACCAACCTAAGATTGCATTCTATCAACACAAGGAGCGAAAAAAAACAAACCACATCCATTCCAAATCACGAAAAAATCTACGGTGAAACTCAAAATAAATTACCTCGGAACGAAGATCTCGCCTAGGGGATCACGGATCCGGGCTCGGATCGGGGAGGGGAGGCCGGAGCAGCCGGCGGCGGGCGGCGGAAGGAGGCCGGCTAGGTCGCCGTTCGCTATCTCCCGCTCGGGCTCGGGATACGCACAGGAAAAAAAAAGAAAACAAAGGGGGGGGGGGGGGGCGGCTGCTGGTTCACGGGTGAGAGGGGGGGGGGGTTTGATTAATTTTATAAGGGGGAGGGAGTTATTATAACACTTATACTTTAATATATAACTTATAATTAATATAATTAATAACCTCTTAACCCTAAATTAATAACTACACTACCCACTAACACACACCCAAATCTACAAATACACATATGTATATATATAAATATATATATATATATATAATGCATACAAACACGAACGCCGACACGCACGCGCAAACATTAATAACCCCGCACGTGCGCACCCACTCACACGCACGTACAACACGCACACAAAACAATAAACCACACCGGCTCGCACGAGTCGCGCGCCACGCGACACATGCGCCAAGAGACATGCCGTCACAGAAAATGACGACTCGCGCAAATTAACTACCGCCAAAACGACGCGAAAACGCGACGTCCTCGGATTTCGACCAAAATCGCACCGTAGCTAAATACCCGGGCTACGAGAACAACGGCGAAGTCAAAAACGACTTCCGACGAACAAAACTCGAGCTAACCTCGCCCGAAGCCAAACACGAGACTTCCCTGAAAGGCTCAACCGGGTCTCCAAAACAGACACCGGCTAGCTGGGGAAACCCGCAAACAGGCTAAACCTCTAAGAACACCTAACGAGGTACTCTAACAACGGCTCGAGACGGAAAACGTCAACGTAACGCCGAAAAAGGATTTAAAATAAATCATCGAAAATTCGGGGGCGTTACAGTCACTCCCCCTAACAAAAAGTTTCGACCCGAAACTTTGCGAAAACTACTCCTACAACAGAAGGAAAGAAACAAACCACCAGAAAGGAACGTACCCGAAAACTCAGGGGAACAAATGAGGGTGAGCCTCCCTCATAGCCGACTCTAGCTCCCAAGTCGCGCTCTCCAAATCCTGATTCTTCCAAAGAACCTTTACCATAGGAATAGACTTCGTCCGCAACACTCGAGCTTGAGCTTCCAAGATGCGGACCGGCACCTCGACATACGAGAGGTTGGGCTCCAACTGGGGCACAGCGTCCAAGACTTGCCCACTGCTCCGCACGCACTTCCGCAACTGGCTCACATGAAAGACATTATGAACCCCCGGGAAGCTAGCTGGCAGATCCAGCCTATAAGCAGCCACACCAACACGCTCCAAAATCCTGAACGGGCCCACAAATCTCGGATCCAACTTCGATTTCTGCCAAACCTCTTCACTCCTACCATCGGAGACACCTTCAAGAAGACCAAATCATCCACTGAAAATTCTAAATCGGACCTACGCCGATTGGCGTTCTTCTCATACCTCTCCTGAGCAACTCGAAGCTTCTCCCGAATAAGTTTCACGGAAACCTCCATCTCTTCGAGTGCATCAGGACCCAAAACAGGCCTCTCACCGGCCTCGGCCCAAAACAGAGGGGTTCTGCAGCGCCTCCCATACAACGCCTCGAAGGGAGCCATCTGTAGACTCTCTTGGTAGCTGTTGTTGTAGGCAAATTCCATGAGCCGCAAACGCTCATCCCAAGCACCTCCATGATCGAGAATATAGCACCGGATCATATCCTCCACAATCTGATTCACACGCTCGGTCTGCCCGTTGGTCTGCGGATGGTAAGCTGTGGAATACCTCAAATCAGTGCCCAAACCCTCCTGCAAACTCCTCCAGAAACGAGATGTAAACCGAGAGTCTCGATCTGAAACGATGCTAACTGGAACGCCGTGCAATCTGACGACCTCATCCAAGTACAACTCAGCAATCTTCTTCATCGAGTAATCGATCTTATAAGGTACGAAGTGCGCACACTTCGTCAATCGGTCCACGATCACCCAAACAGAATCAAACCCTCTCGGAGATCTCGGTAAGCCTGTAATGAAATCCATCGAGATGCTTTCCCACTTCCAAGTCGGGATCTCCAAAGGTGCCAACTTGCCACCAGGCCTCCCATGGTCGGCCTTCACCCGCCTGCAAGTGTAACACTCCGAGACAAAACGAGCTATATCACCCTTCATCCCATACCACCAGGCGATCTGCTTCAGATCATGATACATCTTCGTAGATCCCGGGTGGTAGGAAACACTGGATCCGTGAGCCTCTTTGCATACCATAACTCTGATGTCTCCAACTGCGGGGATGCAAAACCTGCCGCGGTACTTCAAAGTACCCGCCTCGTCGATGGAGAAATCTGGCAACTCTCCCCTCTCAGCTCTGAGGTACAAGTGCAACAAATCCGGATCCTCTTTCTGATGCAATCTGGTGAGAGAAATCCATGACGGCTCTGCCACTACCAAACTGCTCTGCAACTCACAGCGTCCTGCGGTGATATCCATCAATAGAAACTCCTCCACTAAGCGATCTGCGGTGAGATTGAAGACTTTCCCCGTCTTCCGGCTCAAGGCGTCGGCCACCACATTGGCCTTGCCCGGATGGTACTGAATCTCAACATCATAATCAGCAACATACTCAAGCCACCGCCGCTGGCGCAAATTCAGCTCCTTCTGAGTGAACACGTACTTCAGGCTCTTATGATCGGTAAAGATCCTGCACTGGGCCCCATAAAGTAAGTGTCTCCACAGCTTCAAGGCAAAAATCACCGCTGCGAACTCGAGGTCGTGCGTAGGATAGTTCCGCTCATGAACCTTCAACTGACGAGACCCATAAGCGATCACCTTCCCTTCCTGCATCAACACGCCACCGAGTCCAACGTGCGAGGCATCCACATAAACGTCATAGTCCTGTCCCTCCGCCGGCAAGGTCAACACAGGGGCAGAACATAACCTGCTCTTTAGCTCCAGAAAGGCCTCCTCGCACTTATCACTCCAAACGAACGCCGCATGCTTCTGCGTCAGCTTTGTCAAGGGCGCTGCCAAGGTAGAAAAACCCTCGACGAATCTTCTATAATAGCCGGCCAACCCCAAGAAGCTCCTGATCTCCTTGGGTGTGCTCGGCCTACTCCAATCCATCACCGCTGAGATCTTCTCCGGGTCCACTGAAATACCATCTTTGTTCACCACATGACCCAGGAAGGAAACCTGAGGCAACCAGAACTCGCATTTGCTCAGCTTGGCATACAACTGATGATCCCTCAAGGCGGATAACACCAACCGCAAATGCTGATCATGCTCCGCCGCATTCCGAGAATAAATCAGAACGTCGTCAATGAACACGACGACAAACTTGTCCAGAAAGTCCTTGAACACCCGGTTCATCATGTCCATAAATGCTGAAGGCGCATTGGTCAGCCCAAAAGACATGACCAGGAACTCGAAATGACCATGCCTCGATCGGAAAGCCGTCCGTGGAACATCCGACTCTCGGATCCTAAGCTGATGGTAACCAGAACGGAGGTCTATCTTCGAAAACACTGAACTGCCACGCAACTGATCAAATAAGTCGTCGATTCTGGGCAGTGGATACCTGTTCTTGATGGTGACTTTGTTCAACTCTCTATAGTCGATACAAAGGCGCATCGAACCATCCTTCTTCTTTACAAAGAGAACCGGAGCACCCCAGGGCGACGAGCTTTGCCTTATGAAGCCCTTCTCCAATAACTCATCAAGCTGAGTACGAAGCTCCTCCAGCTCTCGCGGGGCCATCCGATACGGCGCCTTGGCAATCGGACGCGTACCAGGCTCCAAATCAATCACGAACTCCACATCCCTGTCTGGAGGAAGACCGGGAAGATCGCTAGGAAACACGTCAGGAAACTCTCGCGCAACCGGAATCTCATCCAAAAGCGGCACACTGCTAACAGTCCCCAACACTGAGACTAGACAAGCAAAACAACCAGCAGGAAAAACCCTCTGAGCACATACCGCAGAAATCGCCGGAGAGTCCCGACGCGAATCACCGAAAACACTCCCGGGCTGACCGCTGTCCTTCCTGAAATCCAAGCGCTTTCCCCTGCACTGAATCACTGCATCATATCGGGACAACCAGTCCATACCCAGGATGACATCGAAATCCTCTAAGTCCAACACCTTCAGATCAGCCATGGCCAGATAATCCCCCAACAAAATAGGGCAGTCCAGAATGCCCTGATCTGATATCACGGATTCACCCGAGGGGAACTTGACGCTAAAGGCACCACCAACACGATCAACAACCCACTGGCACCGCTCGACAAAGGCCCTAGCCACAAAGGAGTGGGTAGCACCTGAGTCAAACAGAACGCGGGCCCAGCGGTTCCTTACCTTAAATTTCCCTATACACAAACAAAACCATAAACGCACAAGCAGTAAACAAAACAATAGCAACACTAAGACTGCTACAAAAGAGAAAGCCAAGCGAGGGGGGGGTTACCTGAAATAACCTGCGTCGAAGTCTCAGCCTCCGCTGAAGATACTACATTCAGCTTCCCTTTACCCTTGTCCACCGGCTGAGGCGGAGGTAAAGCCTGGAGCGGAACGGCATGAAGAGCGGACTGAACCTGAGGGCACCTCGACTTAATATGGCCCTTCTGGCCACACTGGTAGCAAACACGATCCTTGGACCAGCACTGAGCAGCCTCGTGACCGGGTCGCTTGCAGACAGGACAAGGAACATCCCTCCTAGGAGCACCCTGGATAGCATGCACATGCTCCTTCTTCTGGACCCTTGCCCTCTTGAAGCACCTCTCAGCTGGGTGGCCCGGATGGCCACAGAAACTGCACACTACCTTGCTCTTCTTCTCAGAAGCAGCACCAAGAACCTGGGGACCCTTTTCCTCAACTGACCTCCTCTTCTCGTTTCTCGCCTGCTGTCCACGCTGCTTCGCGTTCTCGATAGCCTCTACCTTCAAAGCGGCCTCAACTGCTCCCGCATAAGTAACTGCGCCATGAGCAACCGCAAGCTGCTGGACATCGCTCCTGAGGCCACCAAGAAACCGCTTCACCCTGTCCTCCTCGGAGCTCACCAAGCTAGGACCAAAGCGACTGAGTTTGCTAAACTCAATCTCGTAGTCGCTGACGGATAGCTGCCTCTGCTTCAAATGAATAAAGTCATTCATCAACCTGTCTCGCTCTACTGACGGTAGAAACTTCCTCATCAGGATCTCTTTGAAGGATGCCCAAGTACATTCTCCCACCATGCCTTCCTTCTCTCGCATCCACCAGCTCTTCGCTAGCCCCTTCAGCTGATAGGCGGCTAACATCACCTTCTGATCATCTGAGATACCTGAATAGTGAAGCATCTCTTCCATAGTGATCAGCCAGTCGTCCAATACCATGAAATCCGCCTTCCCATCGTACGTGGGAGGGCTCAGCCTCTGGAACTGGGAGATGAAAGCCATCCCGGGGGGCACCACTACTGGAGGCACGAGAGGAGCAGGGGGGGCAGGAGGGGCTAGGACAGCTGTACCCACGGCGGGGTCCTGAACTCCCGGAGTCTGACCCGCCGCTCCGGATAAAAAGGACTGCATCTGGGCCTGCAACTCCACCACCTGCCTTGATAAGGCCTCGTTACTCTGCCTCAGGCTTTCCACCAACGCATCACTTTGAGCACCGGAGGACTCACCCTCAGACTGGGGAGTCGACCTCGTCGCTCTACGCTTCGGCGGCATACTATAAGGAAAATTAAAACATAACAAACGATTAGAACTTAGCTAAACTCCTAGGATTAGACAAAAGGTACAGACAATACATACATAAATATGATCTTCTACTGCTATATTTGCTCTGAGATTTTATTTTATTTAATACAAAAGGAATGATATGCTTAGCCTAAGATGGTTCACCACCATCACACTAACTCTTGTGCCTAGATCGGGAATGCATGAATTGTATTATTTTTGACTCAAAAATTATGTGTGTACACATGTCATCCTGCACGTCTTTAGCTTGGCGCGTTGTGCTTATGCGATGTTATGCTATGCATGATTATGCTATGCATTCTAAAAAAAAGGCCCTAGTGCATGCCATGGCGGAGTACACATGAAAATGTTATGCATCCCATACTACATAACATTCCCATGCGACTAAAAAGAAAACGTGCTAGTCGCAGTCATGTGGTGAGGTTATGCATCCCATACTACATAACCCTCACATGTAGCCCCTATGGTGGATCCATATACGAACACATATTATGCATCCCATACTACATAATATGCCCCGTATACTTCATGTTATGCTTATGCGTGTGGTGCAGTGTTCGTGCTTCAGCCAAAACGTGCCGATGACATGTCGGTGTGTGTATGATATGACTCTAAACATCTAACACAAACAAAGGAAGGTTGCCCGACCAATTGTCAAGCAACCTCCCTCTGATACCAACTGTCACAACCCGCATTTTTCTCACTATTTATTAAATCAGAGTAAGAGAAAATCTACGCGCTGTGATGCCACGTCGAGCAGGGGATAACTGCCGACGTTCAGGCGACACTCCAAATCCTTTCAAATCATGAATTAATTGATTAGGAAAACTTGATTTATTTATTGGCCGTATCCCTCGGCTCAGTGGACCAAAGAGTCCACGGTTTCAAAACTGATTTTTTTATACGTAGCGGAAGATACTTCATTTATGACCACATCCTAAATGAGCGCATAAGTGATCCCGAAGGACCCTTACGCTGAACCAAAACTCTAGTTTTAATTTATACATATATAGGAAAATCATTTGTTATACGTAATTAAGAAAGTACGCTGAGTGAGTTCTTTTAGAAATCATGCTGATCATGCTTTATATACATAATATAGTTTTGCTTTTATAGTTTTAAAGTAACTAGCAACCTAGCATAAAACTTCCCAGAGCAAATAGACTATCTCCCAGAAAGGGTAGCAGTAAGAAGAAAAGCATATCTAGTACAAAAAGGTAAAACTACCAGGGGCGCCAACAGCTGACACGAACCCACTGGCAAGTATGTATGTCTGTAAGAAAACAGTAAAACTACCTCACAATGACTCAGGAGAGTCTCAACAGCCAACAGAAAGGAAACCTCCAACAGCACCACAGCAACAGCCACCTACTGGCTACCGCCCAGATCCTGAGGCGTTCAGAAGAAAAATAGAACACCTCAGAGCAAGGAATGCAAGTGCTAAAAAGGAAAGTAAGGTAAAAGCAAGTAAAGTAAGGTAAAGAGAGTACAAAGTAGAGTAAAAACAACAATGCCCAAGGAAGGGCGAAAGCAAACCTGCACCAAGTGCGGGAAAACAGCAACTACTCTGCCTAAAAACCTGCAGAGTCAACATGGCCATGATGCCAAAAATGCTGTAACGCCTACGGAAGAAACGCCTAACATCCTAAATTGTGAGAGGCGGCAGTAGCAAAAACAAGAAACTTGGCATCAGGTTGAAAGCGTTCCAAAACGCCCAACCACTAATTCCAAGTCAACAAATTGCTCAAGGGTTGACACGTGAAGGCACAAAAGACCCAACACTCACTTGCCCAGAAACTACTCGGGTCAAGGTAAAGAGCGTGGTCAAGGCTACATCACGCCACACAACCCCTAAAAGAGCCATCCACCACCACTACTGACCACAACCCACGATTCGGCCTTCGAAAGGTAACAGCCGACAAGGGACTCTCGATACACGAGCAAAACACTCGGGGAGAAATCAACGCTAAGGGATTTGTCGTTGCGATTACGCAACGCCGCTGCGAGTGAGTACACTCACTCGATTCTAAGCCTAGCGTACGAGCACCGACATCGGGTCGCACGATTACTAGACGCACGACCATAGGCCGTGCGTGCACAAGCACACCTAAACACCCCAAATAGGCAAACTAGGCAAAAATCCCAAAACCTAGACCTACACCTAGGCCTAACATAAACCCAACCCGACGCTAACCCACATCAACGCTACACACCTACCGCGACGCCGTCCTAAATCGGGGGCTACTAGCGGGAGGGATATAACCCTAATTTTCTAACGCGATTCAAAAGGGATTAGGGTTAGGATAATTTCAATTAAAAATTTCTAAATTGCACGAATAACAGAAATTATCAAGGAATTTAACAAAAAGGGAGGCCAAACAGCGAAAAGAGGGGAAGCACTTGCCTTGCTAAATCACCAAAAATTTCGCCAGCACAACGGCGCTATGGCGGACGCCCAAAAATTCCGGAAGGCTTCCAATCACTCCAACCAACCTAAGATTTGCATTCTATCAACACAAGGAGCGAAAAAAACAAACCACATCCATTCCAAATCACGAAAAAATCTACGGTGAAACTCAAAATAAATTACCTCGGAACGAAGATCTCGCCTAGGGGATCACGGATCCGGGCTCGGATCGGGGAGGGGAGGCCGGAGCAGCCGGCGGCGGGCGGCGGAAGGAGGCCGGCTAGGTCGTCGTTCGCTATCTCCCGCTCGGGCTCGGGATACGCACAGGAAAAAAAAAAGAAAACAAAGGGGGGGGGGGCGGCTGCTGGTTCACGGGTGAGAGGGGGGGGGTTTGATTAATTTTATAAGGGGAGGGAGTTATTATAACACTTATACTTTAATATATAACTTATAATTAATATAATTAATAACCTCTTAACCCTAAATTAATAACTACACTACCCACTAACACACACCCAAATCTACAAATACACATATGTATATATATAAATATATATATATATATATATGCATACAAACACGAACGCCGACACGCACGCGCAAACATTAATAACCCCGCACGTGCGCACCCACTCACACGCACGTACAACACGCACACAAAACAATAAACCACACCGGCTCGCACGAGTCGCGCGCCACGCGACACATGCGCCAAGAGACATGCCGTCACAGAAAATGACGACTCGCGCAAATTAACTACCGCCAAAACGACGCGAAAACGCGACGTCCTCGGATTTCGACCAAAATCGCACCGTAGCTAAATACCCGGGCTACGAGAACAACGGCGAAGTCAAAAACGACTTCCGACGAACAAAACTCGAGCTAACCTCGCCCGAAGCCAAACACGAGACTTCCCTGAAAGGCTCAACCGGGTCTCCAAAACAGACACCGGCTAGCTGGGGAAACCCGCAAACAGGCTAAACCTCTAAGAACACCTAACGAGGTACTCTAACAACGGCTCGAGACGGAAAACGTCAACGTAACGCCGAAAAAGGATTTAAAATAAATCATCGAAAATTCGGGGGCGTTACACCTATGGCCTCAAATGTAGTTATTGATTCTGATGTCAATGGCAAGTCTGTTGATCAAAAGAATTATAGAGCCATTGTTGGTTCCCTGCTGTATTTGACTGCAAGTAGGCCTGACATAATGTTTGCTACATGCCTATGTGCTATGTTTCAGGTCAACCCAAAGGAATCTCACTTAACTCTTCTCAAGAGGATCTTGAGATACCTTAAGGGATGCCCTAACTTAGGACTGTGGTACCCAGCTGAGTCAGAATTTGAATTAATTGGATATTCAGATGCTGATTATGCTGGTTGTAGAGTTGACAGGAAAAGCACCTCAGGGACTTGTCAGTTCCTGGGAGAGAGACTTGTCTCTTGGTTTTGTAAGAAACAGACATCTGTGTCTACTTCAACTGCTGAGGCTGAATATATAGCAGCAGCTAGTTGTTGTTCACAGATCCTGTGGATTCAAAATCAGCTAGTGGATTATGGGTACACACACTCAAACACAAAAATTCTGTGTGACAGTACCAGTGCAATATCAATTGCTCAAAATCCTGTACACCATTCCAGGACCAAGCACATTGAGATTAGACATCATTTTCTGAGAGATAATGTGGAAAAGAATAAGATAAGTATGGAATTTATATCCACAGATCTGCAGAGAGGAGATATTTTCACTAATCCCCTTGATGAACAAAAGCATTTGTTCTTTCTGAACCAGCTTGGTATGATTAATGGTTCAGAGTAGTGAAATTAGGATAGATCTGTTTTCTGTCTAAAATCGTCGAATAACTGCTCGACGATCTTCAACCAGGTCAGGACTATCGTCGACCAATGGTCGATGACAGTTCGTTCTGTAGTAAGGCAGAAATCGTCGACCAACTGGTCAACGATCTCTCCTTAGGTATCTATCGTGGACTAATTGGTCGACTACGGATTTGCTTTGCTGTGTGGTGAATCGTCGACCAACATATATTGATCGACGATCGTGGTGTATGCTAGTAGTCGGTCGATGTTTGACGATAAGTTAAATATTGACTATCGTCAGTCATTGTTCGACGACCGATTTTAATCGGTGTTCGACGATCGCAGATTTTTTATAGTCGATTTAGGTCTGGAGATCGTCGTCCTTCAGTTTCGTCTTTTCATATTCTGGCTTAGAATTCGCTCTCGAACTCTAATCCAGCGCGATTCTCTTCTCCCCTTGCCTTGCATCTCGATTCACCATTCTCTCTCAAATCAAATGGCGATTCTTCCAGCAGTTCTTTCCGGGATGAAGTTCGACACGGGATTCTGTGTCGACTTCGATTCCTTCTGCCTTTGCGATCAACCAATCAGAGACATGTTGCAGATGTGTGAAGATCAAGGACTGAAGAAATTTATGTCATCCACGCCCAAGATCAATATACCAGAGATTAAAGAATGGGTGTATACTTCGTCTTCCAGCGACGAAGCAATGACGGGAAAGGTTAATGGAGAGGAGGTCATTCTGACTCCTGATATCTTGACAGAGCTGTTTGATTTACCAACTGGAACTGAAGAATATGAACAAGATACAGAGGAGTATGGCCGCATGCTAACAGTGATGGTCCATGCTGATGGTATTCTAGCAAAGCTGCTGAAGATCAACCTGTCTCCAGAGTTTAAGTTTCTGGCAGACCTGGTGGGCAAAGTTGTTTTGGGTAAACACTCTGCTCATGATAACATCAACAGGCAACCGTTTGTCTTGATGTCAGCATTGGTGAACAAGACTCAGATAAATTGGGGAAAAGTTTTGTATGAATTGATAAGGAGAAAGAATAGCAAGAAGGAAGTAACTCTTGCCAGAGTATTGGGTGTCTTTCTATCTGAGAAAGCACCCCTGCTGCTTGTATCTGCATCCTCTGCAGTCAATGCAAGCAAGAGGTTGGACCCCTCCCTCTTCAAGAAATCCCAAAGGGTTATCAAGAAGACAGTCAGAGTTGATCCTAACCCTTCATCGGAAACCAGGGCTGATTCAGCCACTCTTCATCTTGCTGGGGAAGGCTCAGCAATCCCTCCATATTCACTCATTATCACTGCATCCCCATCACCTGCATTCATTTCCACACCAACACCACAACATCTGGCAGCTTCAGCCAGTGTTGACATGGTGACTGAGACAATCCTCACCAACCTATCTCAACATGAATCCCAAACTCATGTTGATGATTCCCTATCTCCACATGATCCATTTGATCATGTGGCAGATCATACTGATATCATTCCATCACCACCTCACCTTGCATCCCACAGTCATCCATCCACATCCACTCCCTCAGCATTTCAGATCACCCCTGAATTGCTTGCACACATTGTGGAGCTCATCACCCCATCCATCCAAACCATGATTGAGGCAGCCAATGCCCCTATCATTGCATCCATAAATGCACTTACAGAAGCCATTAAATCCATTCCATCTTCTACTGAGCCCTCTTCAGTGAGGTGCATGACTCCAGCCCCAACTGAAGTCATGCAGGGGGAGATGTCTTTTGAAGTGGTCTCAGGTGATGCCTTGACTCTTCAGGATAACTCTTCCCTTCCTTCCCTTCCAGCCATTGCAGAAGAAGCTCAAGAGCTACAAGAGGAAGAAATTCCAGAGAAAGAGTTGGAAGATAGTGCAGCTGTTGAAGATCAACAGGCTGATCTTATTCTAGAGGATATTCCAATGGACACTACTGATCTTGCAGTAGTGGTCCCAGAAGTCAACAAAGATTCAGAGCAACCAGAAGGTAAAACCCTTTCTCTATAGACCATACTCAGGACTTTAAATTGATATTTTTATCGAACAAAGACATTCACTCCCTAGTGAATCTAGCTTCTGAGGAAGAAGTCCCTGAGAAAGACAATGAGGAAGTCCCCATGGACATTTGTGAAAAAGTTCCAGTGAACACTACTGATTCAGAAGTAGTGGTTCAAAAATTTGAGAATGATGCTGCTCAACCAGATGGTATAGTTTTATTTAAGAGTCTAATTAATTCAAACTCCAACTTTGAGTTAATTTCTTATTCCTTCCTACCCATCACAGCTGCTGATGATCTTGCATCAGTGTTGCAAGTTGATGCTGCAAATTCCATTGATTCTGATGAAGATTTGGAATCCTTTCTTAACTCAGACTGTGAGTTCACACTCACATCTACTCCTTATGTTCCTCCTGTTCAAGAGAAAATGGTCCCTTATAGACCTGAGTACCTTGATGACCCCTTGGTCAAGGACTCTCTCTTCCTTTCCTGTATGGCACTCCTCTTGTGCCTTGCAGAGGTGTCTATCCCTGATGTCACTGAACATCTAGAAGGAATTATAACCTCCTTCCTAGATGCAAAGTGGTATCCTGTGTAGATCTTCAGGTAATTCTATCAATTACCTGTTGTTATTCACCTTGGGGGAATATTTTATTCCCACTTGGTTGTTAACTTATCTTTCTTTGTATGCAGGCACAACCAACAATGCTGCTGCTGCTGCTGCTGAAGATATCAACAATACTGCTGCTGCTGCTGCTGAAGAAGTTGAGGCTGTGCAAGATAGTGCAGAAAATGCTTCCAAGATGACTGACAAGGATTCAAGCTCAGGTACTCTAAACCTTGAACAATATATAGCCTTTATGGCTGAGAATATTGCCTCTGAGTACATTGAAGAGTTGGCTAATTCTTATATGGATTCCCTAGCCATCTCTCTAGAGAAAGCATCTGCCCCTGCAGATATTGTCATCTTTTCTCCACCTATTCTTACCTACCCTCTATCCATTCCTACAGTTGCTGAACTAATCCCAGAGCAAGCTCCAGGATCTGTTAAAGAAAAGGAAGCTGAAGCCCCAACTGTAGAACTGGTCCCCAGGACAGTTCCTGATTTGTATCCTGAATCAGAACTTTGGAAGAGTACTCCTAATGCTGATCTTGATGCCCTCTTTGAGCAAGATGCCATTAAGGAGGCAAGAGAAAAGGAAGATAGAAAGAAGCCTGAGAAAGAAAAAGCTGAACCTGCTGTAGCTGCCAAGGATCCCTCAGAGCAAGATTTTGATGACTATGCTGGCAAAAACTCATCTCACTCTTCTGATGATGATGATGATGATGATTCTGAAGATTCTGATAACACCAAGAAGAAGAAAAAGGCTGCATCTAAGAAAAGGAAAGCATCTGCTCCTCCTCCTGCAAATCCAAACAAGGATACTCCTTATTTCATTCTGAAATGAATTGATCCTAAAAGCAAAGAGTATGAACCATGGATGAGATTCTTAAGGAAACAGTCAAGAGAGAAGAAGAGAACCAAGAGATATGATACTCCAGTTCAGAAATTTCCTCCCAGAGGTCCTCCTCCACCTCCTGGTACTGGAGCCTCTGGAAATCTTTCTTTTGCTCCATCTGCTCAATCAGCCAGATCCAACCCTTCTCAGACCTACCAGAGAAGAAGTGATCAAAGCCAAGGAGGCCAAGATAAATCAGGACAAGGAAGGCAAAGAAATGAAAGTGTTCCCATGGAACAGATAAAGGAGATGACCTTTCAGCAACCAACATTCTCTCCTCCTCCTTCTCCCAAAAGGAAAGCTCCAGAAAGGAAACCTTCTCCTCCCAGGAGTGGTTCATCTTCTACATCAAGGAAACCTGCTATTCCTAAGATAGTTGATACAAAAGGAAAAAGAGTTGTCCATTCAGAGAAGTCCAACAAGAAATTTATTGAACTTGCACCTCCAAGATCTTTATATGCTAAATCTGATCCTAAGAAGGCTGTACAGATTCCTATTAACTCAAGCAGATTAACTACATCTCTTCAAAGGAATATGGAGATTGCAGCTCAAACTGATATTGATAGACCACCTTCTCCATCAGACAAGACGGAAACTGAAAGAATTGCCTCTATGGCAAGATTCAAGGAATCAATTGCACTAAGCATGATGGAGAAAGCCAAAGCTCAAGGACTGGACCCTTCAGCATACTCAAATATGTCTGAATTCAGAGAAAAAGAACTCAGCAAGATTCAAGTCAACTCAGAAATATTTGATACTGAAGAATACATGAAGCTGCATCCTGCTGCAATCCTGCCAAGCTATGGTGAAAAGAAGATCATTGGTGAACATGACCTGATGTTATCCAAAAGACAACCAGCTAATCTAAACAGAGAAATCATTTTCAAACTTGCTGTAATCCCAAAGAACTCCTCTGATGCTAAACCATCTGATAAATCTGCTTGATACTCTATAATTCTGCTGATTTATGATTTATATGTTTTCTGTGGATTGCCTGTGTTTTGATATTATGGTTAAACTTTGCATTTGTTCTTGTTTGTATTAGTTTTTAGATTGGATTGGATGACATGACCCAAATAGGGGGAGATTGTTGGTACCCTAGATGTGATTTGGCTCATGTAATCCCTTTCCAGCCCCTCTTGATTCATATAACTATATATGATCATGTTTAGACTTTGTTTAGTCTCCCTAGGGCAGTTTATAACTGACCTAGAGCTTAGATTAGAAGTTGTAGAATGAATATATGGTTAAGGCATTTTCCGTTCGACCATCGTCGAACGAGGCCTCGCGATCGTCGACCATTGGTCGATGATAGCAGGGCTATAGAATAGTTGAAGTCAAGACAATTATCGTCGACCAATGGTCGACGATCTCAGAGCAAGTTTATTATGCTCTGAATGATTGGTCGACGATCTGCCATCAGCAGTTCAACGATCGCAGTCTTGCTTTACGATTTCTGTTTCGACAGATTCTTTGTTGGTCGACGATTGCATGTGCTGTTCGACGATTTCTGTCCCAGACGTTTTCTGCCTTAGTCGACGATCTGTTGGCTAGGTCGGTGATCACCGAACCACTGTTCGACGATTATTGTGTGCCTTTAACAGTTTGTATTCATTCTATTCCTTGGTTTATTTCCAAGTGTTTTAGCTTGTGGTTAGAGAGATTTTCTGAAGTTGTTTTTTTTGCTAATTTATGGCTTAAATTCAAATGAATTAATTACCAAATATGTTAAGCATAAATTACGGGATTTCGTATTTGATAAAGTATTTTGTCCTATTATACAAAATATGTTGACTTTATCTTTTCAGGCTGTATTCTAGCCGTTGGCGCTGTATGCTATTTCCAAGTATGTTAAGTCTTTGTGCTGAGATATTTTCTCATTCATTTATTTCCTTATTGAGACTGACAGAGAGTTAATAGCTCATTCTATTCCTATTGATATATTCTATATTGAGATAACCTGTTGCAGAGCTCGAGATATTCAAATCAATAGAGCCGTTTCAAAAGAAAAAAAAAGAAGACATATTTAAAAGAGATTTTTCTCTCAGCAGACATAGCAAGTTACAGACACAGAGAGATTTTCTTCTCACGGCTTCATTCGCTCAAGCTTCATTAGAGCAGCTCTTCACCATCTCTCAAGAAGAGAAGAAAAGTTTTCCTGAAGAAAAAGTCCAGAGCAATCATCTTCCTTCTCAAGTCTCCTGAGCATCTTCTTAGAGTTTTCAAGACTTCAGAAAGACCAGCTCCATTTCTGCTTCAAGTGTTCCAGAATCTGAAGACCTGATAAAAATCAGTCTACAGATCTCTGAGGATTTAGTTTCAGTATATCTGAAACTCCTTCATCCTGAAGCAAAGGCTTTCCCTGGACTTCCACTGAGCCAGGGGGAGACTTTGATTCTTTAGAGAATCCACAAGTCTTCTCTAATCTGTTTTTAACAACAGAGAAGACAATCTAACCCTCTCAACCCCTTTGTAAAAGAGTTTTCACACCTCTTCAAAAGTGAACATTGGTGACAGGGCACCTTATCAACAACCTGTGGTTGAGCATCCTTATCAAAAGCTCAAAGGGTCTTGTTTGATCTACCTGAATCAGATCATTGGTGGCAGGGCACCTTAGCAAAAACCTACAGTGGATTCCTACCAGGGTGGTAGAAGAGTGGAGTACCTATTAAGAGGGAACCACTATATATCCTGTGTCCCTCTGGCTATTTTGTTTAATTGCTTATTCTGTGGCTGTGATAGAAATACCTGGGATTGCTAGTTGTTGTGATAGGCTTATAGTTAAACTGAAATTTCAGTTAGCTCTCACACTTGTGCACTTCACTGTGTTAGGCTCTTAGGGTTCAAGTATCAGATTATTTATTCCGCAAATAAACTCCAAGGGAGCTGACTAGTTGTTCATAAAATTTGAATACTCTATTCACCCCCCCTCTAGAGTAGTTTACAACTTATCCCCTCACTTTTAATACGTGGTTTGGGTAGGCGGTATTCATGAAACTGGGTGGCTGCTCAACATATACCTCTTCCTTAATATATTCGTTTAGTAAGGCACTCTTAACATCCATTTGGTATAATCTAAATTGCTTATAACTATAAAATGCCAAAAACATACGTATGGACTCAAGATGAGCAACTGAGGCAAGTGACTCCTCAAAATCCATACCCTCTATCTGAGAATACCCCTGAGCCACCAACCTAGATTTATTTCTTGTTATCCTATACTCACAATCAAGTTTATTTTTGAAGACCCATTTTAATCCTATGATGGATGGTTATATAGACGCTCCATTAAAACCCATACCTTGCATCGCTTGAATTGGCTCAGCTCCTCATTCATCGCCAAGAACCATGATTCATCTTTTAAGGCTTCAGAAACATTCTTGGGTTCAATATCAGATAGGAAACACAAGTTTGAGAATGACTCATGAAGTGCAGACCATGTTCTAACTCCATGAGATGGCTCTCCTATGAATAGATCATGAGGATGTTGCTTTGAAAAAATTAAGTTACTAGGAGGCCTATATCCTTGTTCAAGACTTTGAGTTTCACTCTCCACGATTCTCTCCTCACCTTCATTCGCTATCGGCACACTCTCTTCAACCTCCTCTTCAATCGCCTTAGGCTCGTTAGTTGGGGAATTTTCATCGAAATGCACATGAGCCGATTCTTCAACCACTAAGGTCCACTTATTGTAGATCCTATAGGCCCGACTCTTGCTCGAGTATCCTAAGAAGGTACCTAAATCAGATTTTTCATCAAATTTTCCGAGATGATCCTTAGTGTTAAGAATGTAGCACGAGCAACAAAAGACCCTAAAGTACGATATTGAGGATTTCCTTTCGAAATACAGCTCGTATGGAGTTCACTTAAAAAGTGGGCGAAGCAAGACTCGGTTAATCACGTAGCTTGCCATGTTAACCGCTTTAGACCAGAAAGATCGTGGTAAGCCGAACTCGACGAGCATTGTGCGGGCTAATTCTTGAAGAGTGCGATTCTTTCTTTCTACAACCCCATTCTTTTGAGGAGTGTGAGGGGCAGAGAATTCATGCTTAATTCCTTAGGTGTCACACAGGTTTGAGAAGTCATCATTCTCAAACTCTCCTCCATGATCTGATCTAATCAATTTTATTTTTAGCTCCTTCTCATTTTGATGTCGCGTGCAATGATTTGAGAGTTCGCTAAAGGTGTCAGATTTATTTTGCTAGAAAGATCGTCCAGCAATAACGTGATTAGTCATCTATGATAACGAAGGTGTATTATTTTCCACCTAGACTACACGTACTAAGAGGTCCAAACAAATCCATGTGAATGAGTTCGAGTGGTCTAGACATGGAAACTATAGTTTTGCTCTTGAAAGAGGTTTTGAAAAATTTGCCTTTTTGACAAGGAGCACATAAGACATTTAAACTATTGCTTAAGTTGGGAAGACCCCGAACAAGTTCCTTTTTCGATAGTTTTACAATAAGCTTGCTACCAGTATGTCCTAATCTCCCATGCCAACGATCTAATTCCTCATTCTTAGTAACTAGGCATTTCAAATTAGATGCATAAATATCATCAAAACTAACAGTGTTCACATTATGATTTCTATGAGCTACAAGTAATATACTACAAGTTTTGGCATAAATAATTTTGCAAGTGTTTGTAGATGACTCAAATATGACATTTAAACCCTTCTCACACAATTGGATAATAGAGATAATATTATGCTTAAGTCCATTTACAAACAAAACATTAGAAATAGAAAATGCCTTATTACCTATAGTGCCTCTTCCAAGTATCCGTCCTTTGTTGTTGTCCCCAAAGGTCACCATGCCACCCTTCTTCTTCTCTAGGCTAAGGAACTTATCTTTATCACCCGTCATGTGCTTGGAGCACCCATAGTCAAAGTACCACACATTCTTTGTGTCCTTAGCCTGCCAATAGACCTAAAAAGAAGATGAGGGTAAAGTTATTGTTACCCAAGTTGTCCCACCCATATGATAGGTAGAAGAGTTTGGTAGCCAGACTTGCGTATTTTTCTTGGCACCTTTCCTCAAACACGAGCCAGATGTGTGACCAAACTTATGATAGTTTGCACACAATGTGTAAGTAGTGGATGTTGCTTTTATCGAGTTGATTGAGCTCTTGCTTGAGGATGGGGATAGCCCTCCAGAATTCTTAACCTTATCTTTAGATTTATTAAAGTTGGATTTAGGCTTGGAATGATAGTGATTTTCGCTCGGTGGTGATGTTGGACTCACATATCCTAGTCAAAACTTCCCAGATCCTTGACACTGTGCACCCAACAGTATATTTAAAGACTTTTGGTATATTCCAAACTTTTGTATGGCACAGTTAAGATCACGGATCCTCGCCTTTAGGGTGGTGTTTTCAGTCACGAGCATTACACACCAATTAGCGAATTGTTTCTTCCCTTCCTCTACCATGGCAAGTGATAAGTGAAGTCTTTTCTCCAAGACATTCTTTTCATTTATGAGACTATTCGTTCTCACTGATGACTTGGAGAGACTTGTCTTATGTTCTTCGATCATTATCATCAAGTGAGATCACTCTAGACGCTCGATCTTTTCTTTGCCACTTCTGATGACTTCATTTTTTTTTCTAAGTCCTTTTTGATTTTCTTATTCTCGTCTCTCAAGGACTTTTTCTCAGAAATAACACTTTCTAATTTATCAACTAAGTGTTCGTAAATTTCTCGAAGTTCAGTATAAGTGGGTGGGGTTACCTCAGTGTCACTCTGGACACTGGACTCATCGTCAGATTCTTCTTGATTCTTCCCCATGAGGCATAGATTTGCCTCGCCTTCACTACAAGAGTCTGTGGTGTTTGACTCGTCTGATCCATCCTCATCCCAGGTGAATGCCTTCAACACCTTCTTCTTCCCTTTGTGCCAGCTTTGCTTTTCTTTTTCCTCCTTCTGAAGTCTTGGGCATTCTCTCTTTAGGTGCCAAGGCTTGTGGCAGTGATATCAATCCGGCTGGGACTTCTCATCATCTCTTTCCATCTCTTTTGATTGCTTGTTCCACCTTCTTCTTTCTCCAGCTCCTCTCTTTAGAAATTTCTTGAATTGTCCCTGCTTCTTGGGATTCTTCATGAATTTTTTGAACTCCCGGACGTAGAGGCTCTCCTCCTCATCTTCCTCAGAATCTTCAATAGCTTTTCTCTCCCTTGCGGCCTTCAGCGCTAGTCCCTTCTTCTTTACTTCCCTGGGATATTCCTCCGCTTGAATCTTTTGTTCAAGTTCGTGTGTCTTCAGATTCCCAATGAGGCTTTCTATCTCTACGGAGCTGATATGATGATTTTCGGCGATCCCAGTCACCTTTGGGTTAAAGTGAGAAGGCAAAGATCGCATGATCTTCCTCACCAGATCACCATTTGAAAAGCTCTTCCTAAAAGATCTTGAGGCGTTTACAATCTTGGTGAATTGTGTATACATGCTATCGACCTCCTCATCAATCTCCATCCTGAACTGCTCATATTCAAACTCGAGTTAGAACAGCTTCGACTCTTTCACCTGCGAAATACTTTCGTGAGTAAGTTCAAGTAATTGCCATATATCATATGCAGTTTCACAGTTACTGATTCGATTGAATTTAGTTTTGTCCAAGGCACAGAATAACGAGTTCATGGCCTTGGAAATATTCGTTCGTTTAAGCTTGTCTGTGTCATCCCACTTATCATGTGGTTTTTCTAAGACTTTATCCCCAACTGTGATAGTGGGTGCAATGTACTTTGTGTCTATCATGGCCCATACAATCATACTTTGAGTCATCAAAAAATTCTCATGTGTGTTCTCCAGTGGCAATAGTCACTCCCCATAAAGAGTGGAGGTCTACTCACACCTTGTCCCTCAAAGAACACGTGAACAGAGTTGACCATCTTACTTCGGGATTTTAAGCCTTAAGAAGTAACCTTCCTCTGATACCACTTGTTGGATCTAGTGGCCAACATTAGAGCGGAGGGGGGGGGGGGTGAATAAGGTTTTAACGTTAAATAAAATTTAAGAATATTTCGCCTCAAAAAATGAGTTCTAGAAGCTACTGCGAGGCGTTTGGTAGCTAATGCGTGGCAGTAAGCCACAGTGCTCATTTTCCTGTGCATATCCGAGTTCCAACCCCAAAAACACACACACCCTCGCGAAAAAATAATAGCACACATCCAGAAGTAATTAACACAGAAATAATAGATTAAATTGCATGAATTAAAAACAATAATAGTTCTAGATGAGTACAAAAAGGTGATCTCCATGACGCCGAATATCTAAGGCGATGAGTAGAAATGATCTTTTGGTTTCTATATCGATCCGCTCCATGGACCGGTTGGCTCTCTCTTTTTCCCTCCAGGAAAAGTCTTCAAGCCGGCTCTTCACCTCCTAACAAGGAAGGGTCTTAGAGCCCCGCTAGATCCTCTGATCTAGACGTCCCTATCCCCAGGATGATTTTTTGTAGAATCCTACCTGCATTCTGATGACCTTCCCCAGTCGATTTCTCACAAAACCCTCCCAGGATTTCAACGACCCTCCGGTCGATTTCCCTCATGCAAGATTTAGAAAACGAAAAGATTACAAGAATAAAAGATGTCAATAATCTAAAAGTTGAAGTTCTCCCTCTTGACGACTTCTCCGTTGAGCGATCTGCGGCTGGTGCTTAAGATCTTCGTTTGCTAACAATTGGTCGGCACTTCGTATTCAATGTAGATCTTTGATTGCCGGAGTTCTTTGTTCACGAATGGGAGGGAAATGACTTTCTTCTTCTTCGACGGAGACTTTTGGAACGGAGCACAAGAAAGCGGCCGAACCCTAGAACTCACGAACTCCCATCGCTCTTCAGTCCTTCGATCAATAGGCATAGAAACCAGGGCAGCCTTTTATACGTGTTTATGAAAATAGGCTACCGCCGGCGGCAAGACTAGCTCCCACCGATAGGTTCGCGCGCTTGTTGTTCCAGCTGTCATCCTAATATGGAATAATATTCAAAACGAATATGTGCTGTTTCATCGCTGCTAGCACCGCGCGGTAACATAGGACACGACGATCTGGAACCAACGCGTTGATATTCGTCGAGTGGATAGCGCGGCGCGGTAACTGCTATCGCCTGCGGAATTGATTCTTCGAGAGGCTAGAATAGCGCGGTATGCACTACCGCTTGCTGTAGTTTCCCGAGAGCCAGGCCAAATTAATTCCTTGTGTTAGCGCATGTAGTAGTACTAGTGCAGTGTGGTAATTTCCCGAGAACTCTATCCAATTTATTCACGGTTACCGCTCGGTGGTAACATCTACCACTCGGCGTTAGTGTCCATAGAAGTCTTCTTCTTCTCTTGTACCTGTCAACCTGTACACTCTATCAACACAATACATGATCAAATACAACCTGGGAGTTGATATTCTCAAACATAGGGAATGTGAAACATTAGTTCCAACACGTTCCTCGTAGAACGTCGCGAAAACGAGATTTTTGGATAACGATCTAAAGAACTCTAATTTGAGTTCTGTCAGTTCCTATGGCTTCATATAGTCAATATGAACGCATTGGAACTCATTGCGTTGCAGCTCGAAGTTTAACGACGAATATATGCATTTTGGCCGTCTTAGCGCGCTACAACGCACAGATTTTGGATATTTAGCAATTGAACTCTGATTCGACCCCGGTCAGTGGCATTAGATTCGTATGGTCAATATGAAGTCAACTGAATTCATCGCTGTCAATTTTAAGGACCAGTAGTCAACCCGTGGTCAAACTGAGCGTTTTCATGCACCGAAAAGCGTGTGCACACAAATTGTGACACGATATTTAAACTTTGACCCGACCCCTATGACTTGGACCCACCTTGACTTTGACCAGCATGGGGGACCCACCTTAGTGTTGACTTTGGTCAAACCCCCTAAAATTCATTTTTTTGGAAAATTTTCTCAAAGAGGTGGGCACCTCCTCTTCTTTGCTAGCTTAGGCTTGGTCTTCCTCACCTCTTGGGCCACCTTATTCAACAAGGGAATGGGTGGTGGGCCCTTAGAAAAAGCCCACCACCTCCCCTCTTCCCTTCTTAAAAACTAAGGCCCAAGCCCACCAAGCCTCCCCCGTTGATGGCTGTCACCTTGGTACCCTAGGATGTTGCCACCTGGCCATGGCAAGTGGAGTAGAGGAGTGGAGATCCTCCTCCTCTCGAGTTAGTCCCATATCGGGGAGGGGAGGGGTGGTAACCCCTCAAGCCTATAAAAGGCCATGCCCCTACCTACTTCCTCACAAACTAAACCGAGCCCATAACACCTCTCCCGGAGCTCTAGCTCGCCAGAAAAACCTTCACCACCCGAGCTCCACCACCATCTCCCATGGCATCTTAGCCCAACATCTCCCGAGTCGCAACACCATAGGTGGAAAATCTTCTCCTTACTCATCTTCCAAACGATCTGCATGTGCCTCCCGACGGCCGGAGCGCCGCCGGCGCCACCCGAGCCAAGCTGCAAGTCGGGTGGTGGCCGCATATGGTAAGCCTTGCCCAGTGCTAGTGGTGGTATTGGGGAAGTGCTACACAACCAGGGATAGCCTTCCCTGACGGCGGAGGACTGGGGTGCCGCCAGAAATCGCCGCTCCGGCGGCACCCGAAAATACAATAAAACTCTGTATATTTTCTGCGGCTAGGACGTCGGACCACTACTAGAGAAGAGCCCAACCCTTAGCATGCTGGCCGGGGGTGGTATTGTGCTCGGGCGGCCACCAGAGAGGTGAGGTGGCGTGGTGTCGCTGGGAGTAGAGCAACTCGCCACCCTGCTCTCAGTTTGGTAAATTTTTGCGGTGGCCGGTGGCGGTAGGCCGTTGAACCACCGCCAAAGAGGTCGCCGACCCCCGACGAGTTGACTGAGGGTGGCACTAGCATCCAACAACGGCTGTTTGGCGATGGCAGTGGCAAACATCTTCTTCACCGACGGCAAGAATCAGCCGCGGTCCGATCTCGGTGATGAGATTGGATGGCAGTGATTTCATTGTTTCCCCCTGCCTCAACGTCAATGCCCCCCACAACAAATTCGTGGTTGATCCGCTGTGGGGAAATGTTTGGCTATTAACCCGTCCGACGCATTCCTGGCAGCAGGATTGGGCTTGATCTAGCTTAATGAAGACCAAATTTGTAACAGAAATTTGTAGATTTTTTTAAAAAAATCTATGCTCCTAGGGAAAAGGTTTTGAACGTTAAAATTTTTCCCCTGAATGAGGGCTTCCACCACAAAAAATTTGAGAATTTTTGGAGTTGATTTGATATTTTAAAAAACCTAAATAATTTTTATTTGGCCAAATTAAAGGCCCAAAAGTGCTCAAATCTTTTTGGAAAAATTACTAGGCTCATTTTAGGCTCCCCTAAGGGATGTATCAAAATTTGAAGATTTTTTCAATTTATTGGAGCCTATGGTCATGCTCAAAAATTTATGCGCTCAATTTCTTCGAAAGTGAAAATTGGAGCGCGTGACCACCTTTTAAATCAAATGATACGTTCAATTGTTTTACTGATGAGATGATCGAGGCAAGTGCCCAAGCTCTGAGTATTGCAATGTTTTTGCAAAACCACTGAGCGCCACATTCTTAAAATAACTCTCGGGCACTTTGGGTGGACTCGGAAGATGAGAGTATGATCAAGTGAGTTTCTAATTATCCTCGACAAATAATAAAGATGTAACTCCTAATAAGTTCTCCTGATCCAATTAAGCCATGATTAAAAAGGGCGCAACTAAATTGTTATCGAATCTAAATAATGGGTGAAACCCAAAGAAGCCTCCTAAAAGCTGAAATACAACTTAACATGCCTCCTGAGAACGGAGATGGATCTAAACTAGCCTCGTAAGAATGGAGATGGAACTGAACTTGCCTCTTAAGAACAAAGATGGAAATGAACTTGCATCCTAAGAACAGAGATGGAATTGAAGCCTCCTGAATGGAGTGATTGGACTACAAACCATTTTCTGTATGATTTATTCCAGTCTTGCACTGGTCCAGTTCGTTTATTTATTTAAGTACAGTTATTTCTTTTTAAGTCCTCTAGTCTCGTATTGGTCCTACTTATTTACTTTCAGTTCAGTTCTTTTATTTAAGTACATTTCCAGTCTTATACTAGTAAAGTTCATTTCAGTACTTACTTTCAGTTCAGTTCTTTCAGTTCAGTACTACTCCAGTTTCATACTGGTCCTATTTCATTACAACATTTCAATTATGCAGCTTATACTAACAATAACTACTATTACCACACTTTTATTTCTTCAATTTACTATTTTAAGCACGAGTACTGCTATGACAGGTAGTTATTATGATAGGTCGAGTCTTAGTTGGGGATAATATGAGTTGAAATGTTCCTCCTAAATTAGCTCCAAATAAAGTGCTCCCACGCTCCTTGGTGAAAGTCGAGCCAAGTGTTGTTTGCCCGAATTATTAAAAGCATAGTAGGGCAAGCCGCTGTAGACTTGGTGTATGCTAGCAAAATTGTTCTTACTTGTTTGCTTGTAAATTGCTTGCGGTAAATTGTGGTGGGCCACTCACTTCAACAAATCTATCGTACCAGTGCAAGAAGTTCGATGACTCAAGGCGATAGGGAGATGAGTACCACAGGTGACCGACAATTATGTTTTTCCCCGTTGGGTTTCCTACGCTAGTCGGCCAAAATGTTGAATCGCCGGATGTCGCTCACATCCAAGAGTTCATGGGGTTGTATGTTAGGGCATGGGCTGTGTGGTATGACCACCCCTAGAAGTGGAAGGACTTGACACTGTCACCGACAGCCATATCTGTAAGGCCCGCGAGGCTCACTACCCTGCTTGAAGAGAAGCGGTACATCGGTATATCCTATGTCAATATAGGGTGTTATGCGCGACTGTGAATGCCTACGATTTGTGTGCGGATGTGAATGCATGCGATGTGTGCGCGACTATGAATGTCTGCGATGTGTGCGCGACAGTGATTGTCCGCGATGTGTGCACAACTGTGAATGCCTGCGGTATGAATACGGGTTGTGAATACCTACTGTACACCGTACTAGTAGAACTTAAATTATAACTTATGTATATTGCTGCTGCTATTCCAGTTATACTACACTGGAACTCTTTTATGGTTACTCATAGCTTATATATGAAATACTGTACTAACTCTCTCTTACTTCAGCTATATACTTTTATTGGGTGCGTGCGTAACATCACTCAGACAATTAGACCCCTAGGAATGGTTTTGTCATGACTAGGTCATGACAAAACCCTAGGAAGCTCAAGAAGACCAAGTGGACTTAGGAATATAGGTGAGATCACTATGGTCTGCAAATAGTAGGTTTCTAAACACTAGTTTAGGATGATCATGAGGCTTCACCGAGACTCCAAGACCCCACCACAACCTCACAAACTTATTGGAAGGTGTATTAGAGCCCTAATGGTCCATTGGAGTCAACCCAGGGTGGCCAAGTTGACCTAGGATCATCCTAGTCATAAATTGGGCAAGGTGCCCTAACTAAGGGCAATGCGCCCCTAATGTACCCAACCAACCCTACCTAGGTCTTATTAGACCTAAGGTGAAGTCAATAGGTCACCAAAGACCCATTGGGGTCAACCTTAGAGGCTGAGTTGACCCAAGTCAATACTAGCCCTAAAGTGGTCAAAGTGCCCTAACTAAGGGGAAAGTGACCACCAAGGTTCCAATTTAACCCTACACAACCCTTCCTAGACCTTACGGGAAGCCAAGGGGTCACCAAGGACCCCTTGGGGTAAACGCAAATGGTCATGTTGACCAAAGTCAACTTATGGGTCAAAGTGGTCAACTTAAGTTAACCTAGCCCAATTCAAGTTGGCTAAGCCCAAGTGGTGTGGCCCATTAGTCTAAGGATTGGAGAGATACATTTTGGGCTCACCAAATTCAGAGAGTGATGACTAGGAGAGAGAGGAAGGAGTTATCCACTTTGGAGGAGAGAGAAAATAGGGGCTTAATGGCCATCATTGCCATGGAGGTTTCATAACCCCTCACTTTGAGGGGCTTTTACTCCTTGGAGGCAGGGGAAGAGTTTCCAGGATGTGTCCGGTCAGTGGGGTGGCCAAGCCCCCTCAATTTGGCTGAAATCGAAAACTAGGTTTAATGGCCATTAATGGTGCTTTGATGAATTGGGGAGTTACAAGCCTCCTCTCCCCAATTCCTTCTTCAAGAACCTTAACCAGGACAAGAGCAGGCGTTTCCCCCGTTCCAATTTCAATTTCCTTGTTGTTGCTGTGGAGGTTGCAGAAAAGCCCAAATCGGCGACCGGAAATTTCAAGGAGGAGCATCACCCGCTCTCAGGCCGCAACTCAGGTCCTCCCTTGCTCCTTCTTCAATGGGTAGATCCTAGGATTCATTTAGATTGAGAATCGGGCTCAGTTGAGCCCGAACATAGCCTTCATTTTCCTGATTTTTCCGAGAAAAACATGGTTGCGGTATCGCCGGAATCTGCCACTCCGGCGACTGTACCGCTGTCTGGCGAGAGCCACCACCTCGACGGAGGTGGTGGTGGCGGTGGCTGGCCAGGGAGGTGGCCGGGTGGCCAGAAAATGGAGATGGAATAAGCTCTAGGTTGGGAGAATCCTGACGGTCGGCTGGAGCTTGAAGATAACCAGATGCCATCCTTTAGCGCCAAGATTCGTTCTGCTTTATTTTTAATCATAGGATTAAATATTTCATATCATATGAATTTTGTCACATAAATTATTGTTAAAGTTTTTATTTATTAAAAATACTTAGAGGCATATACAGAGAAAGTGGTCAACATTTAACTTGTAGCCCTATGGGTGTACTTAAATTTAAAATTGTTTCGAACCAATTTGGATATCTAGTTTGACCAAGGCACCCATTTTGGTGTGGACTATACCTAGGGCTAGTCAGAGATTTAAATGTGTGCCCCCACTTCACCACATTTCCAAATGATCTGAAATTTGAACAGGGAGTCAATCTTACTAATACCTAGGTGTTGTCCAAAAATTGGAATTTTTAGAGATACGTTTTTATAATTTTTGGAAATAATTTAATAATCCTAAGATAATTTAATTAGGGGACCTAATGACCTCCAAACCCTCCCAAATTTTGCTGAGTGGTCCTTGGGGTCATCATAAGGCTCTGGATAAAATTTCATCTCATTTGAAGATGATTTGGGTTGAATTTTTGGTAACCCTAGCCTTGTCCTAAAGGGGGGTATTTAGGTTAATGTGTTTTGAAAGACTTGATTTCAAGAGCCTAGACACCTAGAGGGGGGGGGGTGAATAGGTTCTAATTTTTTAAGAATTTTAGGCAATTAGCTAGTTCTAACTCAGCACAGAAAATTCAATACACATCACAATAATCACAGCACAACAAACACCCGATTTATAGTGGTTCCCCAAGGTATGAGTACATCCACTTTCCCCCCTTCGGCTATCCAATAGAGAACTGGATTCAGCCCAACTTCCTTCCACTTACTCATATCCACAGATCTTATAACTCAGAACCAGATTGGTTCCTACAGCTCAGACTTATACAAGTCTTGCCTCAGATTCTTCCCAAGAACCCTACCTTAGGCCTCAGCCCTACCTCAGCCTTTATCACTAGGCTTACAACTCAGACTTTCACAAGTCCTACACCTCAGGCTCTCAGCCCTACCTCAACCTTTATAATTACATGCTTACAACTCACATCTTATAAAAGATCCTACAAGAAATTGAATGTTTTAAAAGGTACAGAAATTTCACCAGATAGAACTCTCTATTGGTGTGAGCTTCTTTATCAGTTCTTAAATAAACTGAATCTTCAGATCCAACCTGACTTAGCCGTTTGAAAGCTTCTTGATTGAACAAAATAAGGTTGATCTTCACTTGATGTAGAAGTTGATCTTCAGATAGCTCCCTCCTTAAATTCAGAATAAGATTTGAATCTTTCTAATAGACTGTTCTTGATCTGCCTTCTTAAGGGTTTCCACTTTTTTTGTTGTTGAATTCTCTCTCTGAATGATTCACATTCTTAATCATCTCTGGTTGTCAAAGATCAGTCCCTTATATAGAGTTTCCTCATGATTACTGGCTGATCCGGTTTGCAACAACCTTCCTACAGTTCTGACAAAGGTGTCAGACCTATTGGTTATGATAGCTGTCGAGTTACCAGTCATGCCAGTTGATTCTTCAAAGACTTTACAACTCAACATGAACCACTAAGCAAACTGCTTCACATGTGTCGACACAAATAGACTAAGTGTCGATACAAGTCTTGAAGATGTCGACACAACACTCCATGTGTCGACATAGTCATTCTTCTGCTACTCGACATAGCTTCTATTAGATGTGTCGGCACAATTCATTTGTGTCGACACAAGTCCTGTGTGTTGACACAATTGCTCCTGGTCTCTACATAACTGATGCTGACAGATGGCAATGAGTGTATGTCCAGATATCGTTGAGTGTGTGTTGAAACAAGTCCTGTGTGTCGACACAACTGATCGTGGTCTTGACATAGTTGATGTTGATAGATGGCGTTGATTGTGTGTCGACACAAGTCCTGTGTGTCGACACAAACCTTTATCAGGTGTTGACACAATTACTGGGTGTCGACACAGCTTCTGCTTCAGGTGTCGACACAATTCCTGCCTCAGGTGTCGACACAATTCTGGGTGTCGACACAATTCTTCACAAGTGTCGACACTTGTACTTAGAGAATTTTCTTGCAAATCTTACACCTGCACAATGAAACTCAAACATCCCATCAAATACAAACTTATGTATATCATTGAGTAAGGGGAGGATTCTCCAAGTCTGGTACATATTTTTCAGTGTACCCAACGATCTCCCCCTATTTGGAGAAGTCATAACTCTTAGTAAAAGATATACATCACTCATAATAAAATAAAGAAAAATAGATGTACATACATTTCACTGCAGGATAACAACTAAAATCAATACTTAAACTTATTTCATTCATTAATCAAAAAATTCTAGGTTTACATGTTTTTCTTTAGAACATAAAAAAATATTACATTGTTCTATACATTAGCCTATCTATCCTAAGATTGACTAGGCTCCTTAATTACAATTCCTTTCCCAGATCTGATCTTAGCCTACACAGTAGGTTCAGTATCATCAGCTGGTTTCTTTCTTTTCAGATACTTCTTCTTCAGTTCTTCAGCCTTTATCATTTGCCTTTCAAAATAGTGAAAAGGCTTTGGGAAGTACTTGCTAGGATCAAGAGCATTAGCAGGTAACTTTTTCAATGATAATATTTTGTGCCTCCTGCGGAGGGCTATAAATTGTCTGAACTTTTTGTTGGACTATGTCAAAGTCAGCTGGAGGGTAAATGACCTGTGCAACCTCTGGATGATAACCTTCAATATAGGCAGGTTGAACACCAGACTCAGCTATATTATTATCCTCACATAGGGGTGGAAATCCAAGTGTAGCTCTGATGGTGTTAGATACCCATTTTTCATGATCAGAGCTGGCTTTGACTAACATTCTCTCCCCCTTTATGACTTCTCTAGCTATATGATCCCTCAAATTATTATTTTGCAACCTTATTTTATTAGCTAAATATTATGTACCTTCTTGGTAGTAGGCTTTGAATTTAGTCAGGTAATTAGAAATAGTCTTTTGAGAGGCTCCAATGGCTGTTTGGACAGCAGCTAGATCTTCTTGTATTTGCTTTGATATTTCAGTTTTCAAATCAGTAGAAATACTTTCCAGTTTTTTGAGAATTTCTTCATGGGAGTCTTTGAGATTTTCATTTGACCTGAATTGATTTTCTAAAATATATCCTTGCTTGGTTGCAATCTCCTCAACTTCTGTCTTTATCAGCTGTTGTTGCTCAGCAAAATATACTACATCCTTACCTCCCTTGTAGAAGCAATCTGTCATCTCTTTCTTATTCAGATTGACTTCAAATTTGAGGGATTTAATGTCTTGAGCAAGCTGAAACTACAGTTCTTTATTTGAATCATTCACATATTTCTCTAAGGACTGCCTTTGTTCATCCAATTTGACTTGCAGTTAGACCAGTAATGAACTGAATTCCATGCTTGGAGTAGGTGGTGGTGTGACTATTTGTAAGGCTTTCTTATTGCCTGAGCTCCTTTTCCTCAGAGAAAACAGTTTTCTCTTTTTAGTCAGGGAGGCTTCTTCATCATCAGAAGATTGAGAGGAGCTTTCTATATCTACAGTTGCTTTACTAACTGGGGCATCAAGTAGCTCCTCCCCCTAAGTTCCTGGCAGTTCTTTTTCTTCTATTAGCTACTCCCCCTCAGTCCTTGCTGCAGGTAAATAAGGAAACAACTCTTCCATAGTTACCTCCTGCTGCATCAGAACAGGAGTAACAAGATTAGTTTGGGAAACAAAAGGTTCTTCCTGAACATCCAGATCTTTAAATAAGATACTTACTTGCTCATCTTCAATTGTATCCTTCATCTGCACATCTTGTGCTTCCTTCTCAGCAATTTATAGTGCTTCTTTGTTTATTTCTGATACAATGTACATCACTGTATTAGCAGCATACTCACTCTCCAGAGTAGCTACAACGATGCCTCACCCTTGGGCAAGCAGCTCAGATAGTTCAGTGTCTTGTACTGCTGGTTCAGGGTGTTCTCCCCCTGGAGTGGTGGCTATCTGATGCTTTTGGTGCTGGCTGCTCTCAACTTGATTTTGAGCTTCTTTTTGTTGTTGGTCTTCATCTTAACTAAAGACTACCTCCTCTTCAGAATCACTGGAGGATTCTTCTTGATGAACAATTTCTTTCTTTTTCTTATCTTTCTTGACCTGTTTCTATGGAGTAGAAACCTCTTTGGTCAATACTCTATCCCATTTGGATAGAATCCTTACATCCATCCTCCTCATATGATTGATCTTGGATTCTGGTAGTTGGTTAATAGCATCTGGTATTATAGAAGCTAGACATAAGCTTAGTATCCTTCCCAGATTTGGCTTCTTTATTCCTTCTAGAATCTTGTCGAACACCACTGATGACCAGTCTGTTTTTACAGTGAAGATGACTCTGGTCATTAGGTTGAACATGTATGCAAATATTCTGTCATGTCCACTAGTCTTGCACAGAATTACCTTGTCTATGATTTCAAAAAGAAACTTACCTTGAGAATTCATCCCCTTTCTAGTAATTGATGATCCAACTTTTGTATTAGGGTTCAGCCCGCACCAACTTAGTGCATCTTTTGTCATAGATGGTACTATTTCATCATCATCCTTAATCTTGGGAAGTTGGAGCGATTTCATGATCGTCTTAAGTTTGAGTTTTACTCTTGAATCCTGAACTGTGGCTTTGATCTTATTTCTCTCATTATCCACATTTGCAGACGAGTAGAATTCCAGTACTTCCTATTTCAAAATTCTTGCTGGTTCCAAGACCAAGAACTCCAAACCATTTTCCAAAATTAGGGTAATTACACCCTAGATGTCCTGTGAAGCTGACCTGAATCCCCCACGAACCAACTCATAACCTTTATTGACCTTGTCGTCCTGGTGGGGCGCAATTGATGAGAGAGAGAGAGAGAAAGAAGAGGAGAGAAGTGAATATCTATGACGACATAAGGTCTAGAGTCTAGAATTCTGAAGGCGTAGTCGAGCAGATTTTTTCTCCCCCTATTTATAGTCTACAGGTAAAGGGTAGGTCAAAGGACGCACCTTACTTAGTAATAATACTAGTCGACATAATTTTACATGTGTCGACATAATTTTACATGTGTCGACATAAAAGACTTAGGGCTCGACAAAACTTATTTTTAGTCGACATGTCTTTGTGTCGACATACTTGTTTTCGTGTCGACACGGGCTATTCAAGTCTCGACAGAGTGTGTCGACACCAATTCTTATGTCGACACAAATACTATTTATGTGTTGACATAACATACTGAGAGTGTCGACAAAATTTTCTTGTGTCGACACAAACTTTCTTACTTAATTAAATTTCCTAAGAAATTTTATACTTACATATTCTACTTAGGGAAGCTTGTGCTAACCTATTCTAGGTTCAACATACCTAATTCAATTTCAAAATAATTAAATATAATTTCATCCAGAGGTTTTGTAAATATATCAGCTATTTGATTATTTGTGTTCACAAATTCTAGACTAATATCTTTCTTCTCAACATGTTCTCTGATGAAATGAAACTTAATTTCTATATGCTTGGTTTTACTATGTGATACAGGATTCTTAGCAATAGAAATAGCACTAGTAGAATCACAAAACAGTGAAATTCTACTTACCTTGATATCATAATCTTCAAGTTAGTGCTTTATCCACAACAACTGTGTACAACAACTGCCTGCAGCTACATACTCAGACTATGATGTTGATATAGCTACACTTGTTTGTTTCTTACTACTCCATGACACCAGCCTTCCACCAAGGAATTGACAAGTTCCTGTGGTACTCTTCCTGTCTTCTTTGCACCCTGCAAAGTCTACATCTGAAAAGCCTGTTAGTAAGAAATCTCTATTCTTAGGGTACCAAAGAACTAGATTAGGTGTTCCCTTGAGATATCTAAAAATTCTCTTGACAGCAGTATAATGAGATTCCTTTGGGTATGCTTGGTACCTAACATAGACACATATTGCATACATAATGCCAGGTTTACTAGCAGTAAAGTGGAGTAGAGAGCCAATTATCCCTCTATACAAAGACTCATCAACAGGTTTCCCTGCCTCATCTTTGCCTATAGGGATACTTGTTCCCATTATAGTTTTCATGGTGGCGGCTGAGTCCATTCCATATTTATTAATCAACTCCTTGGTGAACTTAGACTGAGATATGGAAAATCCATCATCAGTCTATCTAACTTGAAGTCCCAGGAAGAACTTCAGCTCACCCATACTGCTCATTTCAAACTTCCCTTGCATAAGTTTGGCAAACTTTCTACAAAGGTTGTTTTCAGTAGATCCAAATATAATGTCATCAATATATATCTGGACTAGGATTATCTTGCCTTTAGATTCCCTAAAGAATAGAGTTTTGTCTATCTTTTCTCTAGAGAATTTATTCTCAATAAGAAAAGCAGACAAGGTTTCATACCAAGACCTAGGGGCTTGTTTCAAACAATATAGAGCTTTCCTAAGACTATATACATAATCAGGAAAATGAGAATCTACAAAACCTGAGGGTTATTCAATATAGACTTCCTCTTTTAAGTCACCATTCAGAAATGCTGACTTTATATCCATCTAATAACCTTGAACCCTTGATAGGCAGCATAGGCCCAGAACAATCTTATAGCCTCCAGCCTTGCAACTGGGGCAAAGGTTTGATCAAAGTCAATCCCTTCCTCTTGCTTGTAGCCTTTTGCTACCAGTCTGGCCTTGTTCTTGATTATAGTGCCATTCTCATCAAGTTTTTTTCTATAGATGCACTTGGTTCCTATAATGTTGTGATCCTTTGGTTTGGGAACCAGTTCCTAAACTTTACATCTTCTTAATTGATTCATATCTTCTTGCATATCATCAATCCAGTTTGTGTCTAGCATGGCTTCTTAAAACTTCCTGGGTTCTATTTGTGACAAGAATCTAGAACATAGAACTGTGTTCGTGCTCTTGCTCCTTGTTAGAACACCTTGAATTGCATCACCAATGATTTGGTGAGCTGGATGATCCTTCAAGTTTCTTCTTGCTGGGGGAAATCTGTCAACCTCATTCCCTTCTTCATTTTCCTCAACCTGATGCTCCTCATTGTCTTCTTTATCCAGTGAGTCTTGTTCTCCACCTGGACAACATGCATCTTTTTCTTCATCTAGCATAGCTGGAACTTCTTCATTGATGGTCAGCTTGTCCAGCCTGTCTGTTAGACCTGTAGAACTAACTGAAGAGCTAGACAATTCACTGTTAATCAACTTAGACTCATCAAATACAACATGGACAGTTTCTTCTACAACTTGGGTAGTCAAGTTGTATATTCTGTATGCCCTACTATTATTGTTGTACCCAACAAATATACCTTTTAGGGATTTGACAAAAAACTTTGTTTGGTAGTGCTTACCATTAACTAGGACATAACACTTGCTACCAAAGATTCTGAAGTAGGAAATGTTTGGTTTTCTCCCTTTCAAAGTCTGATAGGGAGTCATCTAATGTTTCTTATTGATGGAGGCTCTATTGAGTACATGATATGCAGTATTTACTGCCTCTTCCCAAAAGAACTCAGGGAGAGTAGTGTTCTACCCACCTCAATTAGAGTCCTATTCTTTCTTTCAGCAACTCCATTTTATTGGGGAGTTCTAGGTGAGGAGAATTCCTGATGAATCCTAGGTTCTTCACAGAACTTTGTCATACATTCAGACTAAAATTCAGTTCCATGGTCACTTCTGATTTTGACAACTGAATTGTTATATTCATTCTGAATTTGTCTAACAAAAGTCTGGAAAACAGTAGGGGTTTCAGATTTCTGCCTAAAGAAGAAAACCCATGTGTATCTAGAATAGTCATCCACAATAACTAGCTAGTGTGTATTCTTTCCTACCAAGACTATGAACTGACATAGGACCAAACAAATCCATATGCAAGAGATATAAAAATCTCATTGAATCTTTGGTATCAAGTGCATGGAAAGAGGACTTAGTCTGTTTGCCCTTTTGGCAAGCTGAAGACACACCCTCTTTAATGCACTTGACTTGAGGACCATTCCTCACTAACCCCATGCTGAAAAGCTGTCCTATTGACTTATTGTTTAGATGAGCTAGCCTCTTGTGCAGTTTGACATATAGTGAAGCTTTCTCTCCTACAAATATACAAATGGGCGAGTTGTTAAACTCACAATCTAGGTTAAGACAATATACATTCCCTTTCCTAGTGCCAGTCAAAATGATCTCTTGATCACTTGACCTCCTTATTTGGCACTCCCCTTTTAGAAAAGAGATATCATAAACTAGATCACTAAGTTTACTTATGCTAATCAGGTTATGTTTTTGACCCTTCACATAAGACACTTTAGTGATAGTAATTGAATCACTAGAAATGTTACCAAATCCTTTGATGATTCCTTTTTCTTATCCACCAAAGAATACTTTGGGTTCATTCTCTATGGGTACATAGTACCTCAACATTCTTCTTGTTCCAGTCATATGTTTGGAACATCCACTATCCAAGTACCATATAGGGGTATGGCCACTTGAATTAACCTGCATCAAATAAAGAATCACTTATCCTTATAACCCAAATTATTATTGGGTCCTAGGTCCTTGTTAGTTTGGAATCCTGCAGCTATTTTGACAGGTAAACTATTCTTGGTTTTGACACTTATGTTGAACCAGCAATCCATGGCATGTGACCAACCTTACCACAATACCAAAACTCAAATCTATTATACATTCTTTTAGGTACAGACTTCACAACTTTGTTGCCAGCTGTCCTGTTAAGTGTAGGTGCTGGAGCAGCAAACCCCAAGAATTTATTTTGAACGTGATGGGCTTGCCTATAGAGTGACCTATTGGTTTTTGCACCCTTGCCCATGAGATCTCCATACTCACAGCGACCATGAGTAATATCATGATCATACCTATTTGTAGGTTGCATCACTTTCCTAAAGAAAATAGGGGCCTCTGTAGCTAGTGGTTGAACTGGGCCCTTACCTTTTCTATGAGAATTGGTGGCCCTAGCTCTTCCCTTAAAACCTAGACCAGTCTTTCCTTTATGAGAAATGAAATTGTCTATTAAGGGCAAAACAGATTTTGGCTTAGAGAATTTAGCCACTAACTCTCTTTCTTGCTGAAGTTTTGCCTCCAGTTTCTTGATATGATTTTCCTTGAAAGAGATTGTGCAAATCTAAATAATAGTAATGTTTTTTAGTTTGGCAACCTCCTTTAGTTTTAAATCTATCAACATTTCTGAATCTGATGCAGCCTGCTTAAGAGACTCACTTTCCTTAGCCTGCTCCTTGACAAGAAACTTGCTCCTCTTCAGAGCTTGCAACAGCCCACCATACACATTAATGAGTTGATGTATATCCCCCTCAGAATCAAAACCATCCACTTCTCTTGAAGTTTATGCTACTGATTCTGATCCAGTAAATAATCAGAAGCTAAGGGAGAATTGTATACCTTACTTGGACCAGGCTTATCCTGGCACTGATCATTTTCTGACCGAGCCATCAACCCTCTACAGCAATAGTCTTCCAACCCATTTATTGAGTCCAGCATTTGTAGGAATTCTAGTTCCCTAGAATCCTCTTCTGTTGAGAATAGCCCAACATATGCTTCTGCATCATCTTCTTCTCTTGATCCTGAAGATGAAGAGTCTGTCCAACTCTTCTTCTTCTAAGCAACAAAGGATTTCTCCTTCTTGCCTTTCACTTGATGCTTCTTCTTATCCTTAGATTCAGTCCTCTTATTTGGACAGTCAACTATGACATGTTCAGGCCTGTTGCAACAATAGCAAACAATCTTAGAATTAGTTTGTTTACTAGGTTTTGAGGCATACCTGTCCTCCTTGGGAGTCTTCTTTTTCTTGTAATACTCATCCTTGGAGAAGGATATTGATGGCCTGGTTCTTCATTTCTTCTTTTTCACTAACCTTTGAAACTGCCTTGTAAAGGCAGTAAAGTCCTCATCAGAGGTGTGGCTATCTAATGTGTTGTTGTTAGGATTTTCTTATTCTGCCTCAACACTCCTTCTGGGTGGAGAAGGAGACTTTATCCTACCCTTTCTTATGCCTTCAGCCTTGAAGGCTACTGATGTAACACCCCAGAAATCTCAAAGGCCAAAATTGGAATTTAGGTTGGCTGACACGGCCTGAGACACGGGCGTGTCTCAGGGCGTGTCAGGTTTACATGGCCTGGGATACGGGCGTGTCCCTCTTCTCGACGAGTACTCGAGAAATGATCGTCGAGAGGCGACACGGCCTGTGACACGGGCGTGTCATATGGGTATGTTGGACACACGGCCATGGACACGGGTGTGTGCCTTAGTCGTGTCCTGCTCGGGTGATTTTGGAGATCGAGTTACAGGGGTGACACGGCCAGATACACGGCCGTATACTGGGTGACACGGCCGTGTACTGGGTGACACGGGCGTGTCAATGCCCGTGTTCTGGTTTATTTTCAATCGGTTGTGCACCGCTTCAGGAACACGGCCTGTGCCACGGGCGTGTCACAACCCGTGTACGGCCCAGGAAAATCAATTTCAGAGCTGATCAGAGCCGTTCATTTTCTTTAATTAAGATCCAATGGTCTGGGCTCTTCCCTAGGTTGATAAGGCCGAGATTGAAGAGGAGAAAGCTCATTTGAGTTTCATCTTTCTCTTTCTAAAGCTAAGAGAGAGAGGAGAGCAAGAGAAGGAAGAAGAAGGGGAATCCGACGACCGGTGGTGCTACGGTGGTCCAAATCGCAAGCCGAGTTCGGATTTGCGAAGGCGAGGCTGCTGCAAAGACTTTCATCCGATTGCTTTCTCTCCATGGCTACGAGGCGAATTCCAAGGGTAACGATTTCTGTCTTGGACATGTGAAGTCCTACTTTCCTGCATTTGCATAGGGAAAACCCATCCTCGCGAGTGTGCGGTGGGTTATGGTGTCCCTTGGGGTAGATATGTGAATTCCCCCTTGTTAGAGTCCGGAATCGGAGTACGGATCTAGACATGCTGTATGAAACTCATCTGGACATGCTGGTCTGGATTAGTGATGCTTGTTTGCACATCGGAGAAGACTCTGTGATTATTGCTTCTATGCATGAAATCCGTGGTGGATACCTATGGATTGGTACCGCAGGAAGTACTGGAGGAAGTCCAAGAAATTGTGAGAGTTGGGTTCAACTCTTGTGGCTGTGAGTTATAACATTGTGTGGTGTTGAGCCGTTGGGCTACAACTATATAAAAAGGGCTTCGTGCCGAACAGGAAAGGTGAAACCGAACCATGCCTTTATTTGTGGCCTCAGGTACGATGTACTTGGTAGTGGCAAGACAGTTTGAGCAAAAGTGGTGGCTGATCCGTACCTAGGTTATGTAGGCTTGACATGAGAGCGCCAAGGCATTGGGCTTTCGTCGGCGGCATAATGAGAGTCTTGGGCCTGCGTGCCAGACTAAATGCTCATTAGTGGGATCCGGTGTTTCCGGTACACCCGAATGTGCCCAGAGTGCACGGAGCGTCGGGTCGTCGTGCTGGCGTTTGTGATATGTATTGATCGTGCGGTCGTGCACGTCTTGCATTGTTTGCTATACATACTGTTTAAAAATGCTATGCAGGGATGGAATTCTTCTGCCTCGTGTCAGGGACAGGGTCGTTATAATTGGTCAGCTGAATGCTGACCGTTGCCCTATTTGCCACCGCTTGGTGGGTTGGTTCTTGCAGGTGTAGGGTGTGCTTGTCCGAGTGGGACTTAGCGGGCTGAATCCCAAGCTGCGTTGGTGCCCTAGAATGCTTTGTTTTGTTTCTTCTTGTTCATGTGTGGCCGGCCTGCGTGCCGATGTTTGGAAACCACACTTTTGTCAAGAGAAACCTGTAAGGCCATAAGGCCATTTGCTTTGATTGTATACATTCCAATTTTCATTTATTGGACAGTTCTTATAACTCTTGAGTTCAAGTTTTCAACCATGGAGCTTCCGCTAGATTGCTCTCTGTTAGGATGCGTTGGTATTGATATTATTCAGTAGCGTCTCCGCCTATTTGTGGAATATGGTGTGGGGCCCCGGCTGGACCCTCTATTATATTCTTCTTGACGGGTAGAGGTGTTACAATTTGGTATCAGCTTGTTGGTCGATCTCTTCTGAATTCGCGGACGAATTCTTTTGAGGGGTGGCGAGCACGTATCAGTGCTGTCGTTATAACACTTAACTTGAACTCAAGAATGTCCGCATAAGAATGCAAATACACTTGTTTGTTGAACTTGTGTATTCTTTTTGTATGTTTGCCATTTTACATGGTCGCTAAATTGTGTGTTTTACACATATAGGTGACTAGAAGTGTTGTGGGTCAATCCGAACCTCAACATTCTGTAGAAAGTGCGGCTCCAGCTGAGGTGCCCACACCTCCTCCATCCGCTTAAACGGTACGTTTCATCACGGAAATGGTACTTGCTGTGATGAATGCTCAGTAGGCTGGACAGGAACGTCCTGCAGTAAAGCCAACGCATGCTGGGGTAAGGCAAGAACCGGTAGAAGCTGTAGTTGATCCGCGGGCAGCAGATCAACAATTGAAGCAATTCCTGAGCTTTAATCCTCCGTAATTTACTGGGGCAGGTTCACCGGCCCAAGCAGAGGATTGGCTTGCAAGGATTAAGAGGATCATTAGAGCTATCAAGGTTGAGGAGGGACAGAAGGTTATGTTGGCCACTTTCCTACTGGAAGGAGAGACTCGTTTATAGTGGGATGAGATTGAACTGCATCACTTGGCCGATAGGCAACTTGTAGAGGTCTCGATGGACGAATTTTCTCTGTTGTTCTTGGCACAACATCTACCAATGCAGCAAAGGATATCGATGGAAATGGAATTTCAACGGTTCACCCAAGGAGATTGTAGTGTGGATGAGTACCTACATGAGTTCACACGTTTGGGAAGATATGCGGGTACAATCTTTGCCGAAGAATAGCGTAAGACTAGAAGGTTTTATTCGGGACTGCGTGATGAGCTGCGATATTTGCTCTCGAGTTCTGTGAGTCGGAGGTTTCAAGCCTTAGTCTGTATGGCTCGATCTTTTGAGACAGACATGAGAAGGGGGCAAGCAAAGGGTACCTTGGCTGTGACAAAGCCAGAGTTCAAGCCGCCGCGTCCGGAGAAGTTTGGGTACCGTAAGAGATGGGGAAAGAAGTCCAAGTCTACTGGACAAGCTCCTTCTGTGACTGTGATAGAGACATCTGGGTATGGATCTCGCTCTTGTTTTACGTGCGGGAAGTTGGGACACTTCACACGTGATTGCCGAGTTGGTCCTCCAAAGGGTGACAAGAGACGGGAGCTTCTTATGCGGAGAAAGGGAAGACTGTGGTGGAATCTTCTTCCTCGCACGTGCAGCCCAGGGTCTTCAACCTTGGACAACAGGAGGCTATTAAGCAGGCCGATGTCGTCACAGGTTCGCGCAGTTTTTAATGTTATTTTATACTGTGTCGTGCTTGTTTAATTGTGATGTTATAGGGTTTGTCCTTATACGAGAGTATCCAGCGCGAGCACTGTTTGACACAGGTGCTTCCCATTCGTTTCTGTCTGAAGATTTCGTCTTTCGTATCGGGGTACCAATCCGGACCACGACAGACAGTGTAAAGGTGTTGTTACCTAACGGATGTTTGATGTGCACAGATAAATCTTGCAGTCTTGAGGTCAAGCTAGGGAGTCGGTAGTTCAAGGTGGAAACATTAGTATTGCCGATCAAGGAATTTTATATAATCTTTAGTATGGACTGGCTTTCAGAGCAGCATGCCTGTATAGATTGCACTTCAAAAGAGGTCACACTCGGGCAGAATACCGAACAAGAGACCAAGTTCATTGGTATACAAGGGATGAGTGGGATGTTGTTAACTGCTCTCCAAGTCATTAAGGCAATTCAGAAGGGTGCGGAGTTATTCTTCACACTCGTAGAGGCGGTGGCGCCGAAGGCCAGTGTGAGTGATGTGCCGATTGTGTCAGAGTATGCTGATGTGTTTCCAAAGGACCTTCCGGGGTTACCTCCCCAAAGGGAAATCGACTTCGCTATCGAGCTGCTGCCAGGTGCGAAACCTATGGCCCATTCGCCATATCGGGTAGTGCCAAAAGTGATGGCCGAACTGAAAGTTCAGTTGCAAGAGCTATTGGAGCAGGGATACATACACCCAATTATATCACCTTGGAGCGTGCCTGTTCTTTTTGTGAAAAAGAAAGACGGTAGTTTGCGGCTATGTATTGATTATCGTGAACTGAATAAGCTGACGGAGAAAAATAAGTATCCGATTCCACGGATTGATGACTTGTTCGATCAGCTAGCGGGCTCAACCATCTATTCCAAGTTGTATTTGAAATTCAGGTATTACTAATTGCGGATTAGGGAAGGTGACATTCCGAAGACAGCGTTTGGCACACGCTACGGTCATTATGAGTTCACAGTGATGCCATTCGGCTTATGTAATGCGCCTTTGGTATTCATGGATCTCATGCATCGAACGTTCCGCGAATACTTGGATCTGTTTGTGATCGTGTTCATTGATGATATCCTCGTGTACTCACAGTCGGAGGAAGATCATACAAACCATTTGCGGTTGGTAATGCACACATTGCGGAGGAATAAGCTGTATGCCAAGTTCTCTAAGTGTGAGTTCTGGCTCTCATCGGTGGCTTTTATGGGCCATGTGGTAAGTAGAGAGGGCATAGCCGTGGATCCGGCAAAGATAAGTACCATTCGTGATTGGCCAGTGATGTCTTCGGTGGCCGAAGTCAGGAGTTTTCTTGGACTGGCAGGCTACTATAGACGATTTGTGGAGAACTTCTCCCGGATTGCTTTGCCTTTGACTACGTTGACGAGAAAAGATCAGAAGTTCATTTGGATGCCAGAGTTAGCGCGAGCTTTTGAGGAGCTAAAGAGTTGTTTGACCACGATGCCTGTTTTGACGTCGCCATATGGTACAGACGGTTTTGAGATATACAGCGATGCGTTAGGGAGCGGCTTATGCTGTGTTCTCCTGCAGTTTGGCAAGGTGATTGCATATGGCTCACGTCAATTGAAAGTGTATGAACGTAATTAACCTGTCCACGACTTGGAGTTAGCGGCGGTGATCTTTTCGCTAAAGTTGTGGCGGCACTATCTTTATGGCGTGAAGGTAGATATTTATACAGATCATAAAAGCCTAAAGTATCTGCTCGATCAGAAGGATTTGAATATGGGACAACAGAGGTGGATGGAATTCCTTGGGGATTATACCTTCGACATTCACTACGTTCTCGGAAAGGGAAATGTGGTCGCTGATGCCTTGAGTCGTCGGACTCTGGAGCGGGCAAGTTAGTTGCGGATACATGATGAGCGTCTAATCCAGGTGATGGCCGCGGAACAGAGACCGACTGTGGTTGGTTCGAAATGGTCAGATTCCGCAGGCCGGTTAGAAGATCGAGTTTTCTAACGAGAGGAGGCAAGTGCACCTATCGCAAGTAGTACTCGGTATTCGGGAAAATACCGAGGTCGTATTATTCTCGGGGACGCGTTGATTATATCTACTCTTCCAGGAACACTATTCTCTTACTATCAGTAAGGTGAGATTTTTTTGGTCTAATTAAAACGGAAAGAAAGAGAGCTAAATTTTGCTAAGTTAGTTCGATGACGGGTTAACGCTTGGCATCGAATCGGATTAAGACTAAAATAATTCTTAACAATTATTGAACTTTGTTTTTAATTTAATAAAAGGCACTTGGCCGTGGAGGTTCTAAGAACATGAGCTCACCTTGGTCTAGGGATATCGCTCACCTGGGCGCTAAGACTATTCGACCGAACGTTAGTCCGACGAAGGATTCCCCTTAACTCCCGCATTACGCTAAGAACCCCGCTATTGGGTGGGGAACCCAATCCGGCAGAACTACGCTTCTCCTCTTTCGAGGGGGCGTACACAGTTATCTTTACCCAAGGGGGATCGGTCCATACGTGCGGCCTCTCGGCGTTGCGTATGGTTAACGGAAATAGAGCCCACAAATCGATTATGTGGTCCTATGCGTCGTTAACCCGGGGCAAACCATAAGTCCTTAAATTAATATAAAAATAAAGTTCTTTAATTATTTCAAATCATTTTATTTGTCCCAATGCTCTTCGATGCCGAAGGCTAAAAGAGATTAGCCACTCATCGGTATGGGGACGGCTTTATGTTTTTAGGTGAAACGTGAGTGTTAAATTAAGCACTGAACGATTATAAGAGAAAACACAAAAATAGGACAATTAGATAAATTGAAGGCTAATTGATGCAGGCACTCACGCACACTTCGAAACCATAAAGAAAATTAAATAAAGCAAGCCCTACTCAAATGAGTAGGCGGAAATAAATGCACACACGCACACACTCTTCTTAATTGAAGAAAGCGATAAATAAAGCGTCAAAATTATCTCCTATACGCACACACTCTACATAATTGAGAAAGCGATAAAATTGCAAGTCCCGGCTCAAATGAGTGGGCGGGGGTAAATTTATCTCATACACGCACGCACTCTACTTGAAAGTAAAACACACACACGCACTCTACAGAAAAGTAAACACACGCACACTCACAAAGTTTTCCTACTCAAGTGAGTAGGAAGAAAATGAAAGCAGTAAAAAGACAAGTCCCACTCAAACGAGTGGGCGGAAAATGAAAGCAGAGCGCCATTTAACTCTTAACGATTAGGCGAAAATAAATGCATACGCACACACTCTACAGAAATTAAAACAAAGCTGTAAATTCTAACTCGTACACGCACGCACCCTGGCAAAAAAATAAGAAAAGCGAAGTGCTCAGAAAATTAAAACGACTGCATTTCTACCGCTAGAATGCGGTAGAAATGCATAAAAAGTGAAAATAAAAATTAACCGGAGCGAAAAGTTTTGCAAATAAACACAAAATGAAAGTTGGCGAAAAATTAGAACAACTGCATTTCTACCGCTAGAATGCGGTAGAAATGCATAAAAAATGAAAATAAAAATTAAAGGGACTAAAAAGTTTTGAAATTAAAAAGCTAAAATGAAGTTGACGAAAAACTATAACAATGATTTTTTTCATTTTTAAGTTTTTATAAATGCTCCTAAAAAGTGAAAATAAAACTAAAAAAAGACGAAAAGGTTTACAATCCTAAAGAGCCTAAGTTAAATAAAATCAAAATGAGCACTTTTTTAGTTGTTTTTATAAACCCTTAAGAATGAAAAATAAGGAAAAAAGGAAAAGCTAAACCTAAACAAGTGCGGATTATGAAAATAAAACGGACATTACAACGGCTAGAAATGCCGATAAATCCTAAATCTAACTAAGTTATCAAAGCTATAAAAATGAAAACATAAAAAGAAACACAAAAAGATGAACGAAAAATTGCTTAAGTAGGCGCATTCAAATGGATTTTTCATACTAAGGAAGAGAGAAAATTTCAAATTTTATTAAAGCAAACACCCTAATACAAACTAAGAGAGAGAGAGGGGGGAGAAATTCTCCTTACATAAGCATGGAATCCAAATGGGCAGCACCTCCCCTAAGCAAAGTGGTCAAAAAGTGGACAAGAAAAGCTTCCTGGAAGCTCTTATTTATAGGCAAATTTTCGGGTTGGCCACGCCCGTGACTAGGTCGTGACAGGTGGGCGTGTCGATACTGTACATGAGCTGATCGGGTGACTTGACTGGAAAGTTGACTTCGGCTGAAAATGTGGCGGTCACGCCCTAGGTTATGGGCGTGACATGTGTTAGTCACGGGCGTGACTGGGGCGTGTCGGGGAGGTCGATCTGGGCGCGGTCCGGCCGCAAAGTCGCGCGCATCACGTCGGGCTAGGTGGCTAAGTCACGCCCGTGTCACACCTTGACACGGGCGTGTTTTGGGGCGTGTCAAACTCGGTTTGATGATCGCCGATCGTCAAGCTGGCAACCTATGGTCTGCGATCGTCGAGGGCGTGATACGGGCGTGTCGGTCATGTGACACGGGCGTGTCAGTCAACATTTTGACTTTTTGTGGAATTTTTCTGAATTTTTCTGGAATAAAAATAAAGCTAAGTTAGAAATAATATTTATAAAAATAAGCAATTTATTGAATAAAACTAATAAAAAAGACAAAAATAAACAAAATTGACTTAAATAAAATACGAAAATATAGGTATATTTACAACTCATCAAATACCCCCATACTTAAGCTTTTGCTATTCCAGAGCAAAAGTTTGAGGTGAACTTATAAGGAATAAAATAAACCCTAAGTTCTGCTACCGCTAAATTAATTATAAGAGAGATCAAATAAAAATATACGGGGTATAAGAGTTAAGTCCTAAAATTTTTTAGATGATTTAAACAGGGCAAAGGTTTTGGCCAAAAGACTTCTTGATGTAATCAAATAGAAAGCAAAAATTGTATTGGTTAGATTAACAGAAAATAGTTTGGAGTTATACGAACTTTAGCTTATAGGAGTGTTATCGGAAATAATGCAATTTACGAATTATGCTCTCAAAAAGATTTTTGAATTAATTCTAGAGTCATGAAATTGGCTAAGGGGGGTTGATGTTGGTTTATGAAGATGCTTGGATTTTGAGGCGAGGTTATTTTTTTCTCGAACCTCCATTTTTTTGATTTGGATGTTAAAGGAAAATGAAATCTTATTTTCCTTAACATAAAATTTTTTTCTTCTTCATAAATAAAAATAACCCAATGTATATGTGTTGGAGTAATGAATTTTACCCTCTTACTCCGTAACATATAATCTTTTAATTTATTGGGTGTCTATGTTTACGGAATGAAATCTTATTCCCATTGACATAAGATCTTTTTTTCTTTTTGAGGAAATATTTTTATCATACCAAGTAGGTTATGATAGGTAAGGGGAGAAAAGAGAACTAGATTTTTAATTGAAAAATAATTGAGAGCAACCTTTATAAATTATATGTTCCAATTTTTCAGAAAGCTAACAGCAAGCATAATTGAATTCTATAGTCGTTATTTTCTAACATGGTACACATGCTCCTATCTATGAAAAATTAGAAGTAGTGCCTAAAGCGAGTCCCCTATTTTTAACAAAGTATAATAAATTCTTTAAAACTTAACCCCGGCTATTTAGATTTTCAATCTATAATTAACAAACGAATAGTGAACAAAGAATTGATCAAATTCGCATATAAATAAAGTCAAAACTAAATTTTTGTATAACAAGAAACTTAAGAATGAGATGTTTGATTTATTTGTTTCATAACTTACATAAATTTTTTTTGTTGTTTTTTTGAAGTTATGGTCTTTTTTTTGTATTTTTGTATTTATATCTTTAATATATACATACTAAAAAGAAAGGAAAAATGCGAAAATAATTTTTTTTTGGATTTTTATGTTTTGTGATTTTTTTTGTATTTTTATGTTTTGTGAATTTTTTTTTTGTATTTTTAATGAAATTTTCATTCTATTTACAAAAATTTGGGAAAAAGAAAAAAATATTTACAAGGATGAGAGGGAAAAAGAGAGAGGGGAAAGAGAAAGAATATTTACAAAAAGTACTTATAAAAATTATTTACAAAAAATATTTATAAGAATATTTACAAAAATATACAAAAATGTTGCCGCGAGATGACTCGTTATGTGGATGGATCGATGAGCCGGATCTCGCGGACAAAGTTAAAAATAAGTCTAAGTTTCAAAAATGAAACTTCAAAAATTTTTAATTAAAATTTTTTTGATTTTTGTGTTATATATATATTTTTTTATTTTTGAAGTTTTGTTTTGTTTTGTTTTTTTTTGTTTTTTGTAAGTGAAAAAGAAAGTACGAAAATACGAAAACACCCCCATACTTAGATCCAACATTGTCCCCAATGTTGTATGCTAAACATGAGGAACAAGACAGCAGGTATATGTACAAAAAAAAGGAAAAAGAGGGGGCAGAAGACGTCCCTGATCCGCGCTCGGGGAAGCCCATTAAAAACACTGCATTTATTAGAAAAATAGAAAACATAATAAATAAAGACGTAAAAAAAGATAGACGTGGGGTGCCTCCCAGGAGCGCTTTGTTTATAGTCGCGTAGCTTGACTAATTCGACGGGTTTATATATGGAGAAGGGTTATGGTTTCGCTCCTACTAATCACAGGGTCGCCCGCTATATAAGACTTTAACCGATTACCGTTCACCTTAAAAGTGCCTTTTTCGGGGTGGGATATTAGTATGGTCCCATATGGCCAAACCTCTTCAACCTTGAAGGGGCCGAACCATCGCGATTTAAGCTTACCCGGGAAAAGCCTAAGACGTGAATTGTAAAGAAGGACTAGATCGCCCGGAGAAAAAATTTTGGGGGTTTTAATTTTTCGATAATGATAGAACTTAGAACGCTCCTTATAGAACTTATTGCTCTCGTAAGCGTTCGCACGCCATTCATCGAGCTCGTTTAGTTGCAGTTTTCTATTCTGAGCGGCTAAGTCAGAGTCGAGGTTTAAGAGTTTTAATGCCCAAAGTGCGCGGTGCTCCAGTTCTACGGGTAAATGGAACGCTTTGCCATAGACTAATCGAAACGGGGTACAACCGGTAGCGGTTTTGTACGCCGTACGATACGCCCATAATGCGTCGTCGAGCTTAGCGGACCAATCTTTCCTATTAAGTGAAACAGTTTTTTCTAATATGCGTTTTATCTCTAGATTTACTACCTCAACTTGGCCACTTATTTGCGGGTGGTAGAGGGTGGCAAGCTTGTGCGTGACTCCGTATTTAGCTAACATCTTAGCCATTAGAGCGTTACAGAAATGCGTTCCCCTATCATTAACAATAGCGCGAGGCGTGCCGAAGCAAGAAAATAATTTTTTAAGAAATGTAACGACGACTCGCGCATCGTTGGTGGGGAGAGCTTGCGCTTCCGCCCACCGTGATACGTAGTCCACCGCCACTAAAATATAAGAATTTTTATAAGAAGGAGGTAGGGGGCCAACAAAATCTATGCCGCATAAATCGAAGACTATCGCATGCGCGCACAAAATTATGCGCGTCTTTGAAGAGAGTGGGCCAAAAGTAGCCCGCCTCTAGCGCCTTCCTAGCGGTCCGGTTGGCTTGATAGTGCCCCCCGACTGGACCCTCGTGGCAGTGCCTCAATATTTGTGTGCACTCCACTCCCACGACGCATCTTCGAACCGCTTGGTCCGCGCAGATACGGAAAAGAAATGGGTCATCCCAAAAGAAATTTTTCAAGTCGGAAAAGAATTTCTTCTTTTGATGACTTGAAAAATCTTTTGGAAGTACCCGCGCGACTAAGTAGTTCGCAAAATCTACGAACCAAGGCGACGATGACGAAGACGAACGAATGGCGAGAAGGCGTTCCTCGGGGAATCTGTCATTTATTTCAGATTCGACGAGCGCTTCCGCACCCCGATTTTCTAAACGGGAGAGGTGGTATGCCGCTAGATTCTCCGCGCCCTTCTTATCCCGGATCTCCAAGTCAAACTCTTGTAGGAGGAGAATCCATCGAAGAAGGCGGGGCTTCGCGTCGGTTTTGGCTAGTAAATACTTAAGGGCGGAGTGATCGGTGAAAACGATAACTTTAGATAGCGTAAGGTACGAGCGAAACTTATCGAAAGCGAAAACGACGGCTAAGAGTTCCTTTTCCGTCGTCGTGTAATTCACTTGTGTGGAAGTGAGCGTCTTGCTAGCGTAATAAATAGGATGAAAATGTTTTTCTACGCGTTGGCCAAGAACGGCTCCTAAGGCAATATCACTAGCGTCGCACATGATTTCGAACGGAAGGGACCAATTATGGGCCACTAAAACTGGAGAATTGATAAGTTTTTGTTTTATAAAATCAAAAACAGACTCACAATCGCTACTAAAGACAAAAGGTGATTCCTTTTCCAAGAGGTGAGTAAGCGGCTTTGTTTTTTTTGAAAAATCTTGAATGAAGCGCCTATAAAAGCCCGCGTGGCATAAGAAACTCCTAATGGATTTTATGTTTGTCGGCTGAGGAAGTTTTTCTATGATTTCAAATTTGGCCTTATCGACCACTATCCCCTTAATCGAAATCTTATGGCTGAGGACCAAACCTCCTCGAACCATAAAGTTACACTTTTCCCAATTTAAAACAAGATGCGTGTCCTCGCATCGCTGGAGGACACGATCGAGATTACGAAGACAATCCAGGAATGAGCATCCGAATACAGAAAAGTCATCCATAAAGACTTCCATAATATCTTCTATTAGCTCGCCAAGATTGCCAGCATACATCTTTGGAATGTAGCGGCGCATTGCAGAGGCCAAATGGCATCCTTCTATAGGCGAAGGTGCCAAAGGGGCAAGTAAAAGTTGTTTTCTCTTGGTCCTCGGGGGAAATGGGGATTTGGAAAAACCCCGATAAACCGTCGAGAAAACAATAAAAAGGATGACCGGAAAGACGCTCAAGAATTTGGTCAAGGAACGGTAGTGGAAAATGGTCCTTGCGGGTGGCATCATTAAGTTTGCGATAATCGATGCACACACGCCAACCCGTAACAGTACGAGTTGGGACGAGCTCGTTGTGCTCATTCGCCACTACGGTTAGACCGCCCTTCTTGGGCACGACATGAATGGGACTAACCCATGCACTATCAGAAATGGGATAAATAATCCCCGCATCTAATAATTTAATTATCTCAGTTTTCACGACGTCTTTCATGTTTGGGTTAAGACGTCGCTGCGGCTGAATGGTTTTGCGGCAATTATCGTTTAAGAAAATTTTGTGAGTGCAGAAAGAAGGGTTAATCCCCTTTAGGTCAGAAATTTGCCACGCAATTGCGTGGCGATGTTTAAGCAAAACCTCCAATAAATCGGAGGTCTCCGAATCGCTTAAATACGAAGAAATGATTACCAGGAGTGTATCATTTTTCCCCAAAAAGGCGTATTTTAGGGATTCGGGTAATGGTTTGAGTTCTAGGGCGGGCGGTTCTTCTAGTGAGGTTTTAGTGCTAATGTCTTTTGAACCAATTGGTTAAAAAGGCATATTCGTAGACTCGTCCTCATCGCAATAAAAATTTTCGAGCAAAAAATATTTTCGTTTAAAAACTCAGACTCGAAAACCGGAGAAGAACAATCTCCATAAAAAGAATCTAAAGAGTAGCAGAAATCGTCGCTCGGCGACGAGTCTTCCATAGAGGAGTTAATAGAAAAAGTAACTTGGTCGTCTCCTACCCGAAGGAGAAGCTGACCATTACTTACATCGATTAACGCACGTGAGGTCGTGAGGAAAGGGCGACCAAGTATTATTGGTACGTTGGCGTCTTCCTCGATGTCCAAGATGACGAAGTCCACCGGGAAGGTGAACTTGTCTACTCGGACAAGGAAATCCTCAACAACCCCGATGGGGAACCTAACCAAGCGATCCGCTAGTTGGATGCGCATATTGGTAGGAGCAGGAGTACCCAAACCTAAACGCAGGAATAGCGAGAACGGCATAAAATTAATGCTCGCGCCTAAGTCTACTAAGGCGTATTTTACTAATACATTGCCAAAAAGGCACGGGATGGAAAACCGTCCCGGGTCGTTTTGTTTTGAGGGCAATTTATTAGTAAGAGCCACCGAGCAGACAGCGTTGAGAGATATATGCGAAATATCCTCGAGTTTGCGTTTATTAGAAAGTAGTTCTTTTAAAAATTTCACATATTTAGGCATTTGCGAGATAGCCTCGCAAAAAGGAACATTAATATGAATTTGTTTAAGTAATAAAATAAATCTTTCATATTGCGCGTTCACTCGCTCGTTATCTAACTTATGCGGGTAGGGAAACGCCTTGTTTAAAATAGTTTTGTCATTAAAAATCGGTAAGGGTTGCATAATCGAAGAAGAGGGAAGAGGGGTCGGAGGTGAAATATGTACCTGAGGATCGATCCGTTTTGGATCGACCACCTCCTTACCGCTACGGAGGGTTATAGCGTTGGCAGTTTCCCTTGGATTGGGCTCTGTGTTCCCTGGCAGTGCCCCCAGAGCGCGTTTCGACATAAGTCGCGCCAGCTGTCCAACCTGGATTTCTAAATTTTTAGCGATCCGGTGATGTTCTGGATATTGGACTCGTTGGACGTGACATAACGATTAAAATTTTCCTCCACCGGGGATGGCTTCATAGGAGGGGGAGGAGGAAATGTTGGCGCAAAAGGAAGGGGAGGGGGACGCTGCACGTTGTTCTGGTTGCTCCAGGAGAAATTCGGATGGTTCCTCCAACCCGGATTATAGTGGCTACTATAATGGTTGTTTTGAAAGGAGGGACGCACCGGATTTCCCATGTAGTCATCGAACTCGTCGACTACGCAGACGTTAGAGGGGGGAAGAAAACAAGGCGGAGTGGAGGAGGCAACAGACATCTCCGCCACCTGCTTAGTTAGCCTTTCCACTTAGAGGGCTAGCTGAGCAGTGACATCCACTTCAAAAATGCCCGCCTGCTTAGGGCGCGCCCGCGGGACATTCCACTGGTAGGCGTTCACCGCCATTGTCTCGAAAAGGGCCAGGCCGGCCTCGGGGGTCTTATTATTCAGAGTGCCCCCGGCAGCCGCGTCAATCATTTGACGCGTCTGACTGTTCAGTCCATTATAAAAAATTTGTACCTGCAACCATGTTGGTAGAGCGTGGTGCGGGCACCGGCGGAGAAACTCCTTAAAGCGTTCCCAAGTCTCGTAAAGAGACTCGGAGTCGTTTTGGACGAACGAAGATATGTCCGCCAGCAATCTTGCAGTTTTCGCGGGCGGAAAATACTTCGTAAGGAATTTATCTGCCAATTCTGCCCAGGACGTGATGGATCCCCGCGGGAGGGAGAGTAACCACGCCTTAGCCTTGGACTTAAGAGAGAAGGGAAAAAGGCGCAACAGAATGGCGTCATCAGTGACGCCATTAATTTTAAAAGTATCGCAAATCTCAAGAAAATTAGACAAGTGGTTATTGGGGTCCTCATCCGGCAGTCCGTCGAACTGCACGACATTTTGGATCATTTGAATAACACTCGACTTAATTTCAAAATTATTGTTGGCCACAGCGGGCCGAACAATACTCGACCCCATATCATCCAAGTTGGGCCGAGCGTAGTAAGACATAGTACGCTCGGCCGGTTGGGCATTATTTGGGTCGGCCATAGAAGAAGAGGGTTCTCCCATGGATTCTGTGGGGTCTAAAAATGGAATTTGACGTAAAGATCGGATACGCGCAAGAGAGCGGTCGATCTCGGGGTCGAATTCAAGATTTTCAGAACCTGAAGGTTGTCCACGGGTCATACACCCTAAAAAAATGAAAGGGGGAAGGTTTTTTTTTTTTGTATAAAATTTTTTATTTGAAAATAAAGTAAAATTAATAGAGTCCCGGATTCAATATAACAACCGTGCTCCCCGGCAACAGCGCCAAAAACTTGATGGCCACGGAACAGAGGCCGACTGTGGTTGGTTCGAAATGATCAGATTCTGCGGGCCGGTCAGAAGATCGAGTTTTCTAATGAGAGGAGGCAAGTGCACTTATCGCAAGTAGTATTCGGTATTCGGGAAAATATCGAGGTCGTATTATTCTCGGGGACACGTTGATTATATCTTCTCTTCCAGGAACACTATTATCTTACTATCAGTAAGGTGAGATTTTTTTGGTCTAATTAAAACGGAAAGAAAGAGAGCTGAATTTTGCTAAGTTAGTTCGATGACGGGTTAACGCTCGGCATCGAATCGGATTAAGACTAAAATAATTCTTAACAATTATTGAACTTTGTTTTTAATTTAATAAAAGGCACTTGGCCGTGGAGGTTCCAAGAACATGAGTTCACCTTAGTCTAGGGATATCGCTCACCTAGGCGCTAAGGCTATTCGACCGAACGTTAGTCCGACGAATGATTCCCCTTAACGCCCGCATTACGCTAAGAACCCCGCAATTGGGTGGGGAACCCAATCCGGCAGAACTACGTTTCTCCTCTTTCGAGAGGGCGTACGCAGTTCTCTTTACCCAAGGGGGATCAGTACATACGTGCGGCCTCTCGGCGTTGCGTATGGATAACGGAAATAGAGCCCACAAATCGATTATGTGGTCCTATGCGTCGTTAACCCGGGGCAAACCATAAGTCCTTAAATTAAAATTAAAATAAAGTTCTTTAATTATTTCAAATCATTTTATTTGTCCCAATGCTCTTCGATGCCGAAGGCTAATAGAGATTAGCCACTCATCGGTATGGGGACGGCTTTATGTTTTTAGGTGAAACGTGAGTGTTAAATTAAGCACTGAACGATTATAAGAGAAAACACAAAAAATAGGACAATTAGATAAATTTAAGGCTAATTGATGCAGGCACTCACGCACACTTCAAAACCATAAAGAAAATTAAATAAAGCAAGCCCTACTCAAATGAGTAGGCGGAAATAAATGCACACACGCACACACTCTTCTTAATTGAAGAAAGCGATAAATAAAGCGTCAAAATTATCTCCTACACGCACGCACTCTACATAATTGAGAAAGCGATAAAATTGCAAGTCCCGGCTCAAATGAGTGGGCGGGGGTAAATTTATCTCATACACGCACGCACTCTACTTGAAAGTAAAACACACATACGTACTCTACAGAAAAGTAAACACACGCACACACACAAAGTTTTCGTACTCAAGTGAGTAGGAAGAAAATGAAAGCAGTAAAAAGACAAGTCCCACTCAAACGAGTGGGAGGAAAATGAAAGCAGAGCGCCATTTAACTCTTAACGAGTAGGCGAAAATAAATGCATACGCACACACTCTACAGAAATTAAAACAAAGCTGTAAATTCTAACTCGTACACGCACGCACCCTGGCAAAAAAAATAAGAAAAGCGAAGTGCTCAGAAAATTAAAACGACTGCATTTCTACCGCTAGAATGCGGTAGAAAAGCATAAAAAGTGAAAATAAAAATTAACCGGAGCGAAAAGTTTTGCAAATAAACGCAAAATGAAAGTTGGCGAAAAATTAGAACAACTGCATTTCTACCGCTAGAATGTGGTAGAAATGCAAAAAAAGTGAAAATAAAAATTAAAGGGACTAAAAAGTTTTGAAATTAAAAAGCTAAAATGAAGTTGACGAAAAATTATAACAATGATTTTTTCATTCTTAAGTTTTTATAAAAGCTCCTAAAAAGTGAAAATAAAACTAAAAAAAGACGAAAAGGTTTACAATCCTAAAGAGCCTAAGTTAAATAAAATCAAAATGAGCACTTTTTTAGTTGTTTTTATAAACCCTTAAGAATGAAAAATAAGGAAAAAAGGAAAAGCTAAACCTAAACAAGTGCGGATTATGAAAATAAAACGGACATTACAACGGCTAGAAATGCCGATAAATCCTAAATCTAACTAAGTTATCAAAGCTATAAAAATGAAAACATAAAAAGAAACACAAAAAGATGAACGAAAAATTGCTTAAGTAGCCGCATTTAGATGGATTTTTCATACTAAGGAAGAGAGAAAATTTCAAATTTTATTAAAGCAAACACCCTAATACAAACTAAGAGAGAGAGAGGGGGAGAAATTCTCCTTACATAAGCATGGAATCCAAATGGGCAGCACCTCCCCTAAGCAAAGTGGTCAAAAAGTGGACAAGAAAAGCTTCCTGGAAGCTCTTATTTATAGGCAAATTTTCGGGTTGGTCACGCCCGTGACTAGGGCGTGACAGGGGGGCGTGTCGATACTGTACATGAGCTGATCGGGTGACTTGACTGGAAAGTTGACTTCGGCTGAAAACGTGGCGGTCATGCCCTAGGTCACGGCGAATGACATGTGTCAGTCACGGGCGTGACTGGGGCGTGTCGGGGAGGTCGATCTGGGCGCGGTCCGGCCGCAAAGTCGCGCACGTCACGTCGGGCCAGGTGGCTAAGTCACGCCCGTGTCACACCTTGACACGGGCGTGTCTTGGGGCATGTCAAACTCGGTTTGATGATCGCCGATCGTTGAGCTGGCAACCTGTGGTCTGCGATCGTCGAGGGCGTGACACGGGCATGTCGGTCATGTGACACGGGCGTGTCAGTCAACATTTTGACTTTTTGTGGAATTTTTCTAAATTTTTCTGGAATAAAAATAAAGCTATGTTAGAAATAATATTTACAAAAATAAGCAATTTATTGAATAAAACTAATAAAAAAGACAAAAATAAACAAAATTGACTTAAATAAAATACGAAAATATAGGTATATTTACAACTCATCACCAGGAGTTGGAAGCATTGGAGATATCTTGTGTTGAAAGGTATTCTTCGGCCGATGCATGCTTGAACCTGATGGAGGTTCAATATGACCTTGCGGACAGAGTTCGGCGGGCAACGGAGTTGGATGAAAGTATCCAGCGCTATGCAAAGGAAGGGTCTGGTGACCAATTCTCCTGGGATGACGGTTTATTACGGAAGGATGGCCGATTGTGCGTCCCTTGTGTGGGTAAATTGCGAGAAGAATTGTTATACGAAGCGCACTTTACAAAGTACTCAATTCACCCTAGGAGCACAAAAATGTACAAGGACATGAAAAAATTGTTCTGGTGGCCCAGTTTAAAGAAGGACATAGCCGAATATGTGGCTCAGTGTCGTACTTATGCTTTGGTAAAGGAAGAATGTCAACGGCTGAGTGGTTTCCTGAAATCGTTGTCGGTTCCGCAGTGGAAGTTTGAGGATATTTCTATGGATTTCGTACACGGATTGCCGAGATCTCAATACGGGAATGATTCAATCATGGTGATTGTAGATCGGTTGACAAAGGTGGCTCACTTTCTACCGAACAAGCGGGACGATTCTGTTGAAATGTTGGCAAAGCTCTATGTGGAGAAGATTGTTCGATTGCACGGTGTTCCCCGAAGCATTGTGAGTGACCGAGGTGGGCGATTTACTTCGAAAGATTGGAGACTAATTCATCAGCTATTGTGCATGAAATTAGCATTCAGTACGGCCTTTCATCCGCAAACGGATGGCCAAACTGAACGAACAAACAGAACAATGGAGGATATGATCCGTATGTGCGCCCTGGACTTCGATAAGAAATTGGAAGATCACCTTGTTTTGGTGGAGTTTGCCTATAATAATAGCTACCAAGCGAGCATCGGTATGGCACCGTTTGAAGCTCTGTATGGTCGCAAGTGCCGTACACCGTTAGCTTGGGCAGAAACTGGCGAGTCCAAACTTTTGGGACAAAAGGAAGTCGAGGATGCTAACTCAACAATATGCTCTATTGGAGAAAGGCTACTAATAGCCCAGGATCGACCAACCAAGTATTACAATGCGAAGCACTGGAACGTGGAGTTCGCGGTGGGCGACTGGGTTTATTTAAAGATTAAACCCTTCAAAGGCGTATCTCGGATTCGGCGGTTAAAAAAGCTAAGTCCTCGATACCTTGGTCCGTTTGAAGTGGTGGAGCGAGTTGGGGAAGCTTCCTATCGACTAGCTCTTTCATCGGAATTGGGTGGACTGCATAATGTGTTCCACATCTCAATACTACGAAAAATAGTCAAAGACCCAGCCCAAGTGATTGAGAATGATCGGGTGTCGATTGAGTATGGGATAACGATAAAGGTGAGGCCCATTCAGATCGAGGATCGAGCCGAGAAACAGTTGCGGAACAAAACGATCGGGATGTTTAAAGTCCGGTGGGACAATTGTGGCCGAGAAGAGCTAACATGGGAGCAAGAGCAGACCTTGCGAGCCATATTTCCTGAGTTATTTTGTAACCTGTTGGCTCATTTGTATATGTGATAGAAACATATATGTCGCATTATCTTATATTATGTTATACTTTTATCTCCCTACTGCATCCAAATTTCGGGACGAAATTTATTTTAAGGAGGGGAGGATTGTAACACCCAAGAAATCTCAAAGGCCAAAAATGGAATTTAGGTTGGCTGACAAGGCCTGAGATACGGGCGTGTCTTAGGGCGTGTCAGGTGTACATGGCCTGTGACACGGGCGTGTCCCAGGGCATGTCCCTCTTCTCGACGAGTACTCGAGAATTGATCGTCGAGAGACAACACCGCCTGTGACACGGGCGTGTCACAGGGGCGTGTTGGGCACACGGCCATGGTCACGGGCGTGTTCCTTTGCCGTGTCCTGCTCGGGTGATTTTGGAGATCGTGTTACATGGGTGACACAGCCAGATACACGGCAGTGTACTGGGTGACACGGGCGTGTCAAGCTTGACACAAGCGTGTCAATTCCCGTGTTCTGGTTTATTCTCAGTCGGTTGTGCACCGCTTCAGGAACACGGCCTGTGATACAGGAGTGTCACAACCCATGTTCGGCCCAGGAAAATCAATTTCAGAGCTGATCAGAGCCGTTCATTTTATTTGACTAAGATCCAATGGTCTGGGCTCTTCCCTGGGTTAATAAGGCCGGGATTGAAGAGGAGAAAGCTCATTTGAGTTTCATCTTTCTCTTTCTAAAGCTAAGAGAGAGAGGAGAGCAAGAGAAGGAAGAAGAAGGGGAATCCGACGACCGGTGGTGCTAGTGTGGTCCAAATCTCGAGCCGAGTTCGGATTTGCGAAGGCGAGGCTACTACGAAGACTTTTATCCGATTGCTTTCTCTCCATGGCTCCGAGGCTAATTCCAAGGGTAACGATTTCCGTCTTGGACATATGAAGTCCTACTTTCCTGCATTTGTATAGGGAAAACCCTTCCCCGCGAGTGTGCGGTGGGTTGTGGTGTCCCTTGGGGTAGATATGTGAAGTACCCCTTATTATAGTCCGGAATCGAAGTACGGATCTAGGCATGTTGTGTGAAGCCCATCTGGACATGCTGGTCCAGATTGGTGATGCTTGTTTGCACATCGGAGAAGTCTCCGTGATTTTTGCTTGAATGCATGAAATCCGTGGTGGATACCTGTGGCTTGGTATCGCAGGAAGTACTGGAGGAAGTCTAGGAAATTGTGAGAGTTGGGTTCAACTCTTGTGGCTGTGAGTTATCACTTTATATCGTGTTGAGCCGTTGGACTGCAACTGTATAAACATGGCTTCGTGCCGAACAGGAAAGGTGAAACCGACCCGCGCCTTTATTTGTGGCCTCAGGTACGATGCACTTGGTAGTGGCAAGGCGGTTTAAGCAACGGGGGGTGGCTGATCCGTACCTGCGTTATGTAGGCTTGACATGAGAGCGCCAATGCATTGGGCTTTCGTCGGTGGCATAATGAGAGTCTTGGGCCTGCGTGCCAGACTAAATGCTCATTGGTGGGATCTGGTGTTTCCGGTACACCCGAATGTGCCCTGAGTTCACGGAGCGTCGGGCCTTCGTGCCGGCGTTTGTGATATGTATTGACTGTGCGGTCGTGCACGTCTTGCATGGTTTGCTATACATACTGTTGAAAAATGCTATGCAGGGGTTGAATTCTGCGGCCTTGTGCCAGGGGCAGGGTCGTTATAATTGGTCAGCTGAATGCTGACCGTTGCCCTGTTTGCCACCGCTTGGTGGGTTGGTTCTTGCTGGTGCAGGTGGTGCTGGTCCGAGTGGGACTTAGCGGGCAAAAGCCTAAGCTGCGTTGCTGCCCTCGAATTCTTTGTTTTGTTTCTTCTTGTTCATGTTTGGCCGGCCTGCGTGTCGATGTTTGGAAACCACACTTTTGTTAAGAGAAACCTGTAAGGACATAAGGCCATTTGCTTTGGTTGTATACATTCCTATTTTCATATAGTAGACAGTTCTTGTAACTCTTGAGTTCAAGTTTTCAACCGTGAAGCTTCCGCAGGAATGCTCTATGTTAGGATGCGTTGGTATTGATATTATTTAGTAGCGTCTCCGCCTGTTTGTGGAATATGGTGTGGGGCCCAGGCCGGACCCTCTATTATATTCTTCTTGACGGGTAGAGGTGTTACAACTGACTTCTTTTTATACTCAGACCTCCTGCTTTTCTCCTCCTCTTTTCTAGGAGTGAGGCGCATTTCGTATGATAGCAGCTTTCCAAATAGTGTGGGTGGAGGTGTATCAGCAAGCCTGGTCACCTCTCTGATGGCACATATCTTTGTTTCCCAGTCCTTTGTTAATGATCTGAGAAACTTGTCATTCAATTCATATGAGCTAAAGACTCTTCCATAGGACATCAACTCATTTACTATCCTGAAGAACTTCTTCAAACATTCAGCTATACTATCAGACTTGGCTTGTCTAAAGTTCTCATATTCTTGATTCAGTATAGATTTCTAGTCTTCTCTAACTTCTTCAGTTCCCTCCATGTAGACAATCAGGGTGTCCCACATTTCCTTTGAGGTTTTACAGTGCACTAGATTCTGAAATGTGGCATCATCTATAGCACTTACAATAATGTTTTTTGCTCTTTTGTCTAGTATTGCCAGGATGATCTCATCCTTAGTCATTTCAAAATAGCTCTTAGAGGTTTTAACATTTGCATCCAGAGCTGATACCTTCATTGGAATGAAGGGACCTTCTTGTACTGTAGTATAGATTCTTGGATCAGATGCTTCCATAAACAACCTGACCCTTTCCTTCCATATGCCAAAGCATTATTTACTACAGATAGGCAGTTTTATAGATCCAAATTCCTTCTGATTCTCATTTGAACCCATTCTTGAAATCTGTTAATTGACTTGGAGATTCACTCAGACTATTAGGTCAATCTTTGAGCAACCTGCCTCTGATAACACATGAAATACTTGATTTCAAGAGCCTAGACACCTAGAGCCCAGGGGGGTGAATAGGTTCTAATTTTCTTTAAGAATTTTAGGAAATTAGCTAGTTCTAACTCAGCACAGAAAATTCAATACACAGCATAATAATCACAGCACAACATACACCAGATTTATAGTGGTTCCCCAAGGTATGGGTACATCCACTTTCCCCCCTTCGCCTATCCAGTAGCGAACTGGATTCAGGACAACTTCCTTCCACTTACTCAGATCCACAGATCTTATAACTCAGAACCAGATTGGTTCCTACAGCTCAGACTTATACAAGTCTTACCTCAGATTCTTCCCAAGAACCCTACCTCAGGCCTCAGCCCTACCTCAACCTTTATCACTAGGCTTACAACTCAGACTTTCATAAGTCCTACACCTCAGTCTCTCAGCCCTACCTCAGGCTTTATAATTATAGGCTTACAACTAAGATCTTACAAAAGATACTACAAGAAATCGAATGTTTTAAAAGGTATAGAAATTTCACCAGATTGAACTCTCTATTGGTGTGAGCTTCTTGATCAGTTCTTGAATAAACTGAATCTTTAGATCCAACTTGACTTAGCTGTTTCAAAGCTTCTTGATTGAACAAAATAAGGTTGATCTTCACTTGATGTAGATGTTGATCTTCAGATAGCTCCCTCCTTAAATTCAGAATAAGATCTGAATCTTTCTTACAGACTGTTTTAAATCTGCCTTCTTAAGGGTTTCCCTTTTTCTTGTTGTTGAATTCTCTCTCTAAATGATTCACTTTAATAGTCATCTCTGGTTGTCAAGGATCAGTCCCTTATATAGAATATCCTCATGATTACCGGCTGATCCGGTTTGTAACAACCTTCTAACAGTTCTGACAAAGGTGTCAGACCTGTTGGTTATGACAGTTGTCGAGTTACCAGTCATGACAGTTGATTCTTCAAAGACTTTACAACTCAGCATGAACCACTCAGCAACCTGCTTCACATGTGTCGACACAAATAGACTAAGTGTCGACACAAGTCTTGATGATGTCAACATAACACTCCATGTGTCGACATAGTCATTATTCTGCTACTCGACACAGCTTCTATTAGATGTGTCAACACAAGTCCTGTGTGTCGACACAACTGCTTCTGGTCTTGACATAACTGATGCTGACAGATGGCGTTGAGTGTATGTTCAGATGTCGTTGAGTGTGTGTTGACACAAGTCTTGTATGTCGACACAACTGCTCCTGGTCTTGACATAGCTGATGCTGATAAGTGGTGTTGATTGTGTGTCGACACAAGTCCTGTGTGTCGACACAAATCTTCATCAGGTGTTGACACAATTCCTGGGTGTTGACACAGCTTCTGCTTTAGGTGTCGACACAATTCCTGCCTCAGGTGTCGACACAATTCTGGGTGTCGACACAACATCTTCTTCAGGTGTCGACACAATGCCTGGGTGTCGACACAGGCCTTGCTTCTAGTGTCGACACAACTTCTGGGTGTCGACACAATTCATTCACAAGTGTCGACACTTGTACTTAGAGAATTTTCTTGCAAAGCTTACACCTGCAAAATGAAACTCAAACATCCCATCAAATACAAACTGATGTATATCATTGAGTAAGGGGAGGCTTCTCTAAATCTGGTACAAATTTTTCAGTGTACCCAACATGTTCCTAGTGGGTTTGAGTGGTCAAATCACCACAACAGAGGCTGAAACTTTGGCCATTAGTTTTTTATGTTCTTAGAAACCCTCACATGGAATTTGGGGTGGATTGGCGTATATTTGCCATAGGACCCAAGTTCAAACCCTAAGGTTGGACTTTGGAGATTTATGAAGGGCATGGGGTGAAATGGCCTTGTATGGACTTGGTGTTTAGTCCATGTGATCCTTGGGTGGTGATAAACCCTAAGGAGGGATATGGTGGGATTTGGACACATGCACACCACTTAAACCATAGGGTAAGTTTTTGTGTCCATACACCTTAGGGAATGTCTAGTGGCTCATATGACCTTGGAATTGCATGACATTTTGGTAGAGGTCATTTTCATAACCATATTATCCACTGAAATATACTACATATGATTTGTATGAGATTACAAGTGGTTTACTTTGAAAAGTGCACTATCATAAGTTGTCTTGAAGAATTTTATTATGTGACTTCCTAACCTTAGGATTGGATGATATTTGGTCAAGCTATGTTTTAAGACTATAGCATGCCATAGTAAGTTTTAATATGAATTTTAGATCATTAAATTGGGTACTTCATTCACAACTGATCAAGTTGCACCTTCTACTTAGAAATTTCTTTTGAACAAACCACTCAATGAAAACTTATGAAATTTGGTAAGTAGACCTTCATTGACATTTTAAAGCTTTGTGAATTTTTATGGAATTTGTGAAAGTTTATCTATTTGGGTTGTTTCACAAGGTGTTGTTTTCTAAGTAAAAGTAATTGAATTTATTTTTGTACTTAGTAAGCTTAATAAAATATGATTTTTGGTCATAGGCCCTTTCTGGTCATCCTTGAGATTCAGAAATTTTTACACAATTTGCTGATGATTAACTTTAATACTTTCTTCTTTAACCATAATTAATGGCTTATTATTGGATTAATTAATTAGAGGCCAAAATTTTTTGGAAATTAATGAAATTTGGTATTTACTGTTATTACTCTGTTATCTAGTGTTCATAATTTTTGGGTGGCCATTACTTGAGAAAATATTATACTTCATGTTCAAATTACCCATGGCCTTACTTTGGGAAAAATTAAATAAATACTAATTTAATTAGGAAAATTATAAGTTTCTGGATTTAGGCTAATCATGTCATGATAGACCCCCATTAAATATATTAGGGCATTTGGATGAAAATTTGGAGTAGCTTCTATCATTACAGCATATAGTATAGGTTGGTCTACATATAGTAAAAATGCAGAACATGTGATGGCATTTGAGTTGGGCAAATGGCTTGGGGTTAATAGTTTTCTGGTTAGGGTAAAATGAGATTGAGTTCATCATTGGAAGTTGTGACGATGAAAATGTTGGGTTGACTAGGATTAGGGGTGCTCGGGATCGACGAAAGATCGTCTTTCCCGTGGAGGGAGAGAGAGAAGGTCATAACACACTAGGATTTGATCTAGAATAATATTAAAAGGGATCCGGAATCAGGTATTAAACAATAACAGTAAGTGCCTTGCGAAAGGGAGCTTTGGGATTCAACTTATTGTAGTTCCTAGTGCCCTCGAGAGGCCTTCACGGGGAATGCCTTGGGCAGTCCAAGGTTAACGTAAGCCGTAAGAATAATCAATGTTTAAGAGTAACTAGAATAACTAGGGGTCACTTTCACACACCTCGGTGTCTCAGGGAGTTAGGTTGGGTCACACGGGAGGCGGGCTTGGTGGTTTTGGTGATTGGTAGGTTTGCCCGGCGATCCGATGGCTCGGTAGATAATTGTGACGGACATGATAGTCCGGGGAGCTTTGGCTCGGTTCTTGTTTGTGACGGACGGGTTAGTCCGGGGAGCTTCGACTCGGTGGTTTATACATCAAGATTGCATGTGCATAAAATATAAGGTGGTGTGTCTTCTGTGTTGGAGGGTCGATGCACCGACGCCAATATGTTTACTCGGCAAGTGTGGTTTAGCACTTCGCCAAATTAAGTCCGGTGGACCAGCCGATAAAGAATATGCATGAGCTCCGCTTAGTGCACCAGCATTGAGGCGTACGATATGTCTGACTGGTAGTGCAATTACCGGTTTATAGGTGGGCGAGCCCCAACCCACCGCTTGCTTTTGCCACTATAGAGGTATCCTGGGAGGTTAGGCTCCATAAAGGGGGATCTAAAGGTCTATGTGCACAGAGTCGGGTGGGTGTGTTGCATTTGCATGATCATACCATGGCATACTTGCAAGACATAGCATAACCATTGTATATAACTCTTGACACCTATTGTATAAATTGGTATGAGACTCTTTATACAATATGCCCTGCAAAATGACCCCTTGGTTTATAAGATTACGAGAGCGTGCTTATAAGCTAAGGTTATTATTCTATGGATATATATATTGCTTGCTTGAAAACTGACACCCTATCGTATAAATTGGTATGGGACTTTTTATACGATAGGAGCCTTGTAGAAGACCCCTTAGCTTATGTGTTTGTATGGTCATTCATATAAGTTAAGGTTACATATTTAATAATTTGTCATGCATACTTTTGTTACTGCTACATGTTTTCATAGAACTGCTAGATTAGTTCTGCCGCCACCTGTTACCTTTGTTATTCTCCACCTTCATTAACTTACCTTTCCTTCTCCCCGCTCGGTGCTTAGGAGCCATGGGGGAGGGTGGGGGATGATAGGACTTAGTCTGTTAGACTAACAGTTTTCGGACAAAATTATTTTAGGGGATCGTGGTGCCCAACTTGGATGTGCATCCCCGGAGGTCGGCACGCTTGGAGATGGGACAGTCTAGTACCGGAGTTCACACAATTGGGACAGTGAGTCCCGTTTGCTAGTAGTTGCTATAGATTTGCTTCAACGATGAGTGACTTGTAGTAAGGACTCTGATATATCGGGAATGAGCCCTAATTTAAGTACTTTTATTACTATTGCTGTGGACTCTCCCTTCGTGGAGAATTATTACTATATATGTGATTATTATGGGCATGTGTTTTAGTTCTTATTTCATTTACTCGCATACTTTTGCTACTATTCTGTGATTGATATGACCGACAGAATCGACGTTTTATAGTGATGACCATCCCGGGCGTGATGGTGTCACAACAAAGCGGCGGTTATGGGCTTAAGACCCCGTGGTTTAAAAAGAAAAAAATGGGTCTTACAAGTGGTATCAAAGGGGACCTCGATTGAAAAAGTAGCAGCCCACTAACCCTGGCTCACCCCCGCACGAGTTTAGTTTGGGGACATACTAAGTAGCGGAAGCAGTGGTGTGCCCATATGGTGGATCACATGTAATTGTCCACTTTTAACTAGGTTTGGGTCAATTTCTCATAATGGTCGTTGTTATGCAGCCTCAAGCACATCCCACACCACAGGGCGTTGCCCAGCAAACTCTGAATGTTGCACCACCTCCCCCGGCTCCCACTCCCTTTCTACAGTTGGAGGTGGGGCAGACTCTGACAGCCATTCTAGAGACTTTTAGGGCCCAACAGGTTCCGGCTCTGCATCCAAACCAGGGGGCCAATTGGTGAGCATCTTCCGAGGACTTTCTCCCCCATCTTACTTGGGGACAGAGTCGCTTGTATGGACAGAGGAGTGGCTTGACTTCATGTACGAGATGCTGACCGGGATACGGTGCCCATGGGAGGAGAGGGTGCCTTTGGTGGTGTCTTGCTTGGAGTCCCATACCAAGAGATGGTGTAAGACACTACTGGATATGACATTTGAAGAAAAGGAGGTTGCTGACATTACTTGGGAGGAGTTCAGGGCCACATTGTTGGATCACTTCATTCCACATTCGACAAGAGATGAGCTAGAAGACAGGTTCCTGCAGTTGAGGCAGGGCAACAAGACGGTTGTGGATTACTACCAGGAGTTCAAGAGGTTCTATAAGGGTCTGCGAGAGGATTTGAGAGAGTCTCTTTTATTCGTATCCAATGGGGCTATACCTCGGATGTTGGAGATGACAAAGAGGATTGAGGAAGATTGGCGCATGACTTGAGGCCGGAAGATGCCAACTGAGGATCAGGGTCGGGGAGCCAGAAATGATCAGCGAAGGAGCCGCATTGCTGATGGGAGAGATGGGAGAAGGGCAGAGGACCAACCTCGTCAAGAGGTGAGACAGGAGCCGAGGGAGCCGGTGGTAATGGCTCCTCAACCTCTTTAGATGCGGGAGATACAAAGACCCTATGGTATGGCATTTTCCCCGCCCAAGTGCTATAACTGTCGTCAGGTAGGGCATATCCGGAGAAACTGCCCCATGAGGGGGGCACTCCTACCAGCACTACAGGCTTCCCCGCCTGCTCAGCAGTCTGGAGGTCATGGACACGACCGAGGATGTGGATTCCAGGGCGTAGATCGCAGGAAGGATAGAGAGCAAGTGTATGCCCTAGATCTGGCTCAACCTCGAAACCCGGAGCAAGTGATAATAGGTACGCCAGTAATTTTATGTTCTTTTCTTTCCTAAAAAGCTAGACTCATTGATATAAAATAGTTAGAACTAGGAAGAAAAACCATAACTAGACTTCTAAGATATTTAATTACCTCAGGCATAATCTTCGTCGGCGGCAAGCCCGCTTATACGCTATTTGATACGGGTGCTTCGCACTCATTCATGTCAGAACCCTTCGTGGAAGGATTAGAAGGCGTAGAGCAATTCACATGCTTAACTATGAGGGTGCGTCTACCCGACGGATCAGAGCTATTCACCTCTGCCCACTACAACATGGAGGAGGAGATCGGCGGAAAGGCATTCGAAGCACCAATGACGATCCTAAGGATGCCAACCTTTGATCTGATTCTGGGCATAACATGGTTGCATTGGAACCATGACCATATCGACTGCCGGTCAAAGCGGATCACCTTGAGGAATGGGATTCCTATGTCGTCATCGAAGGTATTAGACCTTGTCAAACCCCGCATTTTCTCGAAATTTAGGAATTATCAGAGTATGAGAAGACACGCGTCAGGATGCCATGTCTAGAAGGGGATAACTGCTGACACTCAGGCAAAACCATCTACTAACTTTAAGAAAGAATTTCATGAGTTTAATGATTAGAAAATAAGTTATATTTTAGAGGTCGTATCCCTCGGCTCGGTGGATCACCTAGTCCACAGGTAAAAACTATACTTTACGTTGTGGAAAATACTTTATTTAGGTTTGACTTCCTAAGGAGTGCATAAGTGCCCCAAGAGGACAGCTTATGCTATACAAGACTCTACATTTATTTTATATTATATAAAAGAAAACGAACTTTATACGTTTTTTGGAAAATAGTGATTTTAGTTTTCTAAAACATGCTGATCATGCGATATACTCATAATAATAGTTGTAGTTTTAAAATAACTAGCAACCGAGAATAAATCCTCCACAGAGAAGGTAGACTATCTCCAGAAAATGGTAGCAGCAAAAAAGTAATATATGTAGTACGAGGGTAAAAACTACTAGTGGATGCCAACAACCTGACACGAACCCACTGGCAAATATGTATGTCTGTAAGAAAAGTACAGCAAAACTACCTCACTAACAAAGCAACAGGATCTCCAAAGTCCAAGAGACCACCAGCAACACCACCACAACCTAGCAACCAAACTTGCTACTGCTCAGAACCTTGAGGCATTCAAATGGAGAAAGAATACCTCAGCAAGCAAAACAAGGAAAAACTGCATGAAAGTGTCAACCAGGTAATAAATGAAAGAGGAAATCACACAACAGTAAAAGTCACAACTGCCCAAAGAATGACAATAAGAAATGCACTACATGCGAGGAAACAGCATCAACCCTGCCCAGAAACTACATCCTGCAGAGTCTACTAAGCTACCAAGAGCCCAAAGTGCTGCAATCAACCAAGGAAGAAACTTCTAATACCCTAAGCTGTGGGAGGTGGTAGTAGCAAAGAAAAACAACATGGATTCGGGTTGGAGGCAAACTCAGTCCCCCAACCACCATTTCCAAGCCAAAAAGCTCAAGGGTATACATGTGAAAACACAAGGGACCTTCCACCCCCTTACCCAACCCGTACCTGGAGAAAGGTAGAAGAATAAGGGTGGCCTTGGCTAAATTACACAAGAACTCCCCCATGAAGAGCTTCAAACCACCACAACAAACCACGACCCACGATTCGGCCTTAAGGAAAGAAAAACATGGCCGAAAGGGAAACTAAAAATGTAATCAAGTAATTCACTATGGAATGAAAATCGAGGTAGAGTAAAAGTGTGGAAATGACTCAACACGGCTTAGTGTTGAGTAGGACCCACTCAACGCCTACCTATACCTTGGCATTGAGTGAGCTAGCCTCACTCAGCGCAAGAACAAGCATGGCGTTGAGTTAAGTTCACTCACACAACGCCTCCATCAAGAACAACTCTGGCTTTGAGTGAGCTAGCCTCACTCAACGCCAAAACAGGCATGACGTTGAGTGAGGTACACTCACTCAACGCCCTGGTACTTAACCAAGATCAGAGAAAGTGGCGTTGAGTGAGCTGGCCTCACTCAACGCCAAAACAGCAATGGCGTTGAGTGAAGCTCTCACTCAACGCCCTTATACTTAGCTGCAAAAGAGAACTACGACGTTGAGTGAGTCCACCTCACTCAACGCCAAACCAGAAATGGCGTTGAGTGAGGTTAACTCACTCAACGCCCTTGCACTGAGCCGCAAATAGGCAATTCTGTGGCGTTGAGTGAGCTGACCTCACTCAACGCCAAAACAGCAATGGCGTTGAGTGAGGTCGTCTCACTCAATGCCAGAAGTTCTTTCCTCAAAGAAGGGTTGTGGCGTTGAGTGAGTCTGCCTCACTCAACGCCAAAGCAGAAATGGCGTTGAGTGAGGTCTACTCTCTCAACGCCACGGGACTTGGCCGCAAACTTTCCTTCGGCGTTGAGTGAGGCCACCTCACTCAACGCCAAACCAGGAATGGAGTTGAGTGAGGTCAACTCACTCAACGCCAAAGTACTTAGCCTCAGAAAAGGCTATGGCGTTCAGTGAGCACACCTCACTCAATGCCCAAGTACTTGGCTGCACAGAAGCGATGGCGTTGAGTGAGTCCACCTCACTCAACGCCGAAACCGAAATGGCGTTGAGTGAGGTCGACTCACTCAACGCCAAAACTGTTATCTTCTCAGGAAAACCGCGGCGTTGAGTGAGCTTGCCTTACTCAACGCCAAAACAGAAATGGCATTGAGTGAGGTCGACTCACTCAACGCTAAAGTACTTAGCCGCTAGCAAGGGCTATGGCGTTGAGTGAGTCCACCTCACTCAATGCCCCAGTACTTAGAAATATTCTTACTGGCTACAGCTTCGGCGTTGAGTGTATGCACCACACATTAATGCCAAATCCGTAAAGGCTTTGAGTGTGTGCACCACACTCAACGCCGGCCAGACAGAACTCAAAGAAGCTCTTACAAACAACACAGCAGGCACCCCCTTCTCTCTCTTTCTCGGCTTCACCCACAAGCCACCAACAAGACAGAAATCTGGAATAAACTGATGGCATTACACTGGCGGGTTGAGCACCAACAGCACAAAGAAGGGGGGCTAATGGGAGAATCTAAGCCCTAAATTCAGCAAGAAAAAGAGAACATGCTTGGCTTCTACCCTAGGGCTAACCGGGAAATTTCAACATTCAAGAAAAAAACAATGGCAAGGGCAAGAACACCACTTGCCTCGATTTCCGGCGAAGCTTGGACGGCTTTCCTTCCTCTTACTTGGCACTAGCAGCAACAGCACCTAAAACATACTCCCATACATTAATGGCGGAAAAACCTCAAGACCGAAATCCCAAATCTCCTAAAAACTCAACAAAAATCGAATATCTTCCCGTCAAAACGTAGATCTGAGTGAGAGCAAGACAACGCCACTTTCATAATCGAAATCCGTCCACGAACACTCCCAGAATCACTGTCCGAAAGCTAGGGCAGCCCGTCGTTCCGCCTCTGATTTCTGCGAAACAGGAACAGTGGTTTTCTTTTGGTCTTGGGAAGAAGGAGGAAGGAGAAGTGGGCCCGCCACTTCTTAATAAGGCTTTTATAACTGCTTAGTCATGTCAGTTCAGCCTAACTACAGCCCAGCCGCCGGTTCACTCAGCTAAAAAATCAAATGTCTAATTTTATTTTACTAATAGCACACCCAAAACGACGCGAAAACCAAACTATCTCGGAATAAGACAAAATTAGCACCGTAGCTAAATACCCACGCTACAAAGACAACGACGAAGTCGAAATTAACTTTTGATGAACAGAACTCGAGTTATAACCTTCTAAAGCCAAAACACAAGCATCCCCCAAGAGGCCACACTGGGTCACCCAAAACGACTCGGCTTGCTAGGGAGACCTTGCCCATAGGCTACAAAATAGGCCACTCAGTTCTAAGGAGCTAAACAACACTCCACAAATGGCACAGGCAATGAAGACGCGTCACCGTAACGCCGAACGAGAATAAAATAGTCGAAGAAAAATCGGGGGCGTTACAGTAACTCCCCCTAAAAGAAAGTTTTGTCACGAAACTTTACGCACAACACTCCTACTAAAGAAGAAAAAGTAACAAATAGGAGTTACAAGAAGGAAAACATACCGATAAAAATTAGGGAAACAGGTGAGGGTAAGCTTTCCTCATGGCCGACTCTAGCTCCCAAGTCGCGCTCTCCAAATCCTGATTCCTCCAAAGAACCTTCACCATCGAAATTGACTTCCTTCGCAACACCCGTTCCTGAGTATCCAAAATACGGACCGACACTTCAACAAAAGACAGGTTGGGCTCCAACTGGGGCATAATGTCCAAGACTTGCCCACTACAGCGCACACACTTCCGCAATTGACTAACATGGAAAACATTATGAACACCTGGGAAGTTTGCTTGCAAATCCAACCTGTAAGCTGACACGCTAATCCGCTCCAAAATCTTAAACGGGCCCACATACCTCGGGTCCAATTTCCGATTCTTACCAAACCTCTTTACACCCGCCATCGGGGAAACCTTAAGAAATTCAAGGTCCCCTACAGAAAACTCCAAGGCAGGCCTACACAGATTGGCGTTCATCTCATACCTCTCCTGAGCTATATGAAGCTTCTCTCGAATAAGCTTCACTGCGACATCCATTTCCTCAAGCGCATCAGGACCCAACAAAGGCCTCTCACCAGCCTCAGCCCAAAAGAACGGAGTTCTGCAGCGCCTCCCATACAAGGCTTCGAAAGGAGCCATCTGCAAGCTTTCCTTATAACTGTTGTTGTATGCAAATTCCATAAGTCGCAGCCGCTCATCCCACGCTCTACTGTGGTCTAAAATGTAGCATCGAATCATATCCTCAACTATCTGGTTCACCCGCTCCGTCTGCCCATTTGTCTGTGGGTGATAAGTAGTAGAATACCTGAGATCCGTTCCCAAACCCTCCTGCAGACTCTGCCAAAAACGAGAAGTAAACCGGGAGTCTCGATCAGAAATGATACTCACAGGCACACCATGCAGTCGGATGACTTCATCCAAGTACAACTACGCTATCTTCTTCATCGGGTAATCAATCTTATAAGGCACGAAGTGCGCACACTTCGTTAGTCTATCCACTATGACCCAGATAGAATCAAATCCCCTCGGGGATTTCGGTAAGCCCGTGATGAAATCCATAGATATACTTTCCCACTTCCAAGTCGGGATATCTAACGAAGTCAACTTGCCACCAGGCCTTCCATGATCGGCCTTCACACGCTTGCAAGTGTGGCACTCAGCAACAAACCGGGCTACATCACCTTTCATGCCATACCACCAGGCAATTTGATTTAAGTCACGATACATCTTCGTAGATCCTGGATGGTAGGCAACGCTGGATCCATGAGCCTCTCTGCATATCATACCTCTAAAGTCCCCAACAACGGGGTTGCAAAATCTGCCATGGTACTTCAAAGTACCCGCATCATCGATAACAAAGTCTGGCAACTCCCCCTTCTTGGTCCTGGTGAATAAGTGCAGAATATCCGGATCGTCCTTCTAGTGCAGTCTGGTCAAAGAAATCCAGGACGGCTCTTCCACTGATAAACTACTCTGCAAGCCACAACATCCCACTGATATATCCATAAAGAGAAACTCCTCCACTAAACGATCGGCGGTGAGATTAAAGATCTTTCCCGTCATTCGGCTTAAGGCGTCGACCACCACATTGGCCTTGCCTGGATGATACTGGATCTCTACCTCATAATCGCCCACATACTCTAGCCACTGCCGCTGGCACAGATTCAACTCCTTCTGCGTGAACACGTACTTCAGGCTCTTATGGTCGGTGAAGATCTTGCACTAAGCCCCATAAAGTAGGTGTCTCCACAGCTTCAATGCATAAATAACTGCTGCGAACTCAAGGTCGTGCGTAGGATAATTCTTCTCATGAATCTTAAGCTGCCTTGACCCATAGGCAATCACTTTTCCAATCTGCATTAACACACAACCCAGACCTACATGCGAAGCATCCACGTAAACATCATAATCCACCCCTTCAGTAGGCAAGGTCAGAACGGGAGCAGTGCACAATCTCCTCTTTAACTCCAGGAAGGCTTCTTCGCACCTCTCGCTCCAAACAAAAGCCACGTTCTTCTGGGTCAGCTTGGTCAAAGGTGCAGCTAGGGAAGAGAAACCCTCCACGAACATCCTATAGTAGCCAGCCAACCCAAGGAAACTCCTGATCTCCTTAGGCGTATTCGGCCAACTCCAATCCATCACCGCTGCGACCTTTTTTGGGTCGACCGAGATCCCATCCTTGTTCACCACGTGGCCTCGAAATGAAACCTGAGGCAACCAAAATTCGCACTTGCTCATCTTGGAGAATAACTTGTGGTTCCTCAACTCCGATAGAACCAAGCGCAGATGCTGCTCATGCTCCTCAACACTGTGAGAATAAACCAACACGTCATCGATGAAGACCACCACGAACTTGTCTAAGAAATCCTTTAACACCCGGTTCATCATATCCATGAAGGCTGATGGTGCGTTGGTCAAACCAAATGACATCACCAAGAACTCAAAGTGTCCATGCCTCGATCTAAACGCAGCCCGTGGAATATCTATCTCACAGATCCTGAGCTGATGATAGCCAAAACGAAGATCGATCTTGGATAACACCGTGCTACGGCGCAACTTGTCAAACAAATCATCGATCCTCGGCAGAGGGTACTTGTTCTTAATAGTGACTTTGTTAAACTCCCTATAGTCGATGCAAAGCCGCATTGACCCATCTTTCTTCTTCACAAACAGCACAGGAGCACCCCATGGCGACGAACTCTGCCTGATAAATCCCTTTGCCAACAGCTCATCCAACTGAACTCGCAACTCCTCTAACTCATAAGGGGCCATCCGGTACGCCGCCTTAGTAATAGTACGCGTACCCGGCTCTAAATCAATCACAAACTCCACATCCTGCTCGGGAGGAAGACCAGGAAGATCATCCGGAATAACATCGGCGAAACCACGAACAACTGGAATCTCCTCCAAGCGCGGTACACTAACAGCGGTCCGAACCACTGAGACCAAACAAGCAAAACAATCCGAAAGAAACAGCTTCTGAGCACATACCACAGAGATAATAGGAGAATCATGGCACAGATCAGCATACACGCTTCCGGGCTGACCGTCGTCCCTGATGAAGTCCAAGCGCTTCCCTTTGCACTGAATGACTGCATCATACCTAGACAGCCAGTCCATGCCCAAAATAACATCGAAGTCCTCCAGATCAATCATCTTCAAGTCTGCCTTCGCAAGGAAGTCCCCCAACAAAATAGGGCAATCTAACATGCCCAAATCTGACAACACAAATTCACTAGAGGGGAACTTGACACGGAAGGTATCCCGAACTCGAGCTAAAGTCAACCGATGTCGCTCCACAAAGGCTCTAGCCACGAACAAGTGGGTAGCGCCGGAGTCAAACAGAACACGCGCCCAGCGGTTCTTCACCTTAAATTTTGTTATAGGAGCATATAAAACTAAGGAACTACCACAAAAATACTACAAACATTCTAGCAAAACAAGAATAAAACCTTCAGGCTGGAAATACAACAAACCTGAGATGACCTGAGTCAAAGCTTTAGCCTCCTCGGAAGAGATCACGTTCAACTTTCCCTTGCCCTTGTCCACCCGCTGAGGTGGAGGTAGCGCCTGAAGTGGAACTGCATAAAGAACAGGCTGGGCCTGAGGACAACAAGCCTTGATGTGTCCCTTCTGCCCACACTGATAGCAGACTTTATCCTTGGACAAGCACTGGGAAGCATCATGCCCGGGTCGCTTGCAAATAGAACAGGAGACATCCCTCCTAGGAGCACCCTGAATCGCATGAACTTGCTCCTTATTCTGAGCTGCTGCCTTCTTGAAACATCTCTCGACAGGGTGGCCTGACCGGCCACAGAAGCTGCACACCACTTTGCTCTTCTTTCCTTGAGCAGTACCGGGTACCTGGGGTTTCTTCTCCTCCACCGACTTCCTCTTGTCCTTCCTCATTTGCTGGCCTCTGCTCTTTGCAGTCTCAATAGCCTCAACCTTCAGAGCCGCCTCCACTACTCCTGCATAAGTATCTTACCCATAATCACTGGTCAACTGCTGCACCTCGCTCCTCAAACCACCGAGAAATCGCTTAGCCCGTTCAGCCTAAATGCTGACCAATCCAGGGGCAAAATAACTCAACTTGCTGAACTCTATCTCATACTCACCCACCGTGAGTTGCCTTTGCTTCAGATGGATGAAGTCGTTCATGAGGCGGTCACGCACGACCGAGGGTAAGAACTTCCTCAACAGCATCTCCTTGAACACTTCCCAAGAGCATCCAGCTACCAAGCTCTCCTTCTCTCTCAGCCACCAACTCTTAGCCAAACCTTTAAGCTGATAGGCGGCTATCATCACCCTCTAATCATCTGCAATCCCTGAGTACGAGAACATCTCCTCCATGGAGATCAGTCAGGCGTCTATCACCATGAAATCTGCCTTCCCATCATAAGTGGGAGGGCTCAGCCTCTAAAACTGCGAGATGAAGGCCATCTCTGCTGGCACCACCACTGGAGGTCTTAGGGGTGTAGGAGGAGGAGGAACAGCTAACCCCCCCGCAGGGTCTTGCACTCCCTGAGTCTGACCTGCCACAACCGCCACCAGGGACTGAATCTGGGCCTGCACCTCCACCATCTGCCTGCTCAAGGCATCGCTACTCTGCCGCAGGCTCTCGATCACCACGTCATTCTTCAGCTCCAGATGACTCACCCTCAGACAGGGGAGTCGATCGAGTCGAAGGACGTCTCTCCATCCAAAAATCATAGCAAAAACAGTTAGATCCTATTACAACGGCTAGAACCAACTACAAGTACAGACAATAAATATATAGATATAACTTAAAGCTGCAAACTTGCTCTAAGAGTTTATATTTTTACAAAAAAATGATGTTATGCCATAACCTAGGATGGTTAACCACCACCATACTAATTCATGTGCCTAGATCGGGAATGCATGACTTTATATTACTTTTGACTTGAAAGCTTATGTGTGTACATATGTCTTCCTGCCAGTCTTTAGCTTGGCACGTTGTGCTTATGCAATGTTATGCTATGCATGTTTGTGATATGCATTCTAAAAGGACCTAAGGCATGTTATGAGCGGCACACACATAAAAATGTTATGCATCCCATACTACATAACATTCTCATGCAACGAAAAAGAAAACGAGCTAGCCGCAGCCATGTGGTGAGGTTATACATCCCATACTACATAACCCTCACGTTTTGCCCCTATGGTGGATCCATATACGAACACATATTATGCATCCCATACTACATAATATGCCCCGTATACTTCATGTTATGCTATGAGTGTAGTGTTCGTGCTTTTGCCAAGACGTGCTGATGACATATCAGTGTGTGAATGACATGATGCTGAACTAAAAGGCAATCATAGGAAGGTTGCCCGACTAACTTGTCAAGCAACCTCCCTCTGATACCAACTGTCACAACCCGCATTTTCTCCAAATTTAGGAATTATCTGAGTATGAGAAAACACGCGTCATGATGCCACGTCGAGCAGGGGATAACTGCTGACGCTCAGGCAAAACCATCTACTAACTTTAAGAAAAAATTTCATGAGTTTAATGATTAGAAAATCAGTTATACTTTAGAGGCCGTATCCCTCGGCTCAGTGGATCACCTAGTCCACAGTTAAAAACTATACTTTACGCTGCGGAAAATACTTTATTAAGGTTTGACTTCCTATGGAGTGCATAAGTGCCCCAAGAGGACAGCTTATGCTATGCAAGACTCTACATTTATTTTATATTATATAAAAGAAAATGAACTTTATACGTTATTTGGAAAATAGTGATTTTAGTTTTATAAAACTTGCTGATCATGTGATATACTCATAATAATAGTTGTATTTTTAAAATAACTAGCAACCTAGCATAAATCCTCCACAGAGCAAGTAGACTATCTCCAGAAAATGGTAGCAGCAAAAAAGTAATATATCTAGTACGAGGGTAAAAACTACCAGTGGGCGCCAACAACAAGACACGAACCCACTAGCAAATATGTATGTCTGTAAGAAAAGTACAACAAAACTACCTCACTAACAAAGCAACAGGATCTCCAAAGTCCAAGAGACCACCAGCAACACCACGACACATAGCCACCAAACTGGCTACTGCTCAGTACCCGAGGCATTCAAAAGGAGAAAGAATACCTCAGCAAGCAAAATAAGGAAAAACTGCATGAAAGTGTTAACCAGGGAATAAATGAAAGAGGAAATCACACAACAGTAAAAGTCACAACTGCCCAAAGCAAGACAATAAGAAATGCACTACGTGCGAGGAAACAGCATCAACCCTGCCCAGAAACTACATCCTGCAGAGTCTACTAAGCTACCAAGAGCCCAAAGTGCTGCAATCTACCAAGGAAGAAACTTCTAACACCCTAAGCTGTGGGAGATGGTAGTAGCAAAGACAAATAACATGGATCCGGGTTGGAGGCAAACTCAGTCCCCAAACCATCATTTCCATGCCAACAAGCTCAAATGTCTACATGTGAAAACACAGGGACCTTCTACCCCCTTGCCCAACCCGTACCTGGAGCAAGATAGAAGAATAAGGGTGGCCTTGGCTAAATTACACAACACCCCCCCCCCATGAAGAGCTTCAAACCACCACTACTAACCACGACCCACGATTCGGCCTTAAGGAAAGAAAAACATGGATGACAAGGAAACTCAAAATGTAATCAAGGAATTCACTCGGGAACGAAAATCGAGGTAGAGGAAAAGTGTTGAAATGACTCAATACGGCTTGGCGTTGAGTGGGACCTACTCAACGCCTACCTAGACCTTGGCGTTGAGTGAGCTAGCCTCACTCAGCGCCAGAACAAGCATGGCGTTGAGTGAAGTTCACTCACTCAATGCCTCCAGCAAAAACAACTCTTGCGTTGAGTGAGCTAGCCTCACTCAATGCCAAAACAGGCATGGCGTTGAGTGAGGTACACTCACTAAACGCCCTGATACTTAACCACAATCAGAGAAAGTAGTGTTGAGTGAGCTGGCCTCACTCAATGCCAAAACAGTAATGGCATTGAATGAAGCTCACTCACTAAATGCCCTTACACTTATCTGCAAAAGAGAACAACGACGTTGAGTGATTCCACCTCACTCAACGCCAAAATAGCAATGACGTTGAGTGAGGTTAACTCACTCAATGCCCTGGCACTTAGCCGCAAATAGGCAATTCTGCAGCGTTGAGTGAGCTGACCTCACTCAACGCCAAAATAGCAATGGCGTTGAGTGAGGTCGTCTCACTCAACGCCAGAAGTTTTGGCCTCGAAGAAGGGATGTGGCGTTGAGTGAGTCTGCCTCACTCAACACCAAAGCAGAAATGGCATTGAGTGAGGTCTACTCTCTCAACGCCATGGGACTTGGCCGCAAACTTGCCTTCGGCACTGAGTGAGGCCACCTCACTCAACGCCAAACTAGGAATGGCGTTGAGTGAGGTCAACAGACTCAACGCCAAAGTACTTTGCCTCAGAAAAGGCTATGGCGTTGAGTGAGCACACCTCACTCAATGCCAAAGTACTTGGCTGCACAGAAGCGACGGCGTTGAGTGAGTCCACCTCACTCAATGCCGAAACTGAAATGGCGTTGATTAAGGTCGACTCACTCAACACCAAAATAGTTAGCTTCTAAGGAAAACCGCGGCATTGAGTGAGCTTGCCTAACTCAATGCTAAAACAAAAATGGCGTTGAGTGAGGTCGACTCACTCAACGCCAAAGTACTTAGTCGCTAGCAGGGGCTTTGGCGTTGAGTGAGTCCACCTCACTCAACGCCCCAGTACTTAGAAATATTCTTACTGGCTACAGCTGCGGCGTTGAGTGTATGCACCACACTCAACGCCAAATCCGCAAAGGCTTTGAGTGTGTGCACCACACTCAACGCCGGCGAGATAGAACTCAAAAAGGCTCTTACCAAAAACACAGCAGGCACCCCCTTCTCTCTCTTTCTCGGCTTCACCCGCAAGCCACCAACAAAATAGCAATCTGGAATAAACTGATGGCATTACACCGGCGGGTTGAGCACCAACAGCAGAAAGAAGGGGGGTCATGGGAGAATCTAAGCCCTAAATTCAGCAAGAAAAAGAGAACATGCTTGGCTTCTACCCTAGGGCTAACCGGGAAATTTCAACATTTAAGAAAACAACAATGGCAAGGGAAAGAACACCACTTGCCTCGATTTTCGGCGAAGCTTGGGCGGCTTTCCCTCCTCTTACTTGGCACTAGCAGCAGCAACACCTAAAACATAATCCCGTACATTAATGGCAGAAAAACCTCAAGACCGAAATCCCAAATATCCTAAAAACTCCACGAAAATCGAATATCTTACCGTCGAAACATAGATCTGAGCGAGAGCAAGACAACGCCGCTTTTGGAATCGAAATCTGTCCACGAACACTCCTGGAATCAACGTCCGAAAGCTAGGGCAGCCCGTTGTTCTGCCTCTTATTTCCGCGAAATAGGAACATCGGTTTTCTTTTGGTCTTGGGAAGAAGGAGGAAGGAGAAGTGGGCCCGCCACTTCTTAATAAGGCTTTTATAACTGTTTAGTCATGTCGGTTCAGCCTAACTGCATCCTAGCCGCCAGTTCACTCAGCTAAAAATTCAAATTTCTAATTTGATTTTACTAATAGCACACCCAAAACGACGCGAAAACCAAACTATCTCGGAATTTGACGAAATTCGCAGAGTAGCTAAATACCCATGCTACGAAAACAACGGCGAAGTCGAAATTAACTTTCGATGAACAGAACTTGAGTTATAACCTTCTAAAGCCAAAATACAAGCATCCCCCAAGAGGCCACACCGGGTCACCCAAAACGACTCGGCTTGCTAGGGAGACCTTGCCCATAGGCTACAAAATTGGCCACTCAGTTCTAAGGAGCTAAACCACACTACACAAATGGCACAAGCCACGAAGACGCGTCACCGTAACGCCGAACGAGAATAAAATTGTCGCAGAAAAATCGGGGGCGTTACAGACCTACCACCCTAATCTTGCTATCATCTGTACAGGCTGTCAAGGCCCACCTACAGGGAGATGAGGTCTATCAAGTGCGGTTTTAGATGGCCGAGGCCAAGGATTCCATCCCTAGTATCCCGGTGGTATGGTATTTTGCTGACGTGTTTCCAGAGAAGCTGTCAGGGCAACCCCCGCATCGAGAAAAGGACTTCTAGATATAGCTTGTGTCGGGGGCTAAGCCGGCGTCTAGAGCTCCTTACTGGATGGCCACAAAGGAGTTGGTGGAGTTTCGAAGCTAGCTGCAGGAGCTAGTGGAAGCAGGATTTGTCCGGCCATGCTCTTCACCTTGGGGAGCTCCGGTACTGTTCGTCAAGAAGAAGGATTGGACGCTTCGATTATGCATCGATTACAGGGCCCTAAATAGGCTGACAGTCCGAAACACGTACCCTCTACCGAGGATTGACGAGTTGTTTGACCAGTTGGAAGGAGCCCACTAGTTCTCAAAGTTCAATCCGAGGTCAGTTTACTACCTGCTGCACATTCAGGAGAAAGATATTCCAAAGACAGCCTTCAGCAGTAGGTACGGGCTATATGAGTTTACCGGTATTGCCTTTTGGGCTCACAAATGCGCCATCAGCTATCATGAGCTTGATGAACTGGGTGTTCGAGCCGTACTTCGACTGGTTTGTCATAGTATTCATAGATGACATCCTCATCTATTCAAGTACGAAGGAGGAGCATACACAGCATCTGTCCTTGACTCAAGAGAAGCTCAGGGAGCACCAGTTATATGCCAAGTTTAGTAAGTGCCAGTTTTGGCTAATAGAGGTGGCCTTTTTAGGCCATATTATCAGTGGAGAGGGACTAGTGGTGGACCCTGCAAAGATTCAGGCAGTGCGAGACTGGCCTCAGTTGAAGACAGCCACAGATGTCTGAAGTTTCCTAGGATTGGTCGGATACTACTGGAAGTTTGTCCAGGTATTTTATCAGATAGCCCTTCCACTCACTTCTTTGACGAAGAAGGACACTCCATCTGTTTGGACGCCGCAGTGTGAGGCGGCCTTCCAGGAGTTGAAGAGTTGCTTACGTCAGCCCCTATCCTCGCCCTTCCATCTGGGAAGGAGGGCTTCCAGGGTACGCTGATGCGTCTTTTCAGGGGATGGGTGTGGTACTGATGCGTCTTGGCCATATGATAGCATATGCCTCACGGCAGCAGAAGAAGCATGATCAGAACTACCCTATTCATGACTTGGAGATGGGAGCGATAGTGTTCGCTCTGAATATTTGGTGGTATTACCTCTATGGTGTGCACTATGACATATTTTCGAATCATAAGAATCTGAAATATGTTGATACGCAGAAGGAGTTGAACATTCGCCAAATACAATGGGTGGAGTTCCTATCTGATTATTAGTACACGATACACTATCACCCAAGGAAGGAGAATGTTGTGGCAGACGCGTTGAGCCGAAAGGATACTACCTCAGGAGCTGGACCTCAGCTGATGGCCATGCAATTGGTGTAGATGTTAGAAAAGATGCATATATCTCTGGTGTTTGAGAATCACCTAGAGCTATACCAGGAGTACTTGTCATCGTTGGTTTCCACTGACGACATTCGGGATCGTATCAGAGCTGAGCAGAGAAGGGATGAAAAGCTGGAGCTAGTATTCAGGATCTTGGAGGCAAGCATGGCTGGGTAATATATAGAGAGAGACGAGCTGCTATGCTTCAGAGGCAGAGTGTACATACCGTCTGGGGGCAGAATTCGGGAGTACATCATGACCGAGGCTCACTACAGTAGGTACTCGGTGCACCCATGCATCACCAAGATGATGACCGACCTGAAGAGGACAATGTATTGTGTTGGATCCCTAGCTGGATTTGGGCTAGGTTCACTAAATTAGGTTAAGCTTGACCCACCTTGTATAGCTAGGGTCAAGTCTTGTGGTCCTAGAATTTAGGTCAAGTCATTAGGTTCAACCTCCTTGGACCAGCCAGTAGAGGACATCCGAAGACTCAGACTTAGAAGATTCAGATAATAGATTATACAGTTTGAAGTTATTCGAACTCAGCTTGACGTTCGTCAATCTCAGATCGATGAACTCAGAGTTATCTCTCTAAGCTGAGCTCGACGATATTCGAGCTCAGGTCGACGATTAGTTTTCTTCAGAATGATTCTCAGCTCGATGAACTCAGAGTGCAGATTTGGCAAGTCATTCTCTGTACACAGTTTGTAGAGCTCAGGTCGACGAACTGGAATTCTCAGGTCGACGATCTTGGATCTCAGGTCGACGAATTCCGTTCTTAGGCCAAGATTTCTTCCCCGCTCCAGAATGAGAAGTTTTCTTCCTTCTGTCCCCAACTTTCTATATTAATTCGCAGTAATATTCCTGAGTAATTAATGCTCATATTCCTTTGAATATAACCATTATTGGCAGCATTAATTGTGGTATTCATCATGATAATTACCTGCCTATTTTATTAGGGAAAGTTGGGTAAACTCATTTATGACAGACATTCCAGCCATTTGTAATCTCCAGATTAGTCAACAATTAATGTCTGAATTCAAAATTCAAAGGACAAATTGACTGCTTAATATAAAAGAGTTTTCTCTTTTCTGTCTGGCATCGGTCAGCCCCATAAGAGACAGAAATCAAATAAAGAACTGACTACACACGAGAAAATACAGAGACAGATACTAAACTTTCAGAAATCTCTCACAGTGCAATCTACTTTCATCCTTGTCAATCTTGAAATCTAAAGAAGAACATTCATCACAAATCAAGAGTCTTCTTCATCTTTAGAGCCTGGAATCTTCAAAGACATTTTTTCAATATCTGTCTACTGGATTCCTAGTTATTTACAAAACAAGGCTGAAGACCTACACCCTGAAGCAAAGCTCCAGTCTTACTGAACCATTCAACTTCTCAGGGGGAGCTTTGTCATCATCAAAGATCCACTAGTCTTCTCTGTTGATTAGAGAAGAGAAGACACCATCACCTCCTCTCACCTCCTATAAAAGGGTTTTAACTCCCTTTAAAAATTAACCACTTGGTTGTCAAGTCTCCTGATCAAAAGACTTGGGTTGGTTTTTGGGAACCTAATAAAAGCCTAAAGGGTTGCAATATCTCCCTACAAATAAATATTATGGTGGCAGTCACCTGATCAAAACCTGCTAGTGGATTCCTACCAGGGTGGTAGAAGAGTGGATGTACCTAGTTGGGGAACCACAATAAAATTCTTGTGTTGTCTGGTTGTGCTCATTTTCTGTTTTGTTCTTGCTATGGCTGTGATAGATATAATAACTTAGCCTATTTTTCTTTTCTTTATATATTATTGGTATCACCTACTTTCACTCTGATATAAAAGTTTAAAATAGCCAAATTTTTTAATACTCTATTCACCCATCTAGAGTAAGTCAGATCTAACCCCTACTTTCAATTGGTATCAGAGGGCTGTTCTCTTGGTTGAACAAGGTAACACTTGAACCAACATATCCTTATTAGATCTAAATTTCTCTAGCTTATTTCTTATAGCATGGCACATAACATGGATTATGCAAGCACCAGACCTCCAGTGTGAAACTTAAATAAGTTTGCCATTTGGAAGGCAAGAATCAAGCTTTACTTGAATTCTATTGATGAAGAAATTTTTAATTCTATTTTGACAGGACCCCCTCAACCTACAGCAGAGACTGCATCCACATCAACTTCAAACACTCATGCAGTTCCACCACCTGAGTGGACTGATGCTCAGAAGAAATCCAAGATAGCTGATGCAAAAGCTCTGAATATACTGGCTCAAACCATGTCTGATGATATCTTCCAAAAGGTGGCTGAATGCACTTCAGCAAAACAGATCTAGGATACTCTAAACCAGATGGTTGCAGGTTCAGCTGATGAGAGAAAGGATAGAAGATCCAACCTCATCTCACAGTATGAGAACTTTAAAATGGTAGAATCTTAATCAGTGGCTGATATGTATAACAGACTAAGTATTATCATTAGTGAGCTAAAATCCCTGGATAAAGACATCTCATTGATTGAGAAAAATGACAAAATTCTAATGTGCTTCCCCAGAACTTGGGACTCCAGGATATGGCTAATCTAGGAGGCCAGAAGTTTAAATGAGATTTCCACTGAATCTCTCCTTGGCAAGCTCAAGTCTTACGAGCAGTTGATCAAATCCTGAGAGGCTGCTACACATAAGACTTCCATACCCTAGAGGAAGGTGCACAACATAGACTTCAAGGCAAATGAAGAATCCGAAGCCCCAACAATCAATGAAGAATTCCCAAGTCTCTTAGCCAAGAGATTCTATAAGATGGGAAAGAAAGATTTCAGAAGAAAGTCATCAAGACAAGATGACAAGCCCAAGTATGACAAAACACCAACTAAAGAAGTTATTTGTTTTGGCTGCAGGAATCCCAGACACTTCATCTCAGAGTGTCCAGAGTACCAAAATAAGGAGAGGAGAGGAGAAAAGAAAACCATGAAACAACATTACAACAAGCCCTCCTCCAGCAAGCATAAAAGGAAGGAGAAAGGTTTCATTGCTGAAACCTTGAGTGACACTGAAGAAGAATCTTCATCTTCCAGCTCCAATGAAGATGAAGTGGAAGCAAAGGCCAATGAAATATGCTTGATGGCTATTGATGCATCAATCACCCATTCTGAAGCTGACCAATTAGACACTGAAGAACCTCTATCTGAAGAGGACCGGGTATTATCTTCTTTTGATTTTGATACAGAAGAAATTAAAACTGAATTCAAGTCCTTATGTTTTGATTTAATAAATTCTGAAAAAGTAATTAAATAACTTAGAAAGAAAGTAAATGAACAAGAAAACCCGCTGTCAGAAAATAAAAAATTAAAGGACGAAATAACCCTAGCTAATGAACAAATCATTAAATTAAAGACTCAATTGTCTGAGGCAAGGCAAATTGAAGAATCCCTGAATGAGAGAAGTATCAAGTTGATGAACGTCACAAGCATAGTGAATGCCAGACTTAATGACAAGCTGGGCTTAGGTGCTTCATCAATCCAACCCCCACTTATTCAGAAAAACATTTTATCCACCCCCATAAAATTTGTTTCTGAAAAGGGTAAAGAGAAAATAGATGATAATCATGTTAAACAAATAGTATTAAAACAAAAGAATAAGAAAAGAAGAAAGAATAAGAAAAATCTTAACCATAACAAAGTTCAGCAGATTTCGTCAAACTCAGATCGACGAAATGTATCCAGTTCATCGAACTCAAGTCGACGAACTCCGAAAGCAAACTTTTACTATAACTATTCTCTGAACTGCGATAGATGAAACCAGTATGGTTCTTCTACCAGATATCGACGAAATTGGGGCCCAGAAAATGAATACTTTCATTCTCTGAGTGGAGTTCGACAAACTCCTCCCCGTTCGCCGACCTCAGATCGACGAACGTACTAGAATTCATCGACCCCAGCTAGGTCCTAAAGTTGTTTTTGGTGACTCCAACTGTGGCCAGACTAAATTCTATGGAGATGTAAAGATTGGAGTTGTCACATTCAAGAAAGTAACTTATGTAAGTGGATTAAAGCACAAACTGATCTCCATTAGTCAACTGTGTGATGAAGGGTTTCAGGTATCTTTTGATAAATCCTCTTGCATCATTTCTTCTGTTGATAACAAGATTGTTTTAACTGGATCTAGAGTAGGAAATATTTACATAGTAACTTTTAAGTCTGCTAGGTCTGAAATATGTCTGTTCAACCAAATTAATAATAATAATGAACTTTGGCATTAAATATTAGGTCATGTTAACTTAAAATACATTGCTATGGTATCTAGGGACAACCTTGTTAGAGGATTGCCTTCTGGTCCCTACAATAAGGAAGGCCTCTGCAGGGATTGTCAATTAGGCAAGCAAACTAAAAATAGATTCAAACCCATTAATAAAAGTGATTCACCTAGGATTTTATATTTACTCCACATGGATCTTTTTGGACCCATTACTGTACAAAGCCTAGGAGGGAAATCTTATATCTTAGTGATTGTAGATGACTTCTCAAGGTTCACTTGGGTGTTATTCTTGAGGAACAAGTCAGATAACTTCAAGGTTCTTAGAGATTTTCTTAAGAGCATAAGGATTAAGTACTCTACTCCAATTGCATTGATCAGAAGTGATCATGGTACTGAGTTTGAGTCTCTTACCGTGCAAAGATTCTGTGAGTAGGAAGGTATCAGACATTGTTTCTCTGCTCCTAGAACTCCTCAACAAAATGGGGTAGCTGAAAGGAAAAATAGAACACTAATTAAAGTTGCAGGTACATTGCTTGCAGATGCTTACTTGCCACTATCCTTTTGGGTAGGGGCTGTAAGCACAACAAACTATGTCCTAAAAAGGAGTTTGATACATAAGCTTAAGGGCAAGACTCCCTATGAATTACTTAAAGGGAAGAAACCTAAAGTAGATTTCTTTAAGATTTTTGGTTGTATGTGTTACATTCACAATAATGACAAGAAATATATTATAAACTTTGAAGCCAAGGCTGCAATTGGATTTTTTTTAGTATATTCCCAAGTCAGCAAGGCATATAGGGTTTATAATCAATCTATAATTAAAATAGAAGAGTCTTTACACATTTCCTTTGATGAGACTAACATGTTTTACAAGGAGAAGAACTCTTCTACCAGTGAATCTATGCAGGTACCATATTTGTGTGAGCAGTTGAATGAGTTGAACCTTACTAATGAGGCTAATGCCCATACCTCTCCACAAAACTCTGAAGACAGTGAAGATGATTTCACTGAAACAGCTGATAAACCAACAATAGCCCACATAATCCACAAGAGGAATAACTCTCCTAGCTGTTGCTGAACCAACTCCGCCAACTGATCCTGTCATACTTAGAGATCATCCTATATATCAAGTAATAGGATACATATCAGTAGGTGTGCAGACAAGATATCAACTCAACCAAGACTTGATGCATGCCTGTTTCATATCTCAAATTGAGCCCCACTCTATAAAAGATGCAGAGCAAGATCCACTCTAGATTATGGCAATGAAAGAGGAGCTCAACCAATTTGAGAGATGTAGAGTTTAGGACTTATTTCCAAGACCCAAAGACTACCCAGTCATTAGAACTAAGTGGGTATTCAGAAATAAACTTGATGCCCAGGGCATTATAATAAGGAACAAGGCAAGGCTAGTAGCTCAAGGCTATAGGCAAGAGGAAGGCATTGTTTATGATCAGACATTTTCCCCTATTGCAAGGCTTGAGGCTATAAGAATCTTCCTTGCATATGCTGCCTTCAAAAAGTTCAAGGTCTATCAAATGGATGTCAAGAGTGCATTACTGAATGGAAAACTCAAAGAGAAAGTATATGTGGAGCAACCACCAAGTTTTATCTCTCCAACTAATCCCTCTTATGTCTTTAGAATTCATAAATCTCTCTATGGTTTAAAGCAAGCTCCAAGAGCTTGGTATGAGACCTTAGCTAGCTTCTTGTTAGGGCATAAATATTTTAGAGGCATTGTAGATAGGACCTTATTTATTAAGAATCATAAAGATAAAATTTTGTTAGTACAAATTTATGTAGATGATATTATCTTTGGCTCTACTGATTCCAAACTATGCAAAAGGTTTTCTGACTTAATGCATTCAAAGTTTGAAATGAGTAGCATGGGTGAACTCTCTTACTTCCTTGGCCTCCAAGTGAAGCAATTGCCTAATGGCATCTTCATATCCCAATCCAAGTATGCTAAGGAGCTAATCAAAAGGTTTGGGATGTCAGATGCCTCAGCAAAGAAAACACCCATGGCTACCAAAGTTGTAGTTGACTCTAATGAACATGGAAAGCCTGTTGATCAGAAATTATATAGGGGCATTGTTGGGTCCCTATTGTATCTCACAGCAAGTAGGCAAGACATAATATTTGCTATATGCCTTTGTGCTAGGTTCCAAGTTAACCCTAAAGAATCTCATCTTATTTTCCTTAAATGAATTTTAAGATATATAAAGGGTTGCCAAAATCTAGGACTTTGGTACCCAACTGAGTCAGAATTTGAGTTGAATAGATACTCAGATGCTTACTTTGCTGGATGTAGAGTAGACAGGAAGAGCACATCAGGAACATGCCAGTTCCTTGGTGCTGTACTTGTATCCTGGTTTTGCAAAAAGCAAACATCTGTGTCTATATCAACAGTAGAAGCTGAGTACATAGCAGCTGGCAGTTGCTGTTAACAGATGCTGTGGATTCAAAACCAACTCCTTGATTATGGATACAACTTAAATAATTCAACTCTACTTTGTGACAATACTAGTGCAATTTCTATTTCCCAGAATCCAGTTCATCATAGTAGAACAAAGCGTATAGAGATAAGACATAATTTCATTAGAGAATGTGTGGACAAAAAGAAAATTAATCTTGTCTATATCTACGCTGATTTGCAAAGAGCAAACATCTTCACCAAACCCTTGGATGAAAGAAACCATCTATTCTTTCTAAATTAGCTTGGTATGATCAATGGAGAAGCTTTAATTTAACTTTCTGTCTGTGGTCGAAGAATTTGCCACTGTTCGTCGACCTGAGATTGACGAACTGAGAAAAGTTCTTCAGATAATTCATCGACCTGAGATCGACGAACTCTCTGTGTGAGTCATTTTCGTCGACCGAAGATCGACGATCTGGCTTCAGAAAATTTTTGTCGACCTGAGAATGACGAAAAGTTTTCCCTTCTTCAGGCTGAGATCGACAAACTCTTTTGTCAATAAAATATTTCGTCGACCTCAGATTGAAGAATTTTTTTTTGCAGGACGGAGTTTGTCGTTTCATATTTTGAAAAACCTTATATCTAGGTTTTCTTCGAGCTCCATCCCACGCTTTTTGTTCCCCTTATACTTTATCTTTCTGTGTTTCCTTTGTAGGTGATCATTGTCGATTCCAGCAAGCGCTCTTACGACAATGAAGTTTGACATGGGTTTTGATATAGATTTTGAGTCATTCCAACATTCCGGCCAGATCTTCTTGGAAATTTTGAAATTATTTGAAGATAAGCAGTTAAAGAATCTGATGACCACCAGAATGAAGATAGTTGCAACAGAAGTTCGGGAATGGGTTTTCACTTCTTCCTCTCCAGATGATGATACTATGGCAGGAACCATATCTGGTAACGTCGTCTCTCTTACCACCGCCATCTTAACTGATATTTTTGAATTAGTTAATGGAGAAGAAGAGTTAGAGATCAAAAGTGTTGAATTTGATGAGATGTTGATTAAGATGGGGTATTCTGGAGACACACCCCATAAACTGCTAAAGTAACATTTATCTGCTGACTACAAGTTTCTAGCAGATGTTGTGGGCAAGGTACTGCTGGGAAATCAAACAACCCATGATTACAACACTAGGCATCAATTCCCTGTGATGTGTGTTGTTGTGAACAAGAAGCCCGTGAATTGGGCTAGAATCATGTTTGAGATGATTAAGAAGAAAAATACAAAAAATAGGTGTAATTTGGAAGAATTCTTGGAATTTTCCTTCAGGCCAAGGCTGCTGAATCCCTAGTCTCCCCGACCATATTCATTAATGCCTCCAAGAGGCTTACTTGCGCCTTATTTGGCAGGTGGGAGAGGAATATCTCCAAGCCATCCAAGGCTTCCTCCTCTTCCTCAAGACCTTCTAAGAGTATTAGGGATGCTCCAGCCACTCCCCACCCTGCTGAAGATGTTTCCATTCCACCTCCACCTCCTCATGATCAAACAACTTCAACATCACTCCAGAATACTTCTACTTCTCTAGCCTATACACCAACTCCTCCAGCTTCCCCAATCTATCTTTCTTCACCAGTTTATACTCCAGCCCATTATCCTTCACCACATCAATCCCTTGAAAATCAACAATCACCAATTCAATCTCCAGTGCATGCTACTACACTAGAGCATGTCACTCCTCCTATGTCTCCTCTTCCTCCACATCTTACTGATATCCCCCTCATAACATATCTTCCTTACCGTCATTTGAATTGATGTCATCCCCCCTCCTTACTTCATCACCTCAAGATGAGCTAATGGCAGATTCTTCACCCTTTTATCCATCATCATCCTCCTCCATTAACCCATTTGTATCCACTCAAACCCCTCCTGAGTTCATGGTCATAGATTCTCCCTTCATTGTCTCCATCCTGGACCACATCACTCCAGTCATAAAATAACTCATAGCAGAGGCTATTTCACCTCTTGCTGCCTCCATTTTATCTCTTGCTACCCTACTTTTTGCCACCTCTGTCCCTCCTTCTTCAACAAGGGGCCAAGTTCCAGTATTTACTGAAACCAGGCAGGGGGAGAAACTCAATGAAGAAGCAGCTCCACCAGTAGTAGAATTAGCTCCAGCAGCAGCAGAAATAATTTCAACAGCAGTAGAAATAGTTTTGTAGATAGTTGAGGTCACAATAATAGATGTAAATATGGTTTCAGAGGGTGATATATTGGATGTAGATCTACTGATTGCAGATATTATGACTGATGGTGATTGTTATATCAATCCCTTAGTAGAAATTTTTGGGCTATTACATTCTTTCAGTACAATTTATCTGAACTCTTTACTTCAAGCAGTTAATACACCCTTGGCTATAGTTTGCTACACTTCTCCTATAAGTACTGAAGTTGTTAGTCAACTAAAGGCAAGTTTTGCTATTAACATGATTGTGGAATCTGTAGGCCCCACCAATGTAATGGATAATAGCACTATCCCCTATTTAGATGATCTGATTGCACAAGATGTTGCACAAGAGATTGCACAGATATAGAATAATCCTGAGCTGAATGAGTTTCTATTAACTGATAAAGTGTTAGAAGATTCTCAGATGATCACAGAGAATGTTGCTCCACCTGTAGTTGCACTACATTAAGCTCTTCCTCTGGTTGAAAGACAAATTTCAAAGGAAAATTTAAAAGAGATAGATGCATTATATGATAACCCTCAAGATTCTTCTGATGAGGACATAAATGATGATTCTGATGGATCTGATGATCCTAAATCTAAGAAGAAAGTTGTAAAGAAGAGAAAGATTACTCCCACGGCTGCTCTAAAGCCTAATCCTACCAATGACACCCCTTACTTTATTTTGCAAAAGATAACACAATACCCAGGGATGCCTCAGTGGATGTGGCTATCCAAGAATGAGCAGAAAGGAAGGAAGAAGAGGAGAGGTACATGTCTCCTCTAGGCAATTTAGGAAAGACCCTCCTCCTCCTCCATCTTCAGGTGCCTCTAGCAATGTCTCTCAAAAATATGCTCTAGTTACCAAGACATATCAAAGACATTCCAGGCATGGCAGACAGCAGTAATCTTCTCAAAGCCATCCTCCTCTAGCTTCATTCAAGAGAACTCCTACAGACTCGGTTGCTGAATCAAAGCAGGACTCAAGTCTAAAAAGGCCAGAGTCTCCTCTAATTCTCTTTGTAGATCCAGAACATGAGACTTCAACTAAAATGGTAAGATTTCATGAGATGGTAGGACTCTCTCAAATTAACAAAGCCAAAGCTGAAATAAAGGTTCCTTCTAAATTTTAACCCATGTCTTCATTAAGAAAAGAATAACTTCAAAGGTATTCAATGACAAATAAATTTTTCAATATTGATGATTATATGAAACTGCATCCAGAAGCTGTACTGCCCAGAGCAACTTCTCTCAACATCATTGGTGCATCTAACATGACAATGTCTAAGAAAGAAGCTGCTAATCCAAACCGAGAAATCATATTCAGATAGCCTGCTGAGAAGCTAGAGAAAGCAAATCCTAAGCAGAAATAATGATTTTGTTTGTGTTTTGTTCTAATTTTTGAACTCTATACTGGTTAATCATGAAGCACATCTTGTAAATATCTGCCGAATGTTTTAATTCTATTAGATATATGTTTTCATGCTTTATGATTATTTCTTTTGTTTTGCTTTAGTGACCTCACTCAAATATGGGGAGATTGTTGGATCACTATATGGATTTGGGCTAGGTTTACTAAATTAGGTTAAGTCTGACCCACCTTATATAGCCAGGGTCAAGTCTAGTGGTCTTAGAATTTAGGTCAAGTCATTAGGTTCAACCTCCTTAGGACCAGCCAGCAGAGGACCTCAAAAGACTCAGACTTAGAAGATTCAAAGAACAGATTGTTCAGTTCGAAGTTCTTCGAACTCAGCTCGACGATCATCGATCTCAGATCGACGAACTCAGAGTTATCTCTCTAAGCTGAGCTCGATGATATTCGAGCTCAGGTCGACGATTAGTTTTCTTCAGACAAATTCTCAGCTCAACGAACTCAGAGTGCAGATTTGGCAAGTCATTCTCAGTACACAGTTCGCAGAGCTCAGGTCGACGAACTGGAATTCTCATGTCGACGATCTTGGATCTTAGGTCGACGAATTCCGTTCTTAGGTCGACGATTTCTTCCCCGCTCCAGAATGAGAAGTTTTCTTCCTTCTGTCCCCTACTTTCTATATTAATTAGCAGTAATATTCCTGAGTAATTAATGCTCATATTCCTTTGAATATATCCATTATTGGCAGTATTAATTATGGTATTCATCAGGATAATTACTTTCTTATTTTATTAGGGACAGTTTGGGAAACTCATTTATGACAACCATTCCAGCCATCTGTATTCTCCAGATTAGTCAGCAATTTATGCCTGAATTCAAAATTGAAAGGACAAATTGACTGCAGAATATAAAAGAGTTTTCTCTTTTCAGTCTGGCATCGATCAGCCCCAAAAGAGACAGAAATAAAATAGAGAACTGACTGCAAACAAGAAAATATAGAGACAGAGACAGAACCTTCAGAACTCTCTCACAGTACAATCTACTTTCATCCTTGTCAATCCTGAATTCTGAAGAACATTCATCACAAATCAAGAGTCTTCTTCATCTTTAGAGCCTGGAATCTTCAAAGACATTCTTTCAATATCTATCTATTGGATTCCTGGTTATTGACAAAATAAGGCTGAAGACATACACCCTGAAGCAAAGCTCTAGTCTTCCTGAACAATTCAACTTCTCAGGGGGAGCTTTGTCAACATCAAAGATCCACTAGTCTTCTCTGTTGATTAGAGAAATAGAAGACACCATCACCTCCTCTCATCTCCTGTAAAAGGGGTTTAACTCCCTTCAAAAGTTAACAACTTGGTTGTCAAGTCTCCTGATCAAAAGACTTGGGTTGGTTTTTGGGCACCTGATCAAAATCCTAAAGGGTTGAAAAATCTCCCTATAAATAGATATTGTGGTGGCAGTCACCTGATTACAACTTGCTAGTGGATTCCTACCAGGGTTGTAGAAGAGTGGATGTACCCAGTTGGGGAACCACTATAAAATTCTTGTGTTGTCTGGTTGTGCTCATTTTCTGTTTTGTTCTTGCTGTGAATGTGATAGATAGAATAACTTAGTCTGTTTTTATTTTCTTTATATATTATTGGTATCACCTACTTTCACTCTGATATAAGAGTTTAAAATAGACAAAAATTTTAATACTCTATTCACCCCCCCTCTAGAGTAAGTCAGATCTAACCCCTCCTTTCATACTGGCCGGGAATGAAGAGGGATATCACCTAATATGCGACCCACTGCGAGGCTTGTTAGTTGGTGAAGGCGGAGTGTAGGAACCCGACCATATTACTGCAGCCACATCCGGTGCCGGAGTGGAAGTTCATTGACATCGCCATGGACTTCATACATGCTCTTCCTCGGTCACGTGTAGGGAATGACTCGATATGGGTGATCGTTGACCGATTGACGAAGGTGGCCAGGTTTCTACCGATCAGGAAGGACTCTCTGGTGGGTGACTTGGTGCGGAAGTTTGTGGAGAAGTTCATTCGATATCATGGAGTGCCGAGGACGATTATGTACGATCGTGATGGAAGATTCATGTCTATGGAATGGAGGGTTGTTCAGGATTATTTGGGGTCACAGATGACTTTTAGTACCGCCTTTCACCCTCAGACGGGTGGACAGACAGAGCGCACTAATCAGACCCTGGAGGATTTACTGCGTCTTTGCATACTGGACCGTGGGGAGCCATAGGAGAGGCAGCTACCATTGATTGAGTTCTCGTACAATAACAACCACCAGTCCAGCATCGGCATGGCCCCTTATGAGGTTTTATATGGGCGGAGATGCAGGACTCCTTTATCTTGGATCTAGGATGAGGATCCGAAAGCATTGGGCTCAGATTTTGTCTACGATATGGATGCTCATGTGTTATTGATACGAGGCAGGATGTTGGAGGCCCAGAGCAGGCAGGCTAAGTATTACGATGCTCGACATCGTTAGGTAGAGTTTCAGGTAGGAGACCGGGTATTCTTTAAGATTTGACCGATGCATGGAGTCTCGTAGGTGCGTGGTCGGAAGAAGCTCAGTTCAAGATACATGAGGCCTTACAGGATCTTGGAACGGATCGGCCCCTTGGCTTGTAGACTGGAGCTGCTGCCAGAGCTAGCGGGTTTGCATAATGTCTTTCACATCTCCTCCCTTAGGAGAGCTCTACTTTGGCCGGAGCAGCAGATTACGACTATAAATGGGCCTATAGCTTCTGATCGATCAGTGCACCTGGAGCTGATCTGGATAGACGATACTGGGATGCGAGTCTTGCGACGCAAGAAGGTCCTGTTGGTCAAGGTCTAGTCGAGGAATCATGGGGCAAGAGGAGCACACATGGGAGTAATAGGATTTGATGCAACAAAAGTACCCAGAGCTTTTCAGTCAGTTATTCATTACAACCTCTCGGGATGTTACATTTTTTTTCTCATACTTGAAACCCCGTTGGCCTAACTTAAATTTCGAGGACTAATTATTTTTGTTTATATATTGGGATTTATAAAATACCTCAGACAACAAGACTCCTAGGAATGGTTTTGTCATGACTAGGTCATGACAAAACCCTAGGAAGCCCAAGAAGACCAAGTGGACCTAGGAATGTAAGTGAGATCACTATGGACTACAAATATTAGCTTTCTAAACACTAGTTTAAGATGATCATGAGGCTTCACCAAGACTCCAAGACCCCACCACAACCACAGTAACCTATTGGAAGGTCCATTAGAGCCTTAAGGGTCCATTGGAGTCAACCCAGGGTGGCCAAGTTGACCTAGGATTATCCTAGTCCTAAATTGGGCAAGGTGCCCTAACTAAGGGAAATGTGCCCCTAATGTGCCCATCCAACACTACCTAGGTCTTCCTTGACCTAAGATGAAGTCAATAGGTCACCAAAGACGCATTGGTGTCAACCTTAGAGGCTGAGTTTACCCAAGTCAACCCTATCCATAAAGTGGTCAAAGTGCCCTAACTAAGGGGCAAGTGACCACCAAGGTGCCAAGTCAACCCTACACAACCATTCCTAGACCTTAGGGGAAGCCAAGGGGTCACCAAGGACCCCTTGTGGTCAACCCAAATGGTCATGTTGACCAAAGTAAACTCATGGGTCAAAGTAGTCAACTTAGGTTATCCTAGCCTAATTCAAGTAGGCTAAGCCAAAGTGGTGTGGCCCATTAGTCTAAGGAGTGGAGAGAAACATTTTGGGCCCACCAAATTCAGAGAGTGATGATAAGGAGAGAGAGGAAGGAGTTACCCACTTTGGACGAGAGAGAAAATGGGTGCTTAATGGGAATCATGGTCATGGAGGTTTCATAACCCCTCATTTTGATGGGGCTTTTACTCTTTGTAGGCAGGGGAAGAGTTTCCAGGAGGGGGTCGGCCAATGGGGTTGCTCAGCCCCCTCAATTGGGCTGAAACCGAAAACTAGGTTTAATGGTGCTTTGATGAATTGGGGAGTTACAAGCCTCCTCTCCCCAATTCCTTATTCTAGAACCTTCACCAGGACAAGAGCAGGCATTTCCCCATTCAAATTTTAATTTCCTTGCTGTTGTTGTGGAGGTTGCAGAAAAGTCCAAATCGGCAGCCGGAAATGGCAAGGAGGCACGTCACCCACTCTAAGGCAGAAACTCAGGTCCTCCCTTGCTCCTTCTTCTATGTGTAGATCCTAGGATTCATTTAGGTTGAGAATTGGGTTCAATTGAGCCCGATCAAAGCCTTCATTTTCCTAGTTTTTCCAAGAAAAACATGGTTGTGGGATCGCCGGAATCTGCCCCTCCAGCAGCTGTGCCGCCGCCTGGTGATATCCACTACCTCGACGGAGGTGGTGGTGGCGGTGGCCAGCCAGGGAGGTGGCCGGGTGACCGGGAAATGACGATGTAATAAGCTCTAGGTCTGGAGAATCCTGGCCGTGGGATGAAGCTTGAAGATGACCAGATGCCATCCTTTTGCGCCAAGATTCGTGTTGCTTTATTTTTAATCTTAGGATTAAATATTTCATATCATATGAAATCTGTCACATAAATTGCTGTTAATGTTTTTATTTATTAAAAATACTTACAAGCTTGTATAGAGAAAGTGGTCAACATGTAAATTTTAGCCCTATGGGTGTACTTTAATTTAAAATTTATTGAACCAATTTGGATATCTGGTTAGACTAGGGCACCCATTTTGGTGAGACTATACCTAGGGCTAGCCAGAGATTTAATTGTGTGCCCCCACTTCACCACATGTCCAAATGATCTGAAATTTGGACAGAGAATCAATCATGCCAATACCTAGTTCATGTCCAAAAATGGGAATTTTTTGAGATACGTTTTCTATAGTTTTTTGAAATAATTTAATAATCCTAAGGAAATTTAATTAGGGGACCTAATGACCTCCAAATACTCCCAAATTTTAGTGAGTGGTCCTTGGGGTAATCATAAGGCTCTGGATAAAATTTCATCTCATTTGGAGATGATTTGGATTGAATTTTTGGTAAAACCTAGCCTTGGCCTAAAGGGGGGTATTTAGGTTAAAGTGTTTCTAGTTGGTTTGAGTGGTCAAATCACCTCAACAGAGGCTGAAACTTGAGACATTAGTTTGGTATGATGCTAGACACCCTCACATAGAAATTGGGGTTGATTTGGGTAGATTTTCCCTATTACCCAAGTTAAAACCCTAAGGTTGGACTTTGGGGATTTGTGAAGGGCATAGGGTGAAATGCCCTTGTATGGACTTGTTGTTTAGTCCATGTGATCCTAGGGTGGTGATAAGCACTAGGGATGGATATGGTGGGATTTTGACACATGCACACCACTTAAACCACAGGGTAAGTTTTTTGGCTCCATACACCTTAGGGAATGTATAATGGCTCATATGACCTTGGAATTGCATGATATTTTGTTAGAGGTAATTTTCATAACCATATTATCCACTGAAATATACTACATATGGTTTGGATGAGATTACAAGTGGGTACCTTTGAAAAGTGCACTATCATAAGTTGTCTTGTAAAATTTTATTTTGTGACTTCCTTACCTTGGGTTTGGATGATATTTAGTCAAGCTATGTTTTAAGACTATAGAAAGCCTTAGGAATTTTTAATATGAATTTTAGATCATTAAATGGGGTACTTAATTCACAACCCATCAAGTTGCACTTTCTACTTAGATATTTCTTTTGAACAAACTACTTAATAGAAACTTATGAAATTTGATACGTAGACCTTCATTGACATTTTAAAGCTTTGTGAAATTTTATGGAATTTTTTGAAGTCTATCTATAGGGGTTGTTTCACTAGGTGCTGTTTTCTAAGTAAAAGTAATTGAATTTATTTTGGTACTTATTAAGCTTAATAAAATAGAATTTTTGGTCAGAGGCCCTTTCTGGTCATCCTTGAGATTCAGTAATTTTTACACAATTTTATGATTATTAACTTTAGTACTTTCTACTTTACCCATAATTAATGACTTATTATTGGATTAAATAATTAGAGGATAAATAATTTTTGGAAAATCATGAAATTTGGTATTTACTGTTATTTATCTGTTATCTAGTGTTCATAATTTTTGGGTGGCCATTACGTGAGAAAATATTATACTTCATGTTCAAATTACCCATGGCCTAACTTTGGGGAAAAATTATTGAAATACCAATTTAATTAGGAAAATTATAAGTTTCTAGATTTAGGCTAATCATGTCATGATAGACCACCATTAAATATCTTAGGGCATTTGGATGAAAATTTGGAGTACCTCCTATCATTACAACATATAGTATAGGTTAGTCTGCATATAGTAAAACTGCAGAAAATGTGATAGTATTTGAGTTGGGCATATGGTTTGGGGTTAATAGTTTGCTGGTTAGGGTAAAATGAGATTGAGTTCATCATTGGAAGTTGTGATGATGAAAATGTTGGGTTGACAAGGATTAGGGGGGCTCAGGATCGACGAAAGATCGTCTTTCCCGTGGAGGGAGAGAGAGAGAAGGCTATAACACACTAGGATTAGATCCAAAATAATATTAAAAGGGATCGGGAATAGGGTATTAACCAATAACAGTAAGTGCCTTGTAAAAGGGACCTTTGGGCTTCAGCCCATCGTAGTTCCTAGTTCCCTCGAGAGCCCTTTACGGGGAATGCCCTGGGCAGTCTAAGGTTAACGTAAGTCGTAAGAATAATCAATGTTTAAGAGAAACTAGTATAATAAGGGGTTCACTTTCACACACCCCAGTATATCAGGAGGTTAGGTTGGGTCACACGAGTGTTGGGCTCAGTGGTTTTGGTGATGGGCAGGTTAGCTCGGCGAGCCGATGACTTGATAGATAATTGTGACAGACAAGATAGTTCGGGGAGCTTTGGTTCAGTTGTTGGTTGTGACGGATGGGTTAGTCCAGGGAGCTTTGGTGTAACACCTCCCCTGTAATGATCGTATAATATGGGTCTGGTCGAGGCCCCACAACATACAGACGCCGCAGCTTTGACATTAAAAGATGATATTAACTACCCAATCTCAAAACTCATAATAAAACACAGCGGAAATATACAAAACAACTAGAAGTTATCCACTACTAAAATAGGAGTATCACAACGGCCTTATGGCCTTACATCAAATGAGTCAAAAACGGAAAGACCACATGGTCAAACATCAACGTGCAACAGTACTCCTAGGCTACCTCGGCTTGCAAGCCGGAATATACCAAAACATGTAGCAATACAATCAAATGGAAACAAGATAGAAAGCACAACAAACACTTCATGAGGCTTAGGGATTTTCAGTCGGCGCACTTGCTCCTGCTTGCGATCCTTTCCCAGTAAAAATTTGTAGTAACATGGGTCAACAAAGGCTGACCTCTACTGTGTAACCAACACATCTCATCCCCGCAGCCCCTTACGGACCACGGGATACCCTTCCAACCTGCAAGTCTGCACTTCATATACCATATACATAAACATGTAAATCTTTAAAATAGGTTTGGATGTCTCATACAACAATCACATTTTCTATGTTGAGCACAAAACAAAAAGGGGCCTACTATGCAACATGTATGCAAACCCGGGCTTCACCCAAGGCACCCTATAATATATGCAACTAGCACATCATCATATCAACTTTGTACTTCCATTTCCCCATTGGCGTAAATCCGCAAACAAAAGGGGACTACAATTCCCCTAACGGCCCAAAAGCCGCTACACGGAAATCTTGCAAAGGCCCCACCCGCACATGGGTCTTAAACCCGGGCTTGCCTGCAAATTCTGACCTCTCGTGTTAGGATTCTGTATCACACACAAACCGAACCCTTGCTGGACCCCACCCGCTCATGGCTTCATTGCCCAAGCATGCCCTACGCTTGGCGTTCTTGTCAGTCTCATAGAAGGGGACTAGTCTCACAGGGACACTCTCCCCATATGTCTCTCACGTCATGGGATAGACAGCCGACCATGGAGACATAGTCACGCCTTAGCACAACACAACCATAATCATTCCCACCGTAACCCATCATTTGTACTACAACGTTCCCGCGCACAAAGGAAACCATCTACTGCCAATGCGGAGCTAACCTTGTCCGGTTCCGGCTGCAAGTACTCACTCAAGAAAAGGGGAAAAATGCATACATCACAACGACATCTTGCCGCAACGGATTTCTACTGAATCCTTAAGGCTCGCTATGCAACATCACCAAGTCGGACTAACGGTCGCGACTACGTCTTCACCTGTAATGCCTAATCCACTAACAGAGCGTTTTTCTAATGCGAAAACATATCAGGGATGTACACAATCGACACGGAGGTTCCTCTTGAACCATGACAACCCAAACCCCTCTCATTTGAGAGATCTGGAGCCCAAAAACTGTAAAGAAGAGATGTTAAGGGTGCATCCTAAAAACTAAGAGGATAAGTGTCGTTACCTTACAACCCCTCTTCCTAGCCAAGGAGAAACTTGGTCGGATGAACACCAACACAATGATCTTTCCTTCGCGGATCTGGACTTTGCTCGAGAAACGGGGTTACGAAGCTTCTCCGGCGGCCGGAACTCTCCTCCACCTTCTTCCTTGCTCTCCCCTCTGTCTAACCCTTAGAAAGAGAAAGATCTAAATATAATGAGGGTTTGAAACCCTATTCCCGGCCTAAAACCTGCAGGGGAAATCCCGAGCCGTCGGATCCTACTTGAAGGAAATTAACAACCAGGATTTGCCCTGAAAAAGAATTTCCTAGGCTGAACACGGCTTGTGACACGCCCGTATCCAAGGCCGTGTTCCCTCACTCACCGTCAAACCAGAAATTACAGAAAGGGACACGGCCTATGACACAGCTTGGGACACGCTCGTGTCTCAAGTGAAACGCCCGTGTCATGGGCAGTGTGCCTCAATCAACACAGGACTGAAACGTCCCGAACAAGACATGACCATATGACACGTCCGTGTCACATGTCGTGTGCTAGACATGCCCATGTCTTAGACCGTGTAACAACATCAACACAACCCGCCAAACTGCCCGAGTAGGATACGGCATATGACACGCCCGTGTCTCAGGTCGTGTTCCCTGCCTCGACGCTCGTTGAATGAAATTCGTCGACCTCTCAGAAAATCTTCGACCTCAAGCATGACACACCCTGTGACACGCCCGTATCACAGGCTGTGTCAGCCTATTCGGAACCCAACTTGGCCTGAAAATGCCATCCGTTCCTCTTTTGAGTTTCGGGGCATTACAATTCCTCCCCCCTTAAAAGAATTTTTTCCCGAAATTTAAATAGAACGTACAAAAAACTTAAACAGTACCTTAGATGAAAAGCTCGGGGTACTCCTCAAGAATGGCGTGCTCTCGCTCCCACGAAAGCTCCTCACGGCCACAGCTGTACCAACGAACTTTTACGAGTTTTACCTCCTTGTTCCGAAATTGCCGAATTTCTGTATCTTCTATACTAATTGGACGAACTCGCGTCCTCAAGTCCTCTTTTATCGGCACTGATGCCGATTCGATCACTACACTAGCCTTTACCAAAGAATTCCTCAAGATGGAGATATGGAAGACATCGTGTAATTCACTCAGCTCCGTGATAATGCCAACCGGTATACTTCTTCTCCCACCCATTCTATAACCTTGAACACCCCCAAAAACCTCAGACTCAACTTCTTGAGTCGGCGAATCCGCGAAACACATTTGAACGGCTTGATTTTTAGATATACCCAGTCGCCTACCACGAACTCCACCTTCCTATGGCGAGCATTAAAATATTTTTCTTGCCGATATTGAGCCACCTTCATGAGATCTTGAATGGTTCGCACCAAATCACATTCATCAGCTACCACTTCTTTTCCCAAAAGCTTGGGGTATCTCGCCTCTGTCCAAGATATCAGTGTTCAACACTGCCTCCCATACAAAGCTTTGTATGGCGCCATCTTTATAATTGCTTTGTAACTGCTGTCATACGCGAACTCTACCATGAAGAGGTGATCCTCCCATTTCTTGTCGAAGTAAAGAGTACACATCCTCAGCATATCCTCCATAGTACGGTTCGTTCTTTCAGTTTGCCCATCAGTTTGAGGATGGAAAGCCGTATTGAACTTGAGCTTTGTGCCCAGACTCTTCTGAACCAACCTCTAGTCCTTAGACGTGAAATGTCCATCGCAATCACTAACAATACTCTTGGGAATCCCATGTAGTCACACAATGTTGCGAACATACAATTCGACCAGCTTCTCCACACTGTCCTCCTTCTGATTTGGGATAATGGGTGTAACTTTGGTCAAGCGATCCACGATCACCCAAATTACGTCATTACCCTGCTGCGATCAAGGTAACCCATGCACAAAATCCATGGAGATGTCATCAAATTTCCACTCGGGGATAGGAAGAGGCTTCAAGAACCCGCCCAGCTTCTAACACTCAGCCTTCACCAAGTCACAAGTTTGGCACCGACCCACGTACAAAGCTACGTCCCGCTTCAGACCAGACTACCAATAGGAATTCTTCATATCCAAGTACATCTTTGTACTTCCCGAGTGAATGGAGTACTTTGTGAAGTGGACCTCAAACATCAAATCCTCACGGAGCTTACCGAACTGCAGTACAAAAATCCTCCCGTCCTTCCTTAGAATCCCATCAATCATCACCTAGGTTCTACACTCGCCCTTTTGAGCTTCCTCCACGTATGTTTAGAACTCAGCATCCAAATGGGTCACTTCCCGAATACGATCAAACAAATCTTTCTGCATTTCAATCCAGTTCAACCGAGCCACACTAGACTCACCTCTGGCTACACACTCCATGCCAAGGGACTCCCAATCCCGCCCCAATCGCTCATCATGAGCTTCAATCAAATTCCCTTGCCAAGAGTATTTTTTATTCAAGGCATCAACCACCACATTGTCTTTGTCTGGCGTATATTGAATCGCCACATCGTAGTCCACATAGGAACTCAACCCACATGCACTGCCGCATATTCAAGTCCTTGTGATCTAGGAGATACTTTAGACTTTTATGGTCCGTTAAGATCCCCACTTTTGCACCATAAACGTAGTGCCGCCACAATTTCAGCGCAAAAATTACCGCCCCTAATTCTAAATCATGGACAGGGTAATTCCTCTCATGAGGCTTTAACTGCCTAGACCTAAAGGCAATCACACTGCCATATTGTACAAATACGCACCCCAAACCGCATCCAGATGCGTCGCTAAAAAATTTGAAATCCTTCAGTCCCTTTTGGCAGACTCAGGATTGCAGCTGTCATCAACCATTCCTACAGGGTATCAAATTCCTGATTGCACTCCTGAGTCCACATGAACTTCTGGTCCTTACGAGTTAGTGAAGTGAGGGGTAGAGCTATCCGCGAAAAGTTCTCCACGAACCTTCGATAGTACACGGCTAGTCCAAGAAAACTTCAGAATTCCGCCACGGTCCTCAATACTTGCCAATACCTGATGGCTTCCACTTTTGTTGGATCTACCGCCACCCCATCCCCACTAATCACATGGCCCAAAAATGCCACCTTCTCTAACCAGAACTCGCACTTTGAGAACTTTGCATAAAGCTTGTTCTCTCTCAACACTTGCAAGACTATTTTCAAGTGGGTCTAGTGCTCCGCCTTTGACTTGGAGTAAACCAAATTTCATCAAAAAAGACTACTACAAAAGAGTCCAAGAATTTGTGAAATACTCGGTTCATCAAGTCCATGAATACGGATGGTGTGTTCGTCAGCCCGAATGGCATCACCAAGAACTCAAAGTTACCATACCTCGTACCAAACGCTGTCTTGGGTATGTCCTCGTCTCGAATTCGCAACTGATAGTATCCTGACTTAGGGTCTAACTTTGAATACACCACTGACCCCACCAACTGGTCGAACAAATCGTCTATCTGAGGAATCAGATACTTATTCTTGATAGTCATCTTATTCAACTCTCGGTAGTCTATGCACAACCGCATACTACCGTCTTTCTTCTTCACAAACAACACTAGTGTGCTCCACGGTGAATAACTGGGTCTGATATACCCCTGCTCCAACAGTTCCTGTAGCTGTACTTTGAGTTCGACCAACTCTTTTGGTGCCATCCTAAAAGGAGGACGTGACACCGGACTAGCCTCTGGCACTAACTCAATAGAGAAATCAATCTCCCATCGAGGAGGTGCTCCAGGAAGCTCCTCAAGAAACACATCCTTGAATTCTGCCACTACGGGTACTTCTCCAAGGGATAACCTGGAAAGGCTAACCTCCAACAATGATACAAGGGCTACCCCTCCCTGGTTTACTGCCCGCACCAACTGCATGACTGAAACTAGGGAACAGGCCACTCCGTGAAGACTTTCAAACTTAACTTCTATTTTTCCTTCGGTCCTCAGGGTTACCACCTTGGATAGGCAGTCAATACTAGCACACTGATCTGCTAGCAAGTCCATTCCTAATATTACATCAAACTCAACCAATGTGTTGGGTACATAGGAAAATGTGTACCTGATTTGAAGAAGCCCAACCTAGCTCAATGATATACATCATGTTGTATTTGATGTTGTTTTGAGTTGACATGTGCAGGTAAAGAATTGTTAAAGTTTACAGAAAAAATTCTAAGTCCAAGTGTCGACACAAAGGAACATGTGTCGTCACACAGAAGAAGTAAGTCGACACAACACTGGGAAAAAGTGTCGACACAGAAGAAGTAAGTCGACACAACACTGGGAAATTGTGTCGACACAGAAGAAGTAAGTCGACACAATATTGGGAGAATGCGTCGACACTGAAGAGTATAGTCGATCTCAAGTTTGTCGACATCATCTGAATATGTCGACACAGAAGAAAATAGTCGACCACGAGTTTGTCGTCACCAGCAGAATGTGTCGACACATAGTGAGTAAGTCGACACATTATAGCAAAGCTAAAAAATGAATGTGTCGACACCTGAAGGCTAAGTCAACACTTACTAAAGTTATGATTCTACAACAACTGTGTCGACACACAGGACTTGTGTCGACACACTGCAGAGTCAAAGACCAAGTTATTTTCAGAAGAAGATGTGTCGACACAAAGGCAATTTAGTCGACATCACTGAAGGCAGTGTCGACACCAAAGTCAATTGTGTCGACACAAATAGACAGATGGTCTCGACACTTTCTGACAGACTGTTTCAACACTAAGGCACAGGACTTGTTTGAAGACTTGACAGCTGTGGGTTATCACCAGTTAACTGAAGTTGTCAGACTTGTCAGAAAACGGTTAGAAACCGGATCAGCCGGTTACCATGAAGAATGTCTATAAATAGACAGATTCAGAAGGAGAAAGGAATGAACAACATATAGAACTGACCCTTTGAAATACATTGGATCAGAAAGTGGAGAAGGATTACATTCTACTCATTTCAAGAAAGTGCTAGGCACTTAAGAAGATCTTCTCCGGGAGATCTAAGAAGACTATCTAAGGGTAGATCTAAGAAGAGTTCTAATCAGAATTCAGAAGAATCATTCAAAGTTCTGGATAGAGAGAGATCAAGTCAGAATTTGAAGAAGAAGAAAGAATCCACCAGTGGATTCTCAAGAAGCTGTTTGGAATCAACTCAGCTAAGTACATTTTCAAGAAGCTTTGAAGAAGGCTAAGAAATAGTTGATTGCATCAGCTGATTAAGAATTGTCATTGCCTTTTCTCTCTCAACTTGGCAAGACAATTTAAACAATCTTTTCTATATTTCTGTAGGATCTGTTTATACAGATCTGAGTTGTAAGCCTATGTTATAAAGGCTGAGTGTAGGAGTGTTGAACTCTGAGTGGTAGGGCTGATTGCCTGAGTGTAGGAGAAGGATATTCTCTGAGTTGTAGGCCTTGGGGCAAGGCTGAGGTAGGGCAGTTGTGCCTGAGTTGTAGGAACCAGTTGGGTTCTGAGTTGTAAGATCTATTGATCTGAGATAAGTGGAAGTTTGGCCGAATCTAGCATACAGCTAGATAGGTGAAGGGGGAAAGTGGATGTACCCAGACCTTGGGGAACCACTATAAAACATAGTGCAATCTGTGATGTTTTGTTTTCTGTGATTGCTGTGTTTTTATATTAGTTAATAAATTGAATTCTGTCTAGAAGTTTTAGAAAGAGAAGCAGAACCTATTCACCCCCCCTCTAGGTGTTTAGGCTGCCTTGAAAGTTAAACTATCAAGTGGTATCAGAGGGAGGTTCCTCAAAAAGGACTTAACAGTCTGAGGTAGATCTGATAGGCAGATTCAAGAATCAAGAAGATGGGTTCTGGAGAGAATCATAAGGAGCTAGGGTCAATGAAATTACCCATATGCAAGAAGGAAATCTTTGGGATCTGGAAAGAAAGAGTCAGATTGTTTATGGAAGCATCTGACCCAAGGATTTACATCACAGTACAGGAAGGCCCCTTCATACCAATGAAGATATCTGTTCTTGATGCAAATATCCAAACACCAAAGACTTATTCTGAAATGACCAAGGATGAAATCATCTTGGCAACCATGGACAAAAGGGCACAGAACATCATTGTCAGTGCCATAGATGATTCAACATTTCAGAATCTGATTCACTGCAAGACCTCCAAGGAGATGTGGGACACATTGATTGTCTACATGGAGGGATCAGAAGAAGTAAGGCTGGACAGAAAATCTATGCTAAATCAGGAGTATGAAAGTTTTAGACAAGGAAAATCTGATAGCATAACTGAGTGCTATAAGAAATTCTATAGAATTGTGAATGAGCTAATTTCCTATGGAAGAGTCTTCAGTACCTATGAACTGAATGACAAATTCTTAAGATCCTTATCAAAGGATTGGGATACAAAGATCTGTGCCATAAGAGAAGTGGCAAAATTGGCAGAGATATCTCCTCCAACTCTGTTTGGAAAGTTGCTATCCTATGAAATGCAACTTATGGTAAGGAAGGAGGAGGAAAGAAACTCAAGAGGAGAGCATAGAGAAAAGACTGTGGCATTTAATGCTGAAGCCACCAGAAAGAATAGGAGGAAATCACCATCTCCTCCTAAGGAAGTTGAAGAAGGTAGTTCTGAAAATTCAGATAAGGGTTCAGTCAGCAGTGATTCAGATGCAGACTTTGCTGCATTCACTAGGCAATTTCAAAGGTTCTTGAAAAAGAAGCAATGGAAGTCTAGGCCTTCCTCATCACAGCAAGTAGATGACTATTATCAGAAAAGAAGGTCATCTAGGAAAGAGAAAAGCAGGTCAAAGCCCAGCAAAGCCACTACTTCAAAGATTGTCTGCTATTGTTGCAATAGGCCTGGACATGTAGTGGCTGATTGTCCTGACAAAAGGAAGGAATCTTCAGAAAAGAAGAAGACTTATCAGAAAGGCAAGAAGGAGAAATCCTTTGTAGCAAAGAAAGATAAAAGTCTGTCAGACCAGTCAACTTCAGAATCAGGATCTGAAGCTGAAGCATATATTGGATTATATGCTGCATCTGAGGAAGAGGAGTTTATGCAGTTGCTAGACTCCATCAATGAACATCAATGCATGGGTTTGATGACTAGATCAGAAGAGGACCTATGCCAGAATCAGTCTGGTCCTAATGAGGTAAACTGTCCTTCCAGTACATATGTTTGTAGTACAAGTGAAGAATCAGCTACATCTGCATCAAGTGATGAAGATGCATCTGGATCTGAAGGAGATGTCTATCAATTGATAGACAAGTATGGGGACTTGTTGCAGGCCCTTAAGAAAAGCAAGAACCTGGTTAAATCACAGGCTCAGGAAATTGCTGATCTAAGGGTTGCAACAACTGAGTTAGAAAAAGTCCTTGATCAAAAGTTAGCTGAAATTGCCAAGCTGAAGAATATAACTATTATTCAGATGGGCACAATTAATTATACTAATGATCAAGTAAAGAGTCTGGAGGACAGACTTAGAATTGAAAGGGATTTAGTGGCTAGTTACTCTAAGCCAAAATCTGTCTTACCCTTGATAGATGAATTTGTCACTCAGAAGGGTAAGGCTGGATTAGGATTTAAGGGTAACTCCAGGGCTGGCAGATTCAAGAGGAAAGGCAAAGCCCCTATTCAGCCACTAAACCTTTCAGTCCCCATAAGGTTTGGTAAGGAGAAAGTGCCTTCTAACATATATGATCATGAAGACATTCAGGATCATATCAAGACAAATGTTCTGAAGAACAAGGGTGTTAAGGCAAGCAGGCCTACCTATGGTCATAAGCCCTATGGTTTTAAGAAACCAGTAGGAGAAGTTGCAACAGCACCAGCAATGAACAGAAATGCTTCTGACAAGGATGTATCTAGATCTAGATACAATAAGTTTGAATGTTGGTGCTGTGGCAAGAGGGGTCATTTTGCATTGGACTGCTGGTATAACACAAGTGTTATAAAGAATAAGAGTCTACCTGTTAGAAGAGGTTATGATAACTTTATTAAGGCTAACCTGAACCAAGGACCCAAGACTTACTTGGGTTCTAAGGGTAAGTAATTCTGTATTGCAGGTGAATCCAAGTTACCATGCCCCTATATGGTACTTGGATAGTGGTTGTTCCAGGCACATGACTGGAACAAAGGGGCTGCTGAAGGAGTATTCATCTGTCAAAGATGGACATAAAGTGATCTTTGGTGGATCTGAAAAAGGAGTCATCAAAGGATTTGGTAACATCTCTTCAAACCTAATTACTATCACCCAAGTGGCCTATGTAAAAGGTTTGAAACATAATCTAATAAGCATAAGCCAGCTGAGTGATCTAGGATATGACATTTCATTTGGTAAGGATGGATGTCATATCAAAAGGTCAAGTGATCAAGAGATCATATTGACTGGGTATAGGAAGAGAAATGTGTATTGCCTTAATTTTGAATGTGAGAATAAGGCATCCCCCATTTGTCTTGTAGCTGATGACAATGCTTCTCATTGTGTTAAGTGGCACAAGAGATTGGCTCATCTAAACTACAAGACAATTGGCCAACTCTTTAGTAAAGAACTAGTGAGGAATGGGCCTCAAGTTAAGTGTATAAAGGAAGGGGTATGCTCAGCTTGTCAAAAGGGCAAGCAGACAAAAACCTCATTTCAAAGCCTTGAAAACAAGGATTCTGTGAGGTGCTTATACCTCTTGCATATGGATCTTTTTGGTCCTATGCCAGTTCACAGTCTAGGTAGGAAGGTCTACACACTAGTGGTTGTAGATGACTATTCTAGATTTACATGGGTGTTCTTTCTGAGACAAAAATCTGAAACCCCAAGTGTATTATTTAAGTTTGTAAAGCAAATTCAGAATGAACTGAACAGTACAGTGGTCAAAATCAGAAGTGACCATGGTACTGAGTTTCAATCTGAAAGCATAACAAACTTGTGTATAGACTTTGGGATTTTCCAAGAGTTCTCCTCACCTAGAACACCTCAGCAAAATGGAATTGCTGAAAGAAAGAATAGATCATTAATTGAAGCTGGTAGAACTCTATTGAGTGACACCTCTCTCCCAGAATATTTTTGGGCTGAGGCAGTTAACACTGCTTGTCATGTCATCAATAGGGCTTCTATCACCAAAAGCCACAGGAAGACTCCCTATGAGATTGTGAAAGGCAGAAAACCAAATCTATCCTATTTTAGGATCTTTGGCTGCAAGTGCTATATACTTAACAATGGTAAGTCTTATTTGACTAAGTTTGCTGCCAAATCCCAGGATGGGATATTTGTTGGGTACAGCACAAATAGTAAGGCCTATAGAGTCTTCAACTTAACTACTCAAGTTGTTGAAGAATCTGTGCATATTGTATTTGATGAAACAAGATTAATCAATTGTGAATTGTCTTGTAGATCAAATGACTCAACAGGTATAAGCAAGAAGATGGACAAGCTCTCCATTGCTGAAGCTTCAAAGGAAGAGGGAGCATTGGAAAATGAAGGCTGCTGTCCAGGGGGAGTACAAGAGATAATGGAAGCTGATGAAAACCAAGAGGAACAGCAGAATGAAGAAGCTGGAGATGCTCAACCTGAAGGGAATCTACCTCCAGCTATAAGATATCTAAGAGATCATCCTACTGATCAGATAATTGGTGATCCAAGACAAGGAGTGCAAACTAGAAGCAGAAATCAAAGCACAGTTTTGCATTCTAGTTTCTTGTCTCAAATGGAACCTAAGAAGTTTGAAGAAGCTATCCAAGACCAGCACTGGATTGATGCTATGCAAGAGGAGCTGAATCAGTTCAGAAGGTGCAAGGTCTGGGAGCTTGTTCCTAAACCAAGAGGCCACAACATAATTGGGACTAAGTGGATCTATAGGAACAAGCTAGATGAAAGTGGAATAATAATAAAGAATAAAGCAAGATTGGTTGCAAAAGGATACAGGCAGGAAGAAGGGATTGACTTTGATCAAACCTTTGCTCCAGTAGCAAGGCTGGAGGCAATCAGAATGTTCCTTGCCTATGCAGCCTACCAAGACTTCAAAGTATACCAGATGGATGTAAAGTCAGCATTTCTGAATGGTGATCTTAAAGAAGAAGTATATGTAGAGCAGCCATCAGGTTTTGTAGATCCTCTTAAACCTGATTCTGTGTATAAGCTTAGGAAAGCTTTGTATGGGTTAAAACAAGCTCCAAGGGCTTGGTATGAAACCCTGTCTACCTTCCTCATTGAGAATAAATTCTCAAGAGGAAAGATAGACAAAACTCTATTCCTTAGGGAATCCAAAGGAAAGATCATCTTAGTCCAGATCTATGTTGATGACATAATCTTTGGATCTACTGAAAACAACCTTTGTAAAAAGTTTGCCAAACTTATGCAAGGGAAGTTTGAGATGAGCAGTATGGGAGAACTTAAGTTCTTCTTGGGACTCCAAGTAAGACAGACTGATGATGGATTGTCCATATCCCAGTCTAAGTTCACCAAGGAATTAATTAAAAAATATGGTATGGAGTCATCCTCCTCCATGAGAACTCCTATGGGCACAAGTATGCCAATATGCAAAGATGAGGCAGGTAAACCTGTTGATGAATCATTGTATAGAGGAATAGTTGGGTCACTACTATATCTCACTGCTAGTAGACCTGACATTATGTATGCAACATGTGTCTGTGCTAGGTACCAAGCCTGCCCTAAAGAATCTCATTATACTGCAGTAAAAAGGATTCTGAGATATCTAAAGGGCACTCCTACTCTAGGTCTTTGGTACCCTAGGAATAGAGATTTTCAACTAACAGGCTATTCAGATGCAGATTTTGCAGGATGTAGAGAGGATAGAAAGAGTACTACAGGTACTTGTCAATTCCTGGGAGGAAGACTAATATCTTGGAGTAGTAAAAAACAGACTAGTGTGGCAATTTCCACAGCTGAGTCAGAGTATATTGCTGCAGGAAGCTGCTGTGCACAGCTATTATGGATGCAGCATCAGCTTAAAGATTATGGTATTCAGGTAAGTAGAACACCCCTTTTATGTGATTCTAAGAGTGCTATTTCTATTGCTAATAATCCAGTTTCTCATAGTAGAACTAAGCATATAGAAATCAAATATCATTTTCTTAGAGAACATGTAGAAAAAGGTGACATCTCATTGGAATTTGTAAAAACAGATTATCAAATAGCAGATGTATTTACTAAGCCTTTAGATGAAACCAAATTCAATAAATTCAAAATTGAATTAGGTATGTTAACCATTGATTAATGTATTAAACAAAATCATTAACAATGCTATTGAAATGGTTTATAAGTAAGTAAAAGTAGTAACAACATAATCAAGTGTTAAAAAGGACACATTGAAGTTACAGAAATTGGCTAAGTAAGAATGTGTCGACACATTCAGTAATAATGTGTCGACTCAGAGAAATTATGTCGACAAGTCAGAAATATTGTGTCGACACAGAGAATATGTGTCGACACTTAAGAGTTTTATTGTCGACTTAACCAGAAATGTAATGTCGACTCAACCAGAATTATGGTGTCGACACTTACAAAATATGTGTCGACACTTGTCCTTAGTGTCGACACAGAATTTCTGTCTTTCTACTATGTATCCAAGGTGTCGACATAACCACAAATTGGTGTCGACACATAGTAGGCTGAAGAAATGTCGAGTTAATAGAAGCTTGTGTCGACACATTCCGTCTGTGTCGACACATTTAGACTGTTTTTGGCGCCTTTTGAACTTCTTTCAACAGAAGCTATAAATAGGTCAAAAGCTCTTTGTGTCGACACGCTTTCAAGGTTTTCGAGACTCAAACCCTGTGTCGACAGTCTTTCTTTCTCTCTTCTCTCAAGCTTTCTCGACACAACGATGGCGCCAAGGATTGAAGATAACATCAATGAAGGATATGAGTTAGTGCGCCAGGCCTTTGCAGAGGCGCCGCCTGATGTTCAAGGAGTTATCACCCTTCTCTCTGCATCAGGGTTAGAATTTCTCATTTCAGAACCAACTAAGATCTGGAAGAAGGAGGTGCACGAGTTCTTTATCTCTGCATCAGTCCATTCTACTGGCCTCAAGATTAAGTCCACTATTCAAGGGACGAAGGTAAAGATTACTCAAAGAAGTTTACGAAAGATCTTCCAACTGCAAGTGGTTGAGAATGAAGAGGCAGTTCCTATATCTAAGACAAGGGAAGCCCTTCAATGGTGTGGCCTGGATTCAGGATTGAAGATAGGAGCTGCATTCAACAGAAAGGGAATGAATCAGCAAGGGAAGTTCTTGTCGGAAGTTGTTGGAAAGGTAATCCTCTGCAAGACAGGTGGACATGATAGGATTTCTGCCTATATGTTCAGCCTGATGACCAGGATAGTTTTTACTATTCCTACTGATTGGTCAAGAGTACTCTTTGACAAGATCAAAGAGGGAATCAAGAAGCCTAACATGGCTAGGATCATGAGTCTGTACTTCACTGGAGTGATTCCAGATGTGATGCAGCAGCTGCAAGGGAGTAAGATTAACCATATGAGAAGAATGGATATGAGACTATTCACCAGGTGGGATAGGGTGCTGTCAAAGGATGTGCCTGAAGAGAGCAGGCCAGACACCCCTGTGCAATCCTCTACACCAAATCAAGAATCTGAACAAGTACAAGAAGGGACACAGCTTGCCTCAACTGTGGTCTAGGAAGTATCAACACCTGCCCAGATGCAGGGGGAGCCAGTTTCCACTTCTGCTCCAAAGGTATCTACTCCTGCTTAGGTTTAGGGGGAGCTAATGTATTTTACTATAAAAGACATTGCTCAAGTTATTATTACTGCACAGGTTCAGGGGGAGCTAGTGTCCACACCTACTCCTGCCACTACAAATATTGAGGTGCAAGTCCAAGAGGAAGCACAGTTAAACATATCTCAAGATTTAACTGCTGCAGATGTGACCACTCAACTGGAATTTACTATGGAGGAGTTATTCCCAGATGTTGATACTGCTGCTGATAAAGAAGGAGGTGAACCAGATATTGAGAAGTTCATAGGAATGAACATTAATCAGGAAGCTGCTGTGGAAACACAGGTTGAGGATGAGCCAGTGGATGTTGAAGCTGAGCAACAACTCCCTGGCACAGAAAGAATTCATGTAGATACTTCCTCTGACACAGAAACTGAAGAAGCCAGGGTGGCTAAGAAAAGAAAACTTGTTGTCTTTAAGAGAAGAAGCAAGAACTACAAGCAGGCATTGCAGACAACAACTCCACAAATTTCTCCAGCCTTTGATTACAATAAATTTATGGTAGATCTTCAAGTAAAATTGGATGACCAAAGGATGGCTCTGGAGAAGTATGTTGATGAAAATAGCAAGTCAGTTCAGTTTGACTTAGCTCAGGACATCAAGTCCATCCAATTTCAAGTCAACTTGCATAAAACTGAAATGACAGATTGCTTCCACAAGGGTGGCAATGCTGTAGTTTATCTGGCTAAACAACAGCAGGCTATCTCTACAAAGGTGGATGATATTGCTTTGAAGCAAGGTTATGTTCTGGAAAATCAAATAAGAATGAATGACAATTTAACTGAATCTCATAATGAGATCATTCAAGAGGTGAAGAAGATTGTTCCAGGGATGCCTGCAGATAGAGCCAAAGAAATGGAAGAATTTGATAAGAATTTTCAGGCTGCTATTGCATCTGTTAAGACTGCCATCACAACCTCTCAACAGGAAATATCTGAAAAGCTTCAAAAGTTAAGACCATTTTTCAAGGAGGGAGTGAATTATTTGGATGGCCAAATTCGATTTCAGAAAGAAGATCTTAGAGATCATGTATCAAGAGAAGCCATAAAGGGGGAGAGGATGCTAATTCATGCAGGCTCTGAGCATGCCAAATGGGTGACCAATAGTATAAGAGCCACATTGGGATATCCACCATTGTGTGATGATAACATGGTGGCTGAGTCAGGTCTACAAACAGGACTACTTGAAGGTGACCAAACTGAGGTTGCCCAAGTCATATACCCCCCTCCAGATTTTGATATATTGGATCAGCAAGTGCAATATATGTATAGTCCTTCAAAGGAGGTTGTAAATGTTATCTTTGGAAAGGTTGATAAGCCTGAGGTAAATTTGCAAGAACAGCAAGATGCTCTACTGTCAAAGAAAAGATTTAGAGAGCAGGCTGAGCTGAAGCCAGATTTTGAGCAGTGGAGTCCTACTTCCAGAAATATAATACTCACTGCATGGAAAGCTGTCAAAGATCAAGTTCATGAAAGGGGCAAGTGGTACAATGAGCAGGAATGGCAGAAGTATGAGGCAAGACAAGAAGCCATTGTACAATTCAGAAGGAAAGCTAAGCTGGGAAGACTTCCACCTGATGCTATGGAGCCAAGCAAATACTTCCCAAAGCCTTTTCACTATTTTGAAAGGCAAAGGCTCAAGGAAGAAGCTAAGAAGAAAGCTGATCTTAAAGGAAAAAAGATGGCTGAAGAATCAGAAGCTCCTGTGACAGCTAAAATTAAATCTGGCCAAGGGATTGTTATTAGAGAGCCTGATCAATCCTGATAATGTTTTAGTTCTTCCATAATGTTTTGTAATGATGTAATGTGATCAGTCAAAGAAAAACCATGTAATCAAACATTACCCAGTAATAAACAAAATATTGTTAAATCTGTGATAGATTGTATTATCCATGATGTTCTTATTATTTTGTTTATAAATAAGTATCCCTGTGTATTGTCATATATCATCATTTTATACTATTTATAAATGGTGTATATCATTGGCTATAAGGGTTATGACTTCTCCAAATAGGGGGAGATTGTTGGGTACATTGGAAAATGTGTACCTGATTTGAAGAAGCCCAACCTAGCTCAATGATATACATCATGTTGTATTTGATGTTGTTTTGAGTTGACATGTGCAGGTAAAGAATTGTTAAAGTTTACAGAAAAAATTCTAAGTCCAAGTGTCGACACAAAGGAACATGTGTCGTCACACAGAAGAAGTAAGTCGACACAACACTGGGAAAAAGTGTCGACACAGAAAAAGTAAGTCGACACAACACTGGGAAATTGTGTCGACACAGAAGAAGTAAGTCGACACAACATTGGGAGAATGCGTCGACACTGAAGAGTATAGTCGATCTCAAGTTTGTCGACATCATCTGAATATGTCGACACAGAAGAAAATAGTCGACCACGAGTTTGTCGTCACCAGCAGAATGTGTCGACACATAGTGAGTAAGTCGACACATTATAGCAAAGCTAAAAAATGAATGTGTCGACACCTGAAGGCTAAGTCAACACTTACTAAAGTTATGATTCTACAACAACTGTGTCGACACACAGGACTTGTGTCGACACACTGCAGAGTCAAAGACCAAGTTATTTTCAGAAGAAGATGTGTCGACACAAAGGCAATTTAGTCGACATCACTGAAGGCAGTGTCGACACCAAAGTCAATTGTGTCGACACAAATAGACAGATGGTCTCGACACTTTCTGACAGACTGTTTCAACACTAAGGCACAGGACTTGTTTGAAGACTTGACAGCTGTGGGTTATCACCAGTTAACTGAAGTTGTCAGACTTGTCAGAAAACGGTTAGAAACCGGATCAGCCGGTTACCATGAAGAATGTCTATAAATAGACAGATTCAGAAGGAGAAAGGAATGAACAACATATAGAACTGACCCTTTGAAATACATTGGATCAGAAAGTGGAGAAGGATTACATTCTACTCATTTCAAGAAAGTGCTAGGCACTTAAGAAGATCTTCTCCGGGAGATCTAAGAAGACTATCTAAGGGTAGATCTAAGAAGAGTTCTAATCAGAATTCAGAAGAATCATTCAAAGTTCTGGATAGAGAGAGATCAAGTCAGAATTTGAAGAAGAAGAAAGAATCCACCAGTGGATTCTCAAGAAGCTGTTTGGAATCAACTCAGCTAAGTACATTTTCAAGAAGCTTTGAAGAAGGCTAAGAAATAGTTGATTGCATCAGCTGATTAAGAATTGTCATTGCTTTTCTCTCTCAACTTGGCAAGACAATTTAAACAATCTTTTCTATATTTCTGTAGGATCTGTTTATACAGATCTGAGTTGTAAGCCTATGTTATAAAGGCTGAGTGTAGGAGTGTTGAACTCTGAGTGGTAGGGCTGATTGCCTGAGTGTAGGAGAAGGATATTCTCTGAGTTGTAGGCCTTGGGGCAAGGCTGAGGTAGGGCAGTTGTGCCTGAGTTGTAGGAACCAGTTGGGTTCTGAGTTGTAAGATCTATTAATCTGAGATAAGTGGAAGTTTGGCCGAATCTAGCATACAGCTAGATAGGTGAAGGGGGAAAGTGGATGTACCCAGACCTTGGGGAACCACTATAAAACATAGTGCAATCTGTGATGTTTTGTTTTCTGTGATTGCTGTGTTTTTATATTAGTTAATAAATTGAATTCTGTCTAGAAGTTTTAGAAAGAGAAGCAGAACCTATTCACCCCCCCTCTAGGTGTTTAGGCTGCCTTGAAAGTTAAACTATCACAATGGTAGGACTGTCACTATCAACATGAAGTCGACTTCGTCTAAGTTCTAACAAATGCGTCCCTTTGCCCGGGTATTCATGGATGATCCATTGGGCATGCTCACCTTCAACTTTGCGTCCACTGAGAATGACTCAACTCCAATCCTTCGGATAAAGCTTTCCGTAAGGAAGGAGTGTGACGCTCCCATATCAAGCAATACCCTAGCTGGGTATCAAGAAACTAACACAAAGCCTAAATACAGGAAACAAACATAAACGAATTGAAAATATGAAACCCAAGGTTAAAGTTAAACTCTCATACTTGTCGCCACATTGGGTTGACGGATCGCTTACTGCTGGCCAAGGTTGTAGACCCTTGGTTGCACCGGTTGGAACTTAGAAGCTCTCGACTCTACCATCTTCCCTTTCTCTACGGCGCTGGGCCCGGAGCACGCAGTCTGCTCCTGTCTTGGCTCTTGCTCAGTGCCTCCTTGAGTAAAAGATCGAGCTATGTGCCCCATCTTGCCATAATTAAAGCACATTAGAGGTCCCTTAGAGTGAGACCCTCCAGACGTCCAGTTGCTTTTCTCACCCGACTTGTACGGGTGAGGCTTTTTCTTCCATCTGCTCCCTTCAGACTTTTCTTGGGATTGAGAAGGCTTCCCTTCCTGATGGCGACGGCCATCATGACGGCCTAGTTGGTGTTAAAGATGATGATGAGGGTGCACTTGATGTGCATAATGATCACGAGATGTTGGCGGAAGATGGAGACAATGACCCACCGGTCAAGGACTTGAGACGCCGCAGCGGCAATGGCTACAATATTTGCCAACGCAAAAGAAATTAAATTTAGTATTAATTTTATTTTGATGAGTTGTTGTTGAACTAATTTATTTTTCAGTCGTTTATTTCATGTTGGTGTGCAATTATCTATTATTGGGCTGCTAATAGCCTTGTGTGTTGTAAGCCTTATAAAAAGGCATGGACTATGTAATTTTCATTTAGTTTTTTTGAATGAATTTAAATTGATTGCCTTAACCTAATACCCTCTCCTCTCCTTCTCAAAACCGCCGCCCCTCTTGCTCCCCTCTTCCAAAATTTTTGCCCCCCCTTCTCCACTTCTCCTCCTTCTCTTGGCCGCCCCTTTGCTCTCCTCCACCCTCGTGTCCTTCTCTCTGATTCTACAACTCCTTCGGTGAGATTTTCCTCCTTCGACGTTCGGCCGCCATCAATCTTGAAGGCCAAGTGCAAAGGAAGACGGTGCCCGACGGTGAACCTCCCCGACGAGAAGCGGAGAAGACGAACGAATTCTTCATCCTTGGTGCATCTCCTGCCGCGTCCAAGGAAAGCGATCATTTCGTGTGGATCCAAAACATCTCAGATCTACCATTCCGAGTAGGGTAACAAAACCATCTACTCAAGAGTTTTCTTTCCTAGATAGTTCTTGTGGTGGACGAATTTTCCGTGATTTTTTTTGAATCGTTGATTTCTTCGCGGTGCATCTTCAATAGTTTGTAATTTTTCATTTGGTTTTCCGAAGACTCCGAGAGGATTGGCGATCCTCGCTAATTTATTTTAGGTTGGATAGATCCTACAATTTTCTCGAATCGTGAATTTTCTTTGGTGGATCTATTTTGGTACAACTCCAAACGCTCGTCCGGGATTAATATTATCCCTTTTAGCCGGAAAGGATTTTGGCCTATAGCCATTCTCCGTTCCAAGCGCGGATCGGCTACCCGTATATTAGCGCGAAAGATAAATAGAATCGTTGTTATTGCTGAGTTTCGTTAGCGTGCGAGTAGAAGAGGGTTAAGCGTTGCAAGAGTCGTGGTCATGCAATCCGTGTAGTATCCTTCGGGACGGATTCTACATCAATTTGGTATCAAAGGGAGGTTGTGTTGGTTTCCCAATCGACGCAATCCTTTTCTCTTTCCGTAATAGGAATCACGACGTTCCCTAGGTTGCGCACAGCCCGTTAAAATCCAAAACAAAGTTGCCATTTTGCTGAATTTGGTCTGCCATTAGTAAAAACAAGAAAAAAAATTTCAGAAAATTAAAAAAAAAATTCTGGTAGTTCTTCATATTTTTCTAAGCATAAAAGTCAATAAAATTATTTTTATTTGATCGACGGATTAGTGCCAAAAATTTCTAACATTATAAATTTAATCTGGTCAAACCCTCGAAATTAGCAACTGTTCATGCGCACAAGGCGTGGTACTGAATATTTCCCCTCCACTTCACATATGGCTAACCACCATGATGATGACCATACTCCGGCCACCATCGCGGAGCTTCGGGAAGAGTTCAACACTAGGTTTGATGCACTGACGCAACTAACACAAGGGTTGGCTGTCAATCAAGCGGTGCCCCGTAATCCTGCCGCGTATATACACAGGCCGGGTCCTCAACCCAAGGCCTCTCACCAATGCGATGATAGGCACAACCAATATCACGAGCAAGATGATGAGCACACGCCTAGGGCCCCTTATGAGTTCGACTTAGCTAGAGCCGTTAAGATTGATCCACCCTCATACGATGGTATGGGTGAACCCCAAGCATTTCTAGATTGGGTCATGGAGATCGAGTGTTACTTTGAGTGGCGTAGTTTGACGGATGGCGAGAAAGTGCGGATGAAGCTTATGGGGAGGGCCAAAACGTTTTGGTTAAATGAAGAGAGATGACTAGGTACTGCGAATGGATTACCCCCAATTGGGTGGAATGCCATGAAAGCGCTACTGAACGACCAATATGTCCCCGCCTATCACCGAACTCAAATGTTCGATGAATTAGCCACCATTCACCAGTGGAGTAAGTCGGTAGCGGAGTACATGGGAATCCTTAAGGATATGATGGTACGTTGCGAGGTTAGGTAAATGCCTGAAGTTACGCTCTCCCGATTCCGTAAGGGACTTAACCCGGACATCCAAGGCAAGCTATTGCGTTATAGTCACACAGACCTTAACACGACTTTCAATGCCGCTTTGGATATCGAAAAACATAATGCCTACAAGTCCAAGGGATGATCCTTTTAGAAAGGAAAATCTATCTTAGGTGCCCCACCCACGACCTCCCTGCGGGACAAAGGAAAGTTCCGATCGACAGATTCCAGCTCTATCGTAATTACTGCTAGGAACAACAAAGATCCCAATGGCGAGAGAGTCCCGATAGGAAGAATTAACAAGACTAATGCCTCTTGTTATTCGTGCGGAATCCAAGGGCACTACGCTAGTGAGTGTCCCACTAGGAGTAAACCACTAGAACTAATGGACTCCACGACTAAGCCTGCCAAGCTCGTCTATGAAGCTGGCGATGAATCAGACGCTGAGCCAAGTGATATAGAAGATGATTCTTTTATGATGGTTATGAGGTGTATTTTGGTCACACCGCGTGTTTCGGATGAATATAATAGAACGAATATTTTTTCATTAAATTTTAAAAGCGGTGAAACGTGGTGCAAGTTAATAATAGATAGCGGAAGTTGCATGAATGTCATATCCGAAAACGTCGTTACTCGTATGCACTTAGTTCCCGAGAAGCACCCACGTCCTTACAAAATAGCATGGGTAAATAAAACGTCTATCGCGGTCTCTAAGCGGTGTATAGTTCGACTTACAGTGAAGGGTTATATCGATAAGGTGTGGTGCGACGTCATCCCCATGGATGTTTGTCACGTACTACTAGGGCGCCCGTGGCTCTATGATTATGACGTGACCCATTTTGGACGTGCCAACACTTACGAATTCAAATTTAATGGTAAGACCATCATACTAAAACCATCCCCGCCTAAGGACCCGTCGAGTGCCTCCAACGACACAATTGTGCATGTGGAAAAGAAAACTATTAGTCAGATAATCAAGAAAGAGTTAGAGCGCGAGACCTTTCTGGATGGTGTCATCTATGCGCTAGTTTGCCTACAAGCTAAAGAAGACTCACTATCTTTATAGAGTTAGCCGATATCTCTGCGGACTTTATTGGAAGAATATAAAGACGTCTATCTGCTAGATTTGCCATCTGAGTTGCCACCCATGAGGGATATTCAACACGAAATTGATTTCGTCCCCGGCTCCTCTTTGCCTAATCTTCCACATTACCGGCTCAATCCTTCCACTCATGACGAAGTACAAACATTGATCTCAGATTTGCTTGCAAAGGGATTTATTCGCCACAACAAGAGCCCATGTGTCGTTCCTGCTCTTTTGGTCCCAAAGAAAGATAAATCTTGGAGATTATGTGTAGATTATCGGGCTATAAATAAAATCACTATCAAGTATAGGTTTCCCATTCCTCGTTTGGACGACTTCTTAGATATGCTATTATGAGCCACCATATTCTCTAAATTGGATCTTAAGAGTGGCTACCATCAAATAAGGATACGGGAAGGGGACGAATGGAAAATGACCTTTAAGTCGAAGGATGGACTCTATGAGTGGCTAGTGCTGGAAGAGGGCTTACCAATGGACCAAGTACGTTTTCACGATTGATGACCCAAGTATTTAAACCATATATGGGCAAATTTGTCGTAGTCTATTTCGATGATATCCTTGTATTTAGCCTCTCGCAGAGTGAACATGAGACTCATCTACGGACCATCCTTACAACACTGCGCCAAGACAAATTATTTATTAATCTTAAGAAGTGCTCGTTTGGTGTGAATTCCGTAGAATTCCTAGGCTACATCGTGAGTTCTGAAGGCATTTATGTTGACCCCAAAAAGGTCCAAGTAATTAAAGAATGGCAAGAACCTAAAAATATTCGGGAAGTTAGAAGTTTACATGGATTGGCCACGTTTTATCGAAGATTCATTCGAAATTTTAGTAGTATAATGGCACCGATTACCGAATGCATGAAAAAAGGCGATTTTGTCTGGACGAATGGGGCCACTAAAGCATTTTAAACGATTAAGGAACGGATGTCGGAAGCCCCACTACTCCGCCTGCCGGATTTTAATAAAGTGTTTGAGTTATCATATGATGCATCGGGGATAGGAATCGGAGGTGTTTTAAGTCAGGACGGACATCTGCTAGGGTATTTTAGTGAAACACTAGCCGGTCCGAAATTAAATTATTCAAATTACGACCGCGAGTTCTATGTCGTTATACGTTGTCTCCAACATTGGCGACATTATTTAATTTCAAAAGAATTCGTAGTCTTTTCTGTAACATCCCATTCCCGGCTAGACCCCTAGGAGTCGGTTGGTCGTGACAGAACCCTGTGAAGCCCAAAAATTGAAATAAATCGATCGAGGTTTCGGGTCACGGGATGGTCATGCCCGTGACCGACCCGTCACGCCCGTGACTTTGGGCGTGACTACTACGACGATCGTCGATCTCCGCGAGACGATCATCGAACTTGCTGCCCGGGCATGTCACGCCCGTGACCAAGGTGTCACGCCAGTGACCTAGGGCGTGACTCCTTTGACGATCGTCGATCTCCGTGAGATGATCGTCGAACTTGCTGCCCGGGCATGTCACGCCCGTGACCAAGGTGTCACGCCCGTGACCTAGGGCGTGACTCCTTCGACGATCGTCGATCTCCGTAAGGAGATCGTCGAAATTGAAACTCGGGCCTGTCACGCCCGTGACCTAGGTGTCACGCCCATGACCTAGGGCGTGACCACCCTTCGACGACCGTCGATCTCAGTTCGACGATCGTCGACCCAGAACTAACCACCCGGGCCTGTCACGCCCGTGACCCAGGTGTCATGCCCGTGACCCAGGTGTCACGCCCATGACCACCCTTCGACGATCGTCGATCTCAGTTCGATGATCGTCGAACCCAGAATTGGCTATCCGGGCTTGTCACGCCCGTGACCTATGTGTCATGCCCGTAATATTGGCCGAAACGACGGTTCAGGCCCGAAATTATTCTAACACGCGTGGTAATAAATGCTGGTGTGGGAAGTTACACCAGGAGTAATTACAGGCCGTTTTTCCTTATGTAATTATATAATAAAGGAGGAAGATGTGGTCCGATAGGAAACCGTCAACTGGACACACCTGTTCATCTTCCACCGTTTCTTATCCCTTCACTGTAACCGAAATGTTATTAGGAGGAGCCTTCATGACCATTAAGGCTTTACCCTTTCACCTCCCCACATGCTGACTTATAAAATCCCACTTGGAGCAAGAGAAGAAGGTTACATGCTCAATCAAACGATCAGATCCTTGTTCTTGATGTAGGAGAAGTTCAACAACGCCACCACCGCGCCATGGAACCCCGTCGTTCTTCTCGCCTCCAAACCGCGAATAAGGTCCTCCTTTGCTTCTTCTCTTTCATGGGAAGATCCTAGGATTCTTAGAAAGGAAGTTCGCGCTCAACGGAGCCGGACCCATCTCTCGTTTTCATGGAAAACCATGAAAAGTGTATTCTTGAGTCCGCCGGAAACCGCCACCTCCGGCGGCCAAACCACCGCCAACCGATAGCCATCGCCTCAACGGAGGCGGTGGTGGTGGTGGCTGGCCAGGGAAGTGACCGGACGACCGGTGACGGAGCGCGAAAGAGCTACAGGAAATATGATTTTCTGTGTCTGGTTTTCGGGTTCTGTAGAAGATGAACAGTAAAAACTGTTTTTAATGTATAATTTATGTAAATAATTTTGTAAGGAAATTATACTTGGAAGGGCACATTTTAATGCTGCAAAACGAGGCACTTAGAGGCCATTTTAGGAAAAGTGACCAGACACAAAAGTCGTAGCCCTTCGTGTCTAGATTAATCTAAAATTGGTTTCAACTCGTTTGGGTAAGCGGTTCGGCCGCAGCAACCGTTTTAGTGGGGGCTGTACCTAGAGTTGGGCAGAAATTAAAACGGATGCCCACTCTTCGTCCCTTGTCCAAATGACCTGAAATTTGGGCAGGGGATTAGCCTTAACAATACCTAAAGGCAGACCAAAAATGTGAATTTTTGGGGATACTTTGCCTAAAGTTTTTGTTTCAATTTAATAAACTTAGAGGAATTTATTTAAGTGGTCAAATGACCTCCAAACCCTCACAAATATTGTTGAGTGGTCCCTGGCTATAAAACCTAGGTCTGTACAAAATTTCAACTGATTTGGAGGAGTTTTGGGTAGGAAATCTTCTACCCTTAACTATGCATTAGTGAGACACCTTTTAGTAAAAAGTGCACTAAGAGTTTGGAAAGGTCAAATCACCTCAACAGAGGCTGATTTTCTGATCTCTGACTTAGAAGGGTGTTATAACTTGCTTGGAGAAAAACGGTGAGGTTTAGGGTTGGTTTACCCTAGGATCCAAGCTCAAACCCTAAATGAAGGGTTTTGAGGGTTGTGAAGGACATGGGGGCAAATGCTCTTGTTTTGCCTTTCAACTCTGTAGAGTTGACAAAAGCTTGATAAGAATGGTCCAGATGTAATCTTGGGGAATTTGGAGACAAGTAGATACCTTAAAACCCTAACATTAATTTTAGGGTAAAATATCAAATAGGTAAAATCAGTCACTGAACCTTACTTAAAAACTGTGAAATTCGGGTAGAGTGAGTTTTGGATTAGGTAGAACTTATAGCAATTTTTCTGGAATTTTATGTTGATTATTGCTAGCACTTCATTTGTAAAGATTGCTATGGCCTTAGATGATGATTTAATTATTTAGGAATCTCTATTGATTGAAATCTCATGAAATTTTGGAAATATATATTTTAAAACAGAATGATTACCCCTGAATTTTTATATAATTTTTAGTTGAGTACATCCAGTACTTCCTTCACAAAAGTTAAAAAGGGGTTCTATGCTTGAAAAATTATTTAGGGATGATTTTATTACTGAAAAATTATGAAATTGGGCCAGTGCTAATTTTAGGCCTTTATCTGCATGTCATAAATTATTTGTAATTTTTGGAAGAATATTTTCTATACTTGATTCATAAATAAGAAAAGATAGAGATTATTTCTAAAATAGTTTTAATGCCCTTTTGATGATAGAAAAATTATGATACCTTCGATTTAACCTACTGAGATAACCTACTATTTGTCATAAATTTTCTGGACATCTTGCATGAGAACTTAGGGTAGTTCATGTTCAAACCGTTAGCCCTTGGGATTTTCGAGGAATTTAATTTAATGCCAAATAAATTATGAAAATTTCCATTTTCTGGATTTAGGTCATTTATATCATGGTAAGTCTCCAGTAAATAATTTAGGGCATTTGGATGAGTATTGGATCATTGCATACCGGTTCGACATGTAGTCTAGGTCGGTCTGCATATAGCAATTTGTGAAACGCAATAGGACATGATCTGAGGAAGGTATTGGAGTTATTCATAATGTCTGGGTGGGCAATGGTGGAGGAAATCACAATAGGAAGGTATAAAGATTAGTGAGAATTGGTGATAGCTAGAGTTAAGAGGTGCTCGGGTTTCGGCGAAAGATCGCCTTTTCCCGAAGAGAGGAAGGTTAAAAATCACCCTAGGATAGTCTATCGTAATATGAGAAGGGAATCGGGTTGTGGAGATCAACCAATAACAATAAGTGCCTTGCGAAAGGGAACTTCGGGCCGTAATGCTGCCGTCTTGGTTCCTAGTGCCCCTTGAGAGCCCTTCACGGGGAATACCAGGGGCAGTCCTTGGCTAACGTAAACTGTAATAACAAACCGACAAGAGTAACTTAGTAACTAGGGCTGCACTTTTCACAAATACTGTTGGCACAGGAAGCTTGATGAGAGCTTCGGCTCGGTTGGTTGGAGATGGACGTTTTGGTCCGGGGAGCTTCGGCTCGGTTGGTTTGGAGACAGACGTTTTGGTCCGGGGAGCTTCGGCTCGGTTGGTTTGGAGACGGACATTTTGGTTCGGGGAGCTTTGGCTTGGTTTTTGTGTGTTTACGATTAAACTTGCATGTGCATAAAATAGGAGAAGTTAAGGTGGTGGGTTTTTCAATATCGGGGAGTTTGATTGCACCGACACCGATATCGTTGACTCGGCGGGGTGATTAGCACTTCGCCAACAGAAGTCCGGTGCGCCAGCCGGCAAGAGTACGCAGGCGTCCGCTTAGTGCACCAAGCGTTGAGGCATACGATAGGTCAGACCAGTGGTGCTTTTACTTGTTTTGAGGTGGGCGAGGCCCAACCCACCGCTTCCGTCCGCCACTACGGAGATATCCTGGGAGGTAACAGCTCCGAAAGGGGGAACTAAAGGTCTGTGTGCACATAGTTGGGTGTGTGTGTTGCACTTGCATGTTTCATCATACCCACTTGCATGTCATAGCATAATCGATTCATTTAACCCTGACACCTAAAGTATAAGTGGTATAGGACGCTTATACATTAGGACCTGCAAAACGACCCCTTGGTCTATAAGCTTGTGTGGGCAAGTTTATAAATCAATGGTTAATTTCAATATATAAACATATGCTGTTGTTTGATATCCGACACCCCAACGTATAGGTGGTATGGGACACTCTATACGATGGGAGCCTTGCAGAAGATCCCTTGGCTTATGCGTTTTCGCACATAAGTTAAGGTTACTTTCCTTACTTTATGTTTCTGTCATATTATCATAGAATTGCTAGATTAGTTCCGCTGCCATCTGTTTCTTGATTAATCTCTACCTTCATGTCCTTCCCTTTCTTCCTCTCCGCTCGGTACCTAGGAGCCATGGGGGAAGGGGTAGGAGATGATAGGGCTTAGTCTTTATGACTAACGGTTTTCGAACTGCATCATTTAGGGGATCGTGGAGCCCAGCATGGAGGAGCATCCCCAGAGATCGGTGCGCCTGGAGATGGGGTAGTCTAGCTCCGGAGTTCATACAGCCGGGGCCGTGAGTCTCGACTCTGAGTAGTTCCTGTTTTTGCTTCCGCATGAGAGACTTATAGTGAGGACATTTTGTACCGGGCATAAGCCCGCATTTATAGTACTCTAATGTTTTCTGTGGACACTCCCTTCGTGGAGATTTATTTCTATATATGTGATTTATTATTGTGGACTGCATCGCTCTTACTTCTATTATTGTGCTACCTTTTTGTGATCGAATTGGCCGGCAGAATCGGCGCCTTGTGGTGATGACCCTTCAGGACGTGAAGGTGTCACCGCAAAGCGGCGATTCTAGGCCTAAGACCCCGGTGGTTGAAAAAGAAAAAAAAAGGGGGGGGCTTACATTTTCCGACCATGAGGCCCTTAAATTTGTTAACTCACAAAGTAAAATCAGTCCTCGACACGCCAAATGGGGTTCCTACCTTCAGGAGTACACTTTTGTTATCAAACACCTTAAGGGTACATTAAATCACATGGCGGACGCTCTTAGTCGGGTCTCCCTATTATTAACTACCATGGAAGTAAAGGTCATAGGATTTGAGAGAATTAAAGATGAGTATGCACAATGCCCGGATTTCAAGGATATTTACTTCGCCGCTCAGGACCACTCTACGACCTCTATATCAGCATTCTACCTCCGTGATGGGTATTAATTCAAGCATTTGCAGTTATGTATTCCCCGTTCGTCATTACGACATTTTATTATTTTGGAGTTCCATAGTGGCGGATTAGGAGGACATTTCGGTCGAGATAAAACTATCGCACTGGTAGAGGATAAATTCTTTTGGCCGGGCATCAAACCTATGGTCAATAAAATAGTAGGAAGTTGCCGTGTCTGTCAACTAGCAAAAGGTAACAAGACCAACGCAGGTCTGTACACACCTCTTCCTATCCCGTCGGCACCATAGGTGGACGTTAGCATGGATTTCATATTAGGCCTACCTTTGACCTTTAGGCGACATGATTTTATTTTGGTCGTTGTGGACCGTTTCTCCAAGATGTCATATTTTATTGCGTGTCATAACACTAACGATGCTCCGCACGTCGCTAAATTATATTTCAAAGAGGTTATGGCACACCGGGGTGTTCCCAAGACGATAGTGAGTGATAGGGACGTTAAATTTACTAGTTATTTTTGGAAAACAGTTTGGAAGCTTTTAGGTACAAAACTTATGTTTTCGTCCGCCTATCATCCTCAGACGGATGGGCAAACAGAGGTAATTAACCGTAGTTTGGGAGGGTTACTGTGTTGTTTAGTGGGTGATCATTAGGGTACGTGGGACCTTATTCTTCCGCATGCTAACCAAGCGTACAAAAATTCTAAGAATCGGTCCGCCGGATTATCTCCGAATGAGATAGTGCACGGATACAAGGTGCCTGTGTCTCTTGACTTGGTTCCGTTACCGCCCTCTTTTAAATCCAGTCAATTCGCACAGGACTTCGCCTCACACGTTCACTCTCTCCATGAGCATATTGGCAAGACGTTAGCTAGGCAATATGATATTTATCAATCGAATGCTAATGTACATAGGCGAGCAGTCCCCTTGAATATTGGTGATTTGGTAATGGTTCGACTTATCCCTGAACGGATGCCTTCAGGCACCATAAAGAAATTAGCGAATAAGAGAGCGGGTCCTTTTAGAGTTTTAAAGAAACTAGGCGAAAATGCATATTTATTAAAGTTGCCCGCTGATTGGGGAATTTCTCCTGTCTTTAACGTTTCAGATTTAACGCTTTATGTCGCTCCACCACCTGAACTTTCTATCTCTCCGATTAATATTTCCATTATATCGTCTAATGGGGTGGGGGGTGGGAATGTTTCTGGATCGCTTTTGCCATTGGATTCTCCGGGAGGTACGTTGCCTACTGATGATGCAATTTGTTTTTCTTCTTTGCCTAACACATTTCCAAGGTTCCCCCAGCCTGATTTCTTGCCTGACAGGATTTTACAGGATGCGGTGTTTCCCACTCCCGACGGTGACATTCACAGGTTTCTGATTCGATGGTGTGGTTGTCCTGCTTCAGACGACTGTTGGCTCATTGCAGCACAGTTGGATCTTTTAGATGCGGATATCTTGCGTCATTACCTTCCCGCCCACTCATCGGTGATGAGCCCTTTCGAGTGGGGGAGGATTTATTGCGACGGACATCATGACGGCCTAGTTGGTGTTAATGATGATGATGAGGGTGCACTTGATGTGCATGATGATCACGAAATGTTGGCGGAAGATGGAGACAATGACCCATCAGTCAAGAACTTGCGACGCCGCAGCGGCCATGGCTACAATCTTTGCCAACGCAAAAGAAATTAAATTTAGTATTAATTTTATTTTGATGAGTTGTTGTTGAACTACTTTATTTTTCAGTCTTTTATTTCATGTTGGTGTGCAATTATCTATTATTGGGCTGCTAATAGCCTTTTGTGTTGTAAGCCTTATAAAAAGGCATGGACTATGTAATTTTCATTTAGTTTTTTTGAATGAATTTAAATTGATTGCCCTAACCAAATTCCCTCTCCTCTCCTTCTCAAACCCGCAGCCCCTCTTGCTCCCCTCTTCCAAAATTTCGCCCCCCCCCCCTTCTCCACTTCTCCTCCTTCTCTTGGCCGCCCCTTTGCTCTCCTCCACCCTCGTGTCCTTCTATCCGATTCTACAACTCCTTCGGCGAGATTTTCCTCCTTCGACGTTCGGCCGCCTTCAATCTTGAAGGCCAAGGCAAAGGAAGACGGTGCCCGACGGTGAACCTCACCAGCGAGAAGCAGAAGAGACGAACGAATTCTTCATCCTTGGTGCATCTCCCGCCGCGTCCAAGGAAAGCGATCGTTTCGTGTGGATCCAAAACATCTCGTATCTATCGTTTCGAGCGGGGTAATGAAACCATCTACTCAAGAGTTTTCTTTCTTCGATAGTTCTTGTGGTGGACGAATTTTGCGTTATTTTTTTGAATCGTTGATTTCTTCGCGGTGCATCTTCAATAGTTTGTAATTTTTCGTTTGGTTTTCCGAAGACTCCGAGAGGATTGGCGATCCTCGCTAATTTTTTTTAGTTGGAATAGATCCTACCATTTTCTCGAATCGTGAATTTTCTTTGGTGGATCTATTTTGGTACAACTCCAAACGCTCGTCCGGGATTAATATTATCCCTTTTAGTCGGAAAGGATTTTGGCCTATTGACATTCTCCGTCCCAAGTGCAGATCGGCTACCCGTATATTAGCGCGAAAGATAAATATAATTGTTGTTATTGCTGCGTTCGTTTGCGTGCGAGTAAAAGAGCGTTAAGAGTTGCGAGAGTCGTGGTCACGCAGTCCATGTAGTATCCTTCGGGATAGATCCTACATCACTTCCCCTTTCATTGGTACAAAACCCTTGCGGCATTAGGTTCGCTCCATATCGCTCTCCAAAATTCTAGCCACCTCAACCAACTCATTGAAACCTGCGCATTTCATAGATATGAGGGGTTGCCTCATGTTCTCCCTCAATCCGTGGTAGAATAGGTTGTCCCTCTCCTCATCGTCCGCCATGGTCGTTCCCGCATAACGACCCAACCGAGTGAATTCCTTAACATATTCATCCACTGTCTTGTTTCGATGCATCAAGTGAAGAAATTGCCTCTAGAGGGCTAACCTTGTCGACGCAGGAATGTAATTTTTCAAGAAAGCATTCCCAAACTCATTAATTGACGGTGTGCATCCAAGAAACTGCCGGCCTCTATGGCTCATCCACCACAACTTGGCGTTTCCTTCCAACATGAAGGCTGCAAACTCCGATTTCTTCTCTTCTGGCATCTCTGCCGCCCTCAAAAGTTCATGAATCCGTGTCCACCAATCCTCTGCATCAGTCGGTGTACCGACTCCCTTAAACGTTGGAGGATGGAAGCTCAGAAAATACTTAATTTGTCGGTCCCCATGCCCGATAACAACCCTTTCGGCCAACGGCTCTACTCGCCTAGCTTCTCCGCCCGACATGGCCGTCGCCGTATCCGGGGTAGAAGGAGTTGCTACCTGAGAAACGGGGGCTGCTACTTGTGCTGCTGCTGTAGCTTGGGCTACCACCATTGCTTTTGCAAGCATACGGCAAAAATCGGCCGGGGTTACCCCCATGCCTAAAGGACCCTACGTAGTAGCGCTGCTCGCCGAAGTCTCTTCTCTTGGCCTCGACATTCCCGCATCGTTGCTTGCACTCTTCAACATAAGTAAGGTAAACACAAATCAGTCTATAATCGCAAGACTCAAACACAGGGACACTCATGGTCCCGCAATACTCCTATGTGGATAACTTTTTATACGCGATTCGATTATGACTTTCGACCACGAATCCTCTCCTTGGAACGCTAACCTCGCCTCTAATACAAAATTGTAACACCTCCCCTATAATGACCATATAATATGGGTCCGGCCGGAGCCCCACAACTTACAGACGCCACAGCTTTGACATTAAAAGATGATATTAACTACCCAATCTCAAAACTCATAATAAAAGACAGCGGAAATATACCAAACAACTAGAAGTTATCCACTACTAAAACAGGGGTATCACCATGGCCTTATGTCCTTACATCAAATGAGTCCAAAATGGAAAGACCACATGTTCAAACATCAACGTGCAACATCACTCCTAGACTACCTCGGCATGCAAGCCGTAATATACTAAAACATGAAGCAATACAATCAAAAGGAAATAAGCTAGAAAGCACAGCAAACACTTCATGAGGCTTAGGGCTTTTCAGCCGGCGTACTTGCTCCCGCTTGCGATCCTTGCCCTATACAAATTTGTAGTTACGTGGGTCAACAAAGGCTGACCTCTACTGTATAACCAACACATCTCCTCCCGGTTGCCCATAATGGACCCCGGGGTGCACCTCCAACCTGCAAGTCAGCACTTCATATACCATATACATAAACATGTAAATATTTAAAACAGGTTTGGATGTCTCATACAACAATCATGTTTTTTATGTTGTGCACAGAACAATAAGGGGCCTACTATGCAGCATGTATGCAAACCCGGGCTTCGCCCAAGGCACCCAATAGCGTATGCAACTAGCACATTATCATATCAACTTGGTACTTCCATTTCCCCATTGGCATAAATCCGAAAATAAAAGGGGACTACAATGCTCCTAACGGCCCAAAAGTCGCTACACGGAAATCTTGCCAAGGGCCCACCCGCGCATGGGTCTTAACCCCGGGCTTGCCTGCAAATTCTGACTTCTCGAGTCAAGATTCCGTATCACACGCAAACCGATTCTAAGAACCCTTACTGGACCCCACCCACACATGGATTCATTGCCCAGGCTTGCCCTACGCTTGACGTTCTCGTAAGTCTCACAGAAGGGGACTAATCACGTTGGGACACTCTCCCCACATGTCTTGCACGTCATGGGATAGCCAGCCGACCACGGAGACATATTCATGCCTTAGCACAACACAACCATATTCTTTCCCACCCTAACCCATCATTTGTACTACAACATTCCCGCGCACTAAGGAAACCATCTACTGACAATGCGGAGCTAACCTTGTCCGGTTCCGACTACAAGTACTCACTCAAAAAAGGGGGAAAACACATACATCATAACGGTATTTTTCCGCAACGGATTTCTACCGAATCTTTAAGGCTTGCTATGCAACATCACCGAGTCGGACTAACGGTCGCGACTATGGCTTCACCCATAATGCCTAATCCACTAACAAAGCGGATTTTTAATGCAAAATCATGTCAGGGACATACACAATCGACCCAGAGGTTCCTCTTGAACTATGAAAACCAAACCCCTCTCATTTGAGAGATCTGAAGACCAAAAACTGAAAAGAAGAGATGCTAAGCGTGCATCCTAAATAACAAGAGGAGAAGTGTCGTTACCTTACGACCTTTCTTCCTATCCATGGAGAAACTTGGTCGGATGAACACCACCGCAGCGATCTTGCCTTCGCAGATCTCGACTCCGCTCGAGAAACGGGGCTCTGAAGCTTCTCCGGTGGCCGGAACTCTCCTCCACCTTTTTCCTTGCTCTCCCCTCTCTCTAACCCTTAAAAAGAGAAAGATCTAAATGGAATGAGGTTTTGAAACCCTATTCTCAGCCTAAAACCTGTAGGGGAAAGCCTGAGCCATCGGATCCTACTTGAACGAAACGAACGACCAAGATTTGCCCAGAAAAAGAATTTCCTGGGCCGAACACGGCTTGTGACACGCCCGTATCCAAGGCCGTGTTGCCTCACTTGCTGTCAACGCAGAAATTACAGAATAGGACAAGGCCTGTGATACGGGGACACGCCTGTGTCTCAAGTGACATGCCCGTGTAATGGGCTGTGTACCTCAATCGACACAGGACCAGAACATCCCGAATAGGACACGACCATGTAACACGCCTGTATCACATACTGTGTGCTAGACATGCCCTGGGACAAGCCCGTGTCCCAGGTCATGTAACAACATCAACACAACTTGCCAAACTGCCCGAGCAGTACACGGCCTATGACACGCCCGTGTCTCAGGTCATGTGCCCTGCCTCGACACTCATCAACTGAAATTCGTCAACCTCTCGGAAAATATTCGACCTCAAGCACGACCCGCCCTGTAACACGCCCGTGTCACATGCAGTGTCAGCCTATTCAGAACCCAACTTGGCCTAAAAATGCCATTCGTTCCTCTTTTGAGTTTTGGGGCCTTACATTCGGCTCGGTGGTTTATACATCAAGATTGCATGTGCGTAAAATATAAGGTGTTGGGTCTTCAGTGTTGGAGGGTCGATGCACCGACGCCAATACGTTGACTCGACAAGTATGGTTTAGTACTTCGCCAAATTAAGTCCGGTGGACCAACTGACAAAAAGTACGCATGAGCTCTGCTTAGTGCACCAGCATTGAGGCATATGATAGGTCTGACTGGTAGTGCAATTACCGGTTTAGAGGTGGGCGAGGCCCAACCCACCGCTTCCGTTTGCCACTACGGAGGTATCCTGGGTGATTAGGCTCCAGAAAGGGGGAACTAAAGGTCTGTGTACACAGAGTCTAGTGGGTGTGTTGCATTTGCATGATCATTCCATGGCATACTTGTAAGACATAGCATAACCATTACATATAACCCTTGACACCTATTGTATAAATTGGTATGAGACTCTTTATACAATAGGCCCTGCAAAACGACCCCTTGGTTTATAAGCTTGCGAGAGCGTGCTTATAAGCTAAGGTTATTGTTTTATGGATATATATATTGCTTGCTTGAAAACCGACACCCTATCATATAAATTGGTATAATACTTTTTATACGATATGAGCCTTGCAGAAGACCCGTTAGCTTATGTGTTTGTATGAGCATTCATATAAGTTAAGGTTACATATTTCATAATTTGTCTTACATACTTTTGTTACTGCTACATGTTTTCATAGAACTGCTAGATTAGTTCCGCCGCCACCTATTACCTTTGTTATTCTCCACCTTCATTACCTTACCTTTCCTTCTCCCCGCTCAGTGCCTAGGAGCCATGGGGGAGGGGTGGGGGATGATAGGAATTAGTCTTTTAGACTAACAGTTTTCGGACCAAATCATTTTAGGGGATCGTGGAGCCCAACTTGGAGGTACAACCCCGGAGGTCGGCACTCTTGGAGACAGGACAGTCTAGTACCGGAGTTCAGACAGCTGGGACAGTGAGTCCCATTCGCAAGTAGTTATTATAGATTTGCTTCCGCGATGAGTGACTTGTAGTGAGGACTCTGATGTATCGGGCATGAGCCCTGATTCCAGTACTTTTATTATTATTGTTGTGGACTCTCCCTTCGTGGAGAATTATTACTATATATGTGATTATTGTGGACATGTGTTTGAGTTCTTATTTCATGTACTCTCATACTTTTGCTACTATTCTATGATCGATATGGCCGATAGAATTGGAATAGTGTAGTGATGACCTTCCCGGGCGTGATGGTGTCACTGCAAAGCGGCAGTTCCGGGCCTACGACCCCGTGGTTTAAAAAGAAAAAAATGGGGTTTTACAGCCTTCTCTTGTCCCTAGGATATGGATCCTGGGAGGAGATTTTATTCCACTTAGCTTTGTGACTAACGGTTATTTTAATAACCATTCACAGGAGATGGAGCATCGTAGTGACCAGCCGTCACGGGACGATACTTGATAGTTTTACTTTCAAGATTACCTAGACACCTAGAGGGGGGTGAATAGGTTATTATTTTCTTTTCAAACTTAAGGCAGAATGACTCACAAATTATAAACTATTTTGAATAATTTCAGAACCTACTCTAGCAAACACAATCACACAATCTAGAGTTTAACATCATAGATTGCACCCAAAATTTATAGTGGTTCCCCAAGGTCTGGGTACATCCACTTTCCCCCCTTCCCCTATCTAGCAGTGTGCTAGATTCAGCCAAACACCTTTCTATAACTCAGATCCTCAGATCCTACAGCTCAGAATCCAAATGGATTCCTACAATTTAGAGTGAGTCCACACTCCTACAGCTCAGGCAATTCAGCCCTACATCAGTCTTTCTTCAAGACCTACAACTCAGAGAATGTCTCTCCTACACTCAGCCTTTATAAATTAGGCTTACAACTCAGATCTACTAATAGATCCTACAAGATTTGAATACAAAATATAATTGTATCTTGCTCCTGATGGGAGAGGAGGAACAAGAGAGTTCTTGATAAGCTTCTTGATAAATCTGATGAATGAAATCAACTAGACCTTAGCTTTCTTCAAAGCTTCTTGAATCTGAACTTAGTTGAGTTGATCTCCTTTGGAATATACTGATCAATTGCTTCTACCTTAGATTTCAGAATTGGATCTTAATCTTCTTGACAGTTAAGTTCAGAACCTGTTTCTTTAGAAATCTGAGACAGCTTTCTTCTTGCCTTCTTATGATTGGATCTCTCTCTATCTAAATTCCTTGAAGATACTTCAGAATTCTTGAATGAATTCTACTTTGAAAAATTCTGATAGTTCAATCAGAATGTCTACTTAGATCTGTAATGATCTTCTTCTTTTTGTAATTTCTATATTCACTCTGTGTTGCTTTTTTTTAATGTATATATATATCTTTTTCAACTGACAACATTCGTCTATTTATATCCTTCACTCCTGGTAACCGGCTGGTCCGGTTCCTAACGAACTTCTGTTTGTGTCAATCACTTCAGTTAAACTGTAGAGACCCACAACTGTCATGTCTTCATACTGCCAAGGAGTCTTTGCATCTGTCAGAAAGTGTCGAGACAATCTGTCAAAGTGTGTCGAGACAATTGTTAAAAGGTGTCGACACAATTTGATTAAGTGTCGACACAGTCCTTTGAGATGTCGACATGATTGCTCCAATGTCGACACAGCTTCTTGACACAACTTTTTGAGAATGTGTCGACACAGATAGTTATATGTCGACACAATTACTTCTGCCACCAACTTGTTGTTGATTCTGCTATGTGTCGACACAAGTCCTGTGTGTCGACACAATTGACGTAGATTCTGAACATTGGTTATGTCGACTCTGTCTCCAGGTGTCGACTTAGCTGTTGTCGACTTCTGCCTCTGTATGTCGACACAGCCTCCCGGTGTCGACACAGTTGATGTCAACTCTTTTTCTCTGTGTCGACACAGCCTCCTTCAAGTGTCGACACAATCTTTCTGAAGTGTCGACACATCTTCTTCTAGTGTCGACACATGGACTTAGAGAAATTTACATGCCATGTTGCACATTCTGATCCTGCACATATTAACTTAAAACAACATCAAATACACCTTGATGTATACCACTATGCTAAGTTAGGCTTCTCCAAATTAGGTACACATTTTCCAATGTACCCAACAATCTCCCCCTATTTGGAGAAGTCATAACCCATATTAGCTAATGATATACACCACTTATGAGAATTAAAAATGATGATGTATAAAAGCTTAACATTATAGAGAATATTAATAAACAAAACATTGGCACAGATTCATCACAGAATAAAAGATGTACAGAAAAATTAATTATAGAGCAAGGTTTTGTGTACTATTTCAAAATGTTTATTACAAAATGTTTTACACTGATTGTTACATTAAACTAATCATTACACATATGTTAAACTGAAACTTAGACATCTTAGACTAAGACTGATCAGGCTCCTTTATAACAATCCCTTTTCCTGGTTGTACTTGTGCCTGCAAAGAAGGTTTAGTTTCTTCCATGGGCTTTTTGCCTTTTAGATCAGCCGACTTCTGAGCTTCAGTCTTCAGTCTCTTTCTCTCAAAGTAATGATAGGGCTTAGGGAAGTACTTGCTAGGCTCCTGAGCATCAGGAGGCAGCTTTCCACACTTTGCCTTTCTTCTGAAGTGAACTATAGTCTCCTGCCTGGCTTCATGCTTTTGCCATTCTTGTTCACTGTACCACTTACCTCTTTCATGAACTTTATCCTTTACAGCCTTCTAGGCAGTTAGGATAATGTTTCTAGAGGTAGGGCTCCACTGTGCAAAATCTGGTTTTAGTTCAGCTTGCTCTCTAAATCTCTTCTTTGAAAGTTGAGCCTCTTGCTGAGCCTTGATAGCAGCTTCAGACATGTCCATATTTCCAAGCATAACATTTGTAACCTCCTCTGGAGGACTATACATTGTTTGCTCTTGCTGATGAATCATGTCAAAATCAGTAGGGGGTATATGACTTCGGCAACCTTTGGCTGGTTACCTTCAAGTGGACCTTGTTGTTGTACTCCTGACTCTGCCATGTTATCATCATCACAAAGGGGTGGATATCCCAATGTGGCTCTGACACTGTTAGTGACCCACTTGGCATGTTCTGAGCCAGCATGAATAAGTACCCTCTCCCCCTTTAGGACTTCTCTTGCTATATGAACTCTTAGATCTCCCTTCTGAAATCTGATTTGCCCATCCAGATAATTTATTCCATCTTTGAAGAATGGCTTCAATTTTTGAAGCTGTTCAGTAATTGTCTTCTGAGAGGTGGTTATTGCAGATTGAATTGAGTCTAATGCTTCTTTGAACTTAGTATCATATTCTAGCATTTCAGCTGCCCTAGCCGCAGTCAATTTATTCAGGGTAGTTTGAAAATGAGCAAGAATATCTGTATTGGCAGTTGTCAGATTTTCATTTAGCCTTTTCTGATTTTCAAGAATGTATCCTTGGTTGACATCTATAGCATCTACCTCTTTCTTCATCTCTACCTATTATCTAGCAAGATACACTACAGCACTGCCCCCTTTATGGAAGCAATCAGTCATTTCTCTTTTGTGTTGATTGACTTCAAATCTTATAGACTTAATATCTTGAGCCAGATCAAACTGAAGAGTTTTATGACTTTCATCAACATATTTTTCTAAAGTCAATCTCTGTTCATCCATTTTCATCTGGAGATTGACCAGAAACTTTGCATAATCAAAATCAGTAGAGGTGGATGTTGATGTTTGAAGTGCTTTCTTATAGCCATGGCTCCTTCTCTTGAAGACCATGAGCTTCCTTTTCTTAGCCTCTTGAATCTCTTCATTCTCTGAGGCAGAAGTACTTTCAATCTGAACTCTCTCCTGTAGTGAGGTAGAAATTGCTTTATCAGCAACATGGGGCTCCCTTTCATCTGCACCTGGCACCACCTCATCAGCAGCTTGCTCCCCCTCAACCCTTAGAGTGTCATCTTTATCTGTTGTTTCAACAGCCTCATTAAATAGATCATCCATTGTGAATTCCTTTGGTGTTTGAGGAGGTGATGAAACATTGATTCTTTCTATAGAATCATCTAGTCTGGTAGTGTCTATATCTTCTGATAAGTCAAGCCTTCCTGCTTCTTCTGCTAGTACAGTATGAGGCTCCCCCTGAACCTGTGCAGGTATTGGTTCTAGAACTTGGATAGTACTAGCCTGATGTTGATCTTGTTCTATAGTCTATTCTTTCTGAACTTGAACTATTTCAGTACCAAGCTCAGTGAGATCATGAGCTGGAGACTTCTCAGCTAGCTCCTACCTGTCTTCATCAGGCAAATCCTTGGATAGAACCCTATCCCACCTGGAGAATAATCACATATCCATTCTCCTCATGTGATTTATCTTTGATCCAGGTATTTGTTGCAGCACTTCTGGAATGAGTCCAGCTAGATACTGGCTCAGTATTCTAGCCATGTTTGGCTTCTTGATTGCCTCCTTGATTTTGTCATACACAACTGCAGACCAGTTGGTGGGAATGTGAAATACAATCCTCGACATTAGGTTGAACATGTAGGCTGAGATCCTATCATGTCCACCGGTCTTGCACAACACCACCTTTCCGATCACTTCAGATAAAAATTTGCCCTGATTATTCATTCCCTTTCGAATGAAGGCATCACCAATCTTTAAGGTGGGATCCAGTCCACACCACTGAAGTGTTTGCCTTGTTTGAGAGGCTGTAACCTCCTCTTCATCATGTATCCTTGGAATGTGAAGGAATCTTGTTAATCTTTTCTGAGTCACCTTGAGTCTCTCGTCATGGATGGTTGATTTGATTTTCAGTCTAGTTGAATCCACGAATGCGTTGGTGTAGAACTCAAGAACTTCCTTTTTCCAGATTTTGGTAGGTTTTGAGACAAGGAATTTGAGTCCGTTGTCTATGAGGAGAGACACCACCATCTTGATCTCTGAGGCAGCATCGTTGAATGCATGCCTAACCAATTCATATCCTTCATTGATGGAATCTTCTATCTTGGGCGCCATTGAATCGTTGAGAAAGCTTGGGAAAAGAGAAGAAATATTGTCGACACAAGGATTTTGTCTCGAAACCCTGGTGAGCGTGTCGACAGAATACGTCTGTGACCTATTTATACCCTTCAATGCCAAGAAGATCAAAAGGCGGGCAAAAATAGTCAAATTGTGTCGACACAGACAAAATTTGTCGACATATACTTGTAATGTCTCGACAAGTATGTTGACTGGTATGAGTCGACACCTATTGATGATGTGTCGACATAAATCTTAAGTTGTCAAAGAGCAGAATTTATGTGTCGACACCTATTCGGTATGTCGATACAAATTCTGAATAAGTCGACAACACTTCTCTAGTTGTGTCGACAGACATACTTAGCCAAATTTGGTAAACTAATCTATAGTTAGCTTACCTAATTCAATTTTAAATTTATTGAATTTTGTTTCATCCATAGGCTTAGTAAATACATCTGCAATTTGATAATCTGTCTTAACAAATTCTAATGAAATGTCTTCTTTTTCTACATGTTCTCTAAGAAAATGGTATTTTATTTCTATGTGCTTAGTCCTACTATGTGAAACAGGATTGTTTGCAAAAGAAATAGCACTTTTAGAATCACATAATAAAGGTGTTTTACTTACCAGGATACCATAATATCTTAGCTGATGCTGAATCCACAGTAGGCTTGCACAGCAACTTCCAGCTGCAACATACTCAGACTAAGCAGTGGATATTGCCACACTAGTCTGCTTCTTACTACTCCATGATATCAACCTTCCTCCCAAAAATTGACATGTACCTGTAGTACTTTTTCTATCTTCTCTACAGCCTGTAAAATCTACATCTGAATAACCTATTAGTTGAAAATCTCCATTCCTTGGGTACCAAAGGCCTAGAGTAGGTGTGGCCTTTAGATATCTCAAAATTCTCTTAACAGCACTGTAATGAGATTCTTTAGGTCATGCCTGGTACCTAACACAGACACATATAGCATACATAATATTTGGTCTACTAGCTGTGAGGTATAAAAGAGAACCAATTATTCCTCTATACAAAGACTCATCTACAGGCTTCCCTGCATCATCTTTGCATATAGACATACTTGTTCCCATAGGAGTTTTCATGGTAGAGGATGATTCCGTACCATATTTCTTGATTAACTCTTTGGTGAACTTAGAATGGGATATGGACAAGCCATCATCAGTCTGTCTCACTCGGAGTCCCAAGAAGAACTTAAGTTCCCCCATACTACTCATTTCAAACTTCCCTTGCATAAGTTTGGCAAACTTCTCGCAAAGGTTGTTCTCTGTAGACCCAAAAATTATGTCATCTACATAGATTTGGACTAAGATTATCTTGCCTTTAGACTCCCTTAAGAATAGAGTCTTGTCTATTTTGCCTCTTGAGAATTTGTTCTCAATAAGAAAAGTAGACAGGGTTTCATACCTAGCCCTTGGGGCTTGCTTTAACCCATATAAAGCTTTCCTAAGTCTAAAAACATAACCAGGTTTAAGAGAATCTACAAAACCTGATGGCTGCTCTTCATAGACTTCTTCTTTTAGATCTCCATTCAGAAATGCAGACTTCACATCCATTTGGTATACCTTGAAGCATTGGTATGCAGCATAGGCAAGAAACATTCTGATTGCCTAAAATCTTGCTACTGGGGCAAATGTCTGATCAAAATCTATTCCCTCTTCCTGCATATATCCTTTAGCAACCAGTCTTGTTTTGTTCTTTACAATCACTCCACTTTCATCCAACTTGTTCCTAAATATCCACTTTATTCCAATGATGTTGTGGTTTTTTAGTTTAGGAACAAGCTCCCAGAGTTTGCACCTTCTGAATTGATTAAGCTCCTCTTGCATAGCATTAATCCAGTGTTGGTCTTGGATGGCTTCTTCAAATTTCTTAGGCTCCAATTATGATAGAAAACTTGAGTGCAAGACTGTGCTTGGATTTCTACTTCTAGTCTGCACTCCTTGTCTTGGATCCCCTATTATCTGATTTGTTGGATGGTCTTTAAGATGTCTTATAGCTTTAGGTAGATTTCCTTCTGGTTGATCATTTCCAGTCCCTTCATTATGCTGCACTTCTTGGGAGTCATCAGCTTCTATAGAGTCATGTACTCCCCCTGGACTGTAACCATCATTTCCACTTGTTCATTTGTAGTTGAACCTTCTGCAATGGAAAGCTTGTCCATTCTTTTGCTTATACCTGTTGGACTGCATGAACTACAAGGCAACACACAGTTGATTAATCTTAATTCATCAAACACAACATGTATTGCACTTCTACAACTTGTGTAGTTAAGTTGTAGATCCTATAAGCCTTACTATTGATGTTGTACCCAACAAATATCCCTACTTGGGATTTGGCAGCAAACTTGGTCAAATAAGACTTGCCATTATTAAGTATATAGCACTTGCAGCCAAAGATCCTGAAGTAGGATAGATTTTGTTTTCTACCCTTCACAATCTCATAGGGAGTCTTTTTGTGGTTCTTGGTGATAGTAGCCCTATTGATTATATGACATGCAGTATTTACTGTCTCAGCCCAGAAATATTCTGGGAGAGAAGTGTCACTCAATAGAGTTCTACCAGATTCTATTAATGTTCTATTCTTTCTCTCAGCAATTCTATTTTGCTGTGGTGTTCTTGGTGAGGAGAATTCTTGAAAAATCCCAAATTCTTCACATAGTCTTGTCATACTTTCAAATTGAAATTCAATACCATGGTCACTTCTGAGTTTGACCACTGTACTGTTTAATTCATTCTGAATCTATTTGATAAAACAATGTAAAACACTTGGGGTTTCTGATTTCTGTCTCAGAAAGAATACCCATGCATATCTAGAATAGTCATCTACCACCACAAAAGTGTAGACCTTCCTACTTAGACTATGAACTGGCATAGGACCAAATAAATCCATATGCATTAGGTATAGGCACCTAACTGAATCCCTGTATTCAAGGCTATGGAAGGAGGATTTTGTCTGCTTGCCCTTTTGAAAAGCTGAACATATCCCATCCTTCCAACACTTAACTTGAGGACCATTCCTCACTAACTCGTTGCTAAAGAGTTGGCCAATTGTCTTGTAGTTAAGATGAGCTAACCTCTTATGCCATTTGACACAATGTGAGGCTCTCTCATTAGCTACAACACAGATAGAAGAAGCCTTGTTCTCACACCCAAAATTAAGACAATACACATTTCTTTTTCTATAACAAGTCAATATGACCTCTTGATCACTTGACCTCTTGATATGACATCCATTCTTTATAAATGAAATGTCATAGCCTAGATCACTCAGCTGGCTTATGCTGATGAGGTTATGTTTCAAACATTTTACAAAAGCCACTTGAGTAATGGTAATATTATTTGAAGAAATATTACCAAATCCTTTGATGATTCCTCTTTCATATCCACCAAAGATAACTTTAGGCCCATTCTTGACAGAAGAGTAGTCATTCAGTAGCCCCTTTGTTCCAGTCATATGTCTGGAACAACCACTGTCCAAGTACCATATAGGGGCATGGCCACTTGGACTTTCCTACAACACAAAATTACTTTACCTTAGAGCCCAAGAATGTCTTGGGTCCTTGGTTCCAGTTAGCTCCATTCATATCAAGTCTTTCAGCAACTCCTCTAACTGGTAGATTGGTGTTCTTCCTGACACTTGTGTTATGCCAGCAGTCCAAAGCAAAATGGCCTACTTTGCCACAGCACCAGCAATCATATTTGTTGTATCTAGATCTAGATACATTCTTAGCAGTTTTGTAGTCTGGAAAATTCCTGACTTGTGTTGCTACTGCTGCAGCTATACCCATAGGTTTCCTTGGAAAATGGGGTTTATTGTCATAGACTGACTTTTTGGCATTTACATCCTTGTCATTCAGAAACTCAATCTTCTTATGATTATGAATGTGTTCATGATCATATCTATTAGAAAACAATTGCGCTTTTCTGAACATCATAGGGACTTTGGAGTTTTTTGGTTGAACTGTAGCTTTGCCCTTTCTTTTGAATTGGTCAGCTCTAGTATTACCTTTAAAGCCCAAGCCTTCCTTACCCTTTTGAGCTACAAACTCATCTATTAAGGGTAGGACAGATTTTGGCTTAGAGTAACTAGCCACTAAGTTCCTCTCAACTTGAAGTCTAGCCTCAAGACTTTTAATTTGATCAGATTTGTATGTGATTGTGCCCATCTGAATCACAGTTATTGTTTTCAGTTTGGCAACCTCATTCATCTTTTGATCCAATTCTTTTTTCAAGTCTGATACAACCAACTTAAGATCAGCAATTTCCTGAGCCAGAGCTTTGGTCAGTTTTTTGCTTTTCTTAAGAGCCTCCAAGAAGTCCCTATATTCATCCATCAATTGATGAATATCACCTTCAGATTCAGACCCATTCACATCACTTGATGTAGATGAATCTGACTCTGAACAAGTACTAATATCAGAAGTGCTAGAATCATTTTGTACCTTACTAGGACCAGGCTGATCCTGGCATTGGTTATCTTCTGACTCAGCCATTAGACCCATGCATTCTTGGTCTTCTTGATCATGGATGGAGTTTATCAATTGCATAAACTCCTCTTCATCACTGGCTGCATACATTCCTATGTATGCTTCTTTAAGAGGTGATGAAGATATCCTCCCTTTGTTTCTAGTGGCTTTAACTTTGAAAGCCACAGATCTTTGCTCACCTTTTGTATTTCTTTCTTCCTCCTTCCTAGCCATCAATTGCATTTCATATGATATCAATTTTCCAAACAAGGTTGGAGGGGAGATGTCAGCTAACTTGCCCACTTCTCTAATGGCACATATTTTGGTATCTCAATCCTTTGTCAAAGATCTGAGATATTTGTCATTCAGCTCATATGTACTGAAGACTCTTCCATAAGACATTTGTTCATTGACAATCCTATAGAATTTCTTATAACATTCAGTTATGCTATCAGACTTTCCTTGTCTGAAGCTCTCATATTCTTGGTTGAGCATTGATTTTCTGTCTTGTCTTACTTCTTCAGATCCCTCCATATAGACAATCAAGGTGTCCCACATCTCTTTGGAGGTCTTACAATGTATCAGATTTTGGAAGGTGGAATCATCTATTGCACTGACTATGATGTTCTGAGCTCTCTTGTCCATAGTGGCTAAAATGATTTCTTCCTTTGTCATTTCAGAAAAGTCCTTAGGAGTTTTCTGATTTGCATCTAATACAGATAACTTCATTGGAATGTATGGACCTTCTTTAACTGTGATATAAATTCTTGGGTCAGAAGCCTCCATAAATAGCCTAACCCTTTCCTTCCAGATTCCAAAGATTTCTTTTCTGTAGATGGGTAACTTCATAGATCCTAACTCCTTGTGATTCTCACCTGAACCCATTTTCTTGATTCTCGATTTTGCCTTTTGATCTAACTCAGACTGTTAAGTCTTTCTTTGAGCAACCTCCCTATGATACCACTTGATAGTTTTACTTTCAAGATTACCTAGACACCTAGAGGGGGGGGGGGGTGAATAGGTTCTTATTTTCTTTTCAAACTTAAGGCAGAATGACTCACAAATTGTAAACTATTTTGAATAATTTCAGCAACTACTCTAGCAAACACAATTACACAATCTAGAGTTAATCATCACAGATTGCACCCAGTATTTATTATGGTTCCCCAAGGTATGGGTACATCGACTTTCCCCCCTTCGCCTATCTAGCAGTGTGCTAAATTCAGCCAAACTCCTTTCTATAACTCAGATCCTAAGATCCTACAGCTCAGAATCCAAATGGATTCCTACAACTCAGAGTGAGTCCACACTCCTACAGCTCAGGCAATTTAGCCATACCTCAGTCTTTCTTCAAGATCTACAACTCAGAGAATGTCTCTCCTACACTCAGCCTTTATAAATTAGGCTTACAACTCAGATCTACTAATTGATCCTACAAGATTTGAATACAAAATATAATTGTATCTTGCTCCTGATGAGAGAGGAGGAACAAGACAGTTCTTGATAAGCTTCTTGATAAATCTGATGAATGAAATCAACTAGACCTTAGCTTTCTTCAAAGCATCTTGAATCTGAACTTAGTTGAGTTGATCTCCTTTGGAATATACTGATCAGCTGCTTCCACCTTAGATTTCAGAATTGGATCTGAATCTTCTTGACAGTTAAGTTCAGAACCTGTTTCTTTAGAAATCTGAGACAGCTTTCTTCTTGCCTTCTTATGATTGGATCTCTCTCTATCCAAATCCCTTGAAGATACTTTTGAATTCTTGAATGAATTCTACTTTGAAGAATTCTGATAGTTCAATCAGAATGTCTACTTAGATCTGCAAAGATCTTCTTCTTTTTGTAATCTCTATATTCACTCTGTGTTGCTTTTTTTTAATGTATATATATATCTTTTTCAACTGACAACATTCGTCTATTTATAGCCTTCACTCCTGGTAACTGGCTGGTCCGGTTCCTAATGAACTTCTGTCTGTGTCAATCACTTCAGTTAACCTATAGTGACCTACAGCTGTCATGTCTTCATACTGCCAAGGAGTCTTTGCATCTGTCAGAAAGTGTCGAGACAATCTGTCAAAGTGTGTCGAGACAATTGTTAAAAGGTGTCGACACAATTTGATAAATTGTTGACACAGTCCTTTGAGATGTCGACATGATTGCCTCAATGTCGACACAGCTTCTTGACACAACTTCTTGAGAATATGTCGACACACAAAGTTGTATGTCGACACAATTACTTCAGCCACCAACTTGTTGTTGATTCTGCTATGTGTCGACACAAGTCCTGTGTGTCGACACAATTGATGTAGATTCTGAACATTGTTTATGTCGAATCTGTCTCCAGGTGTCGACTTAGCTGTTGTCGACTTCTGCCTCTGTATGTCGACACAGCCTCCCGGTGTCGACACAGTTGATGTCAACTCTTTTTCTCTGTGTCAACACAGCCTCCTTCAAGTGTCGACACAATCTTTCTGAAGTGTCAACACATCTTCTTCTGGTGTCGACGCATGGACTTAGAGAAATTTACATGCCATGTTGCACATTCTGATCCTGCACATATTCACTTAAAACAACATAAAATACACCTTGATGTATACCATTATGCTAAGTTAGGCTTTTCCAAATCAGGTACACATTTTCCAATGTACCCAACAATACTCCTGCTGATAGGACTTGTCAAGCAGAGGCACCCCTGTCATCACTTGAGTTTCGAGACGTGAGTACTAGCGTGTAGGATTGAGAGAGGAGTTGTTAGTTATAATACTTTTATAGCCTACGGGCTTTGTGTTTAAATAGTGGCTACGACCTTTTGCACTTCCTTTTAAATATATAATGTTATATATATTATTGTGACTTACTTTTAATGCTTCCACTAAAGTCTATGATGTGATGTTAATATGGTGATTCAAGCCGAGCAAGACGGCCAACTACTGCTTAATAGCGTGGGTTGACAGCCCTTAAGAAGCACGGGGTGGACATCTTGGGTAAGTTAGATCCCCTCCTGCTCGACCCGGGCAAAGTTTGGGGGGGGGGGGGTTCTTACACCTATAGTACTAGCCCATACGGATCAAAGAGCCCTTGCACTAAGAGATATAAAAGTAAAAATAGTGGAATTAAAATAGAGTCGAGAGAGATTATTATTTTTGCTAGAAAAAGTGGTTGAAATCGAAAAATCTCGGGAGAATTCAGCAAGAACTTGTCACAACCCGCTTTTTCTCCACATTTAAACAATACATCAGAGTAAGAGAAAACACACATCATTATGCCACGCCGTGCATGGGATAACTGCAGACGCTCAGGCAAGAACCTACTCATAATACTTAGCATGAATTCTCTAGTTTATGTAGATGAAAACATATTTTTAGTTAAGTTTGACGATCGTATCCCTCGGCATAGTGGATCAAATAGTTCATAGATGAAAAAATAAATATACGATGTGTAAAATTCTTTATTTAGCTCGATTACTATCCTACATGAGTAGAGACCTCCAAAAAGACAACTCATAATATGTATACTTCTATATTTAAAATAAGTAGGAAAAGGGCTTTTACGTTCGTTAAAATATAATAACATTTGATTTAAAAGATGCCAAGAGTATGGGATAAGCATAATGATACTTTTATAGATTGAAAATAACTAACATGCAATCCTACCATAAATCCTTTCCAGAGAGCAATTAAAGCAAACAAATCATCTAGAAAGTGACTTAGCAGCTAGCAAGTAACTTAACATTCTACAAAATCTCCAGTGGGATTCAACAACCTGACACGAACCCATCAAAAAGCATGTATGTATGAACTAAAAAAGAAAACAACAGAACTGCCTAATGACAGTGAGGAGAGAACAACTACAACAGCTATAGAACACTAACAACAACCAACCCTAGCTGCTCGATCAGCTACTACTCCGAGCCTGAGGCATTCAAAAGAAAAGAATACCTCAATAGGAATGTACAAGTGGCGATTAAAGATCATTAACAACAATAATCAAAAGAAACAAAAGGGTTACCACTCAAAATATAAGAATAGCTATCCAAGCACAACAAATAAGTCATAACATAACAAGTAATGAAGAGTTCTCGAAAGTAAATGTATGAGAAGTTGAACCAAGTGCAACAAAGATCTAATCTTTATTAATCATATATATGAGTAAGTGTATATATAAGATAATAACAAGCTCATCATTTAGCGAGCATAAACACCGACAAAATCCAGTACCTGCGGTGGTGGCCTTCTCCACCTACACACAAACAGTGAAGACTTCACAAGGGCCCAAGGAAAGGTGGTCTTATTTCTTGACACACACAAAACTGAGGAATAACTGGCACCTGCGATGGTGGAAACCTCCCCCACACACCCAGTCATGAATCAGACATGCGGTGGTGGAAACCTCCCCCACACACCGATAGTCTCAAATATTCACAAAATAGGTCACTATGGCGTTGGTACATTCCTCCAACAACCACATCCACAAATAGTCGATAGTGTATAATGCAAATGGAATAAGTAGTAAGAACGACAAGGTTAGCTAAAATGATAGCCTTGATGGAAAGGGAATTCACAAAAAAATCTTACCCCTTGACGGGCAAGACTAACTCCTTTAAACAAGAAAGCCTGACAAGATAAGACTTTACTTATCTCTACGAATTGTACTTAGCAAAATTTGGCTAGCTTAGCGATACTCGACGAATCGGTGGAAATCATCCAAGTCTACCGGAAATTCGTTGATAATGCTCGACGAAATTGGAGTTCACTCAACGCTTTGGCTCAGTTCGTCGGTTAAACTCGACGAATAAAACTTGGCAAAATTTAATACTTAACAATATACAATGAATTTGACTCAACGAATCTTAGGATACTCAACGAATTTAAGTCAGACTCAAAAAGTTGAGATACTCGACGAAAAAGACTTCACACAATGCCTGGACTTAACTTAACGAATTTTACTTCACTCAAATCCTAGCTGAGTTCACTCAACGCACTCGATGCCAAAGGCAATTTCACTCAAAGAACACGACGCCAAGACAGTTATACTCAAAGCACTCAATGCCAAAGCAGTTACACTTAACGCTCTCGATGCAAAAGGAATGACTCGATGAAAAAGACTTAGCTTCTCATAAATACTCGACGCACTCGACGCACAAGGCTAATCACTCGACGCTCTCAACGCCAAAGGCTAACACTCGACGCTCTCGGCGACAAAGGCTAATCTCTCAACGCTCTCGATGACAAATACTAATCTCTCAAAGCTCTTGACGCCAAAGGTTAATCACTCGACAAATTTGACTTAACCCATAGATACACGACAAAAAGGACTTAACCTCTCAGGAATAATCGACAAATTTGACTTAACCGGTCTCAACCCTTATCCGTTGAATTTTACTCATGCTAACTCCTGTATATTTGACAAATTTTGGCCAGTCAGACTTCTACACTACCGGGCAGATTCTGACCTAGCCAAACCCTACACTACTCCTACCTTCTAAGAAGGAAGGAGGAAAGAAAAAAAGAAAGAAAGGTAATACGAACGAGAACATAGTAAGGGGAAGAAATCACCACTTGCCTCAAATCTTCCAAAATCCAGCCTCACAAGCGCTCCGCTACAAGAATCGGCTGCAAAAATTCCTTTACCACAATTCCTGAAACTTTTTGGGGAAAAAGAGAGTCAAGGTCAAAAACCCTAACGCCAAAAATCTAAGAAACAAGGAAAACTTACCGTGCACGCGAAGATCTCGGCGAGATCTTTCTGATTCTACCTTCTGCCGATTATTTCGTGCACCGGAACTCCTACAGTCTACGACCAAAGGCTTCACGATGTCCATCGCTTACTTTCTCCCGCAATTCGGCCCGACCGCTTGGGAGTGACAATGAATAGGGTTTCACTATAATGTACAAGCTTATATATATGTATATAATATTATACTATTATTAATAATTACACGTCCAAACAACCAAAAACTCGAATCAACTCGGATTTCCAAGAAATTCGCATCGAGGCTAAATATCAATTCTACAAATCCCACGACGAAGTCGAAATGAAGATTCGACAAAACAAACTCAGGTTAAAATTCCCCAAAGTTACAACCAACATCAAACTACTAAAAAAATCCATCGGGTAAAAATCTCAGATTCCTTTGAGAAAAATCACGCTCCAACAACAACGCCCATTAAATACGCGTCAACATAATGCCCTAACATAATTATTTCGTCACCAAGGAAATTTAAAACAATCATTGAAAAGTAAGGGCATTACAACCAATCACCCTAAAAGAAAGTTTCGTCCCGAAACTTGATACGCAAACCGAAACTACTACTAAATGGAAATAACCAATGGTTATCGAAAAGAAACACTTACCAAAAGAAACTAGGAGAACAAATGTGAATGAGCCTCTCTAATAGCTTACTCTAACTCCCAAGTTGCTCTCTCAACATTTTGGTTTCGCCAAATAACCATGATCATGGGTATTGTCTTCCTTCGCAACACCTGATCCTTAGTATCTAGGATATGAATAGGCACTTCAACATAAGAAAGATTAGGTTGCAACTGGGGCACCAAATAAAGGACCTGTCGGTCACTAAGCACTCATTTTCGTTACTTGCTCACATGAAACATGTACAACCCCGTATTTGTCAAGTAGGGTCCGTCCGGCAGGCGCGAGACTGACCATGCAGTTTTAAGCTTTTTTGAGGGTTTTGCACTCTTTGAGGCCAATTTAGTGTGAATCTGGGTTTTATACTTGTAGGGGGATAAAATAGTTTTCTCCCCTCGACCCCCTCGGGGGGAGGGGGGGGGGGGTCACCTAGGCCGCCGAGCTCACCCAGGCCGCCGAGCTCACCCCAGGCCGTCGAGCTCACCCTGGCCACCGAGCTCACCCCAGGCCGCCGAGCTCACCCAGGCCACCGAGCTCACCCCAGGCCGCCGAGCTCACCCAGGCTGCCGAGCTCACCCAAGGCCTCCGAGCTCACCTAGGCTGCTGAGCTCACCTAGGCCGCCGAGCTCACCCAGGCCGCCGAGCTCACCCCAGGCCACCGAGCTCACCCCAGGACGTCGAGCTCACCTTGGCCACCGAGCTCCCCAGGAAGCCAGCTCGCCTCCAGGCCGCATACTCGTCCGGGTATTCTTTTGGCCATGCTCTTACAAATGTTCCCTTGGGGTGGAGTTACCTCGTTACCCCCCCCCCCCCCCCCCCGCTGTGTTGGTTTGTTATTGGCTCAAGGAAATTGGTTGTATGGGTATTTTGGACATTTTGGCCTCCATGCTTGGAAAAACTATAAATAGACCCCCTTGGGTACCTTTGGAGGGATGAGTTTTTGGCTTCCTCCTCCCTTGGTTTCTTCTTCTTGGTTGAGTTGAGAGAGCTCTCCAAGATACCCGGCTCAGCCATTGGTGAGGGAGGGGAAGTGATCATGTGACCTTCCGGATGTGTGGTGGGACCTTCACTCAAGAGCTGAGGGTCTGTTCCTAGTTTCCCAAGTCTTTGGTCCGTGACGTTCTCCCGAGTGTAGTAGGTGTGAGGTCACCCCTTTTTGAGACCCCGAACTCCACGAGAGATCAAGTTTTTGGTATAAAAATTTTGGTGCGGTGAGCGTGGAGAGTGACCAGCACAGAAGATCTCGGGAGAGTGCCATGGCTGGAGATCAGGGAGGTGATGATGATCTCAACGAGCTCCCCAACTGCGGACCCTTCGTAGGAAGGGAGGAGTTCATGGCTTCCATTCAAGACATCATGGAGATGCTGAGAGGCATTTCCCCTCGGGCTGACAGCTCAACCCCCACACCCCAGGGACTGGCTCCTAGGGGTCTCGGAGAGCTGACCCAGAGCAGTCTTAGCGAGATGCCTCCCAGGGGCATAGGATAAATGACCACAACAGAGGGAGAAGGAAGTGCACCAGGTAGGCGACCTTGGAAAGAGAGTATGGGAGGGGGGGGGGGGGTCAAGCGAGACCTCCCTGGCTGGGAGATGTTCCCCAGCCCGACGAGTGCTAGCCCTCTAAGCGAGCTGGTCATGCGAGTAGAGGTGGAGAGAGCACCCCTTAGGGGGTCACCCTTCAGCGAGCTGATCATCTCAGCTCCCATTCCCGAGGGGTTCAGAGAGCCAGATGTGTATTACTATACCGGGAATGATGATCCCTTCCATCACCTGTAGTGGTTCGAGGATGCCGTCTCCATTAGGCTGATGATGGATGCATTCAAGTATCGCCTCTTTGTGATCACGTTGAAGGAGAAGGCAAGGGACTGGTTTCATCAACTCCCTCCAAGGTCGATCTATGATTTCGAGGACTTGATCCGAAGCTTCCAGCTCCGCTTCTCCACCTTTAAGAAGAGGAAGAAAAGTCCTGAATCCATCTTCCTGATAAGGCAAAGGGCCGAGGAGTCGCTTGCCCACTACGTTGATAGGTTGCAGGAAGAGATCCTGGATATCCAGGAGATGCCGGGGTACACTCTCTAGATGGAGTTCACGGTGGGGTTGCGTGAGGGGTTCTTCAAGATGAGCCTAACCCGAAAGGCCCCCCTTTCTTTTAAGGAGCTGATGAAAAGGGCGGTAGAAGAGAAAGCCATGGAGGCGGCAAACCCGGGATTCGTCAAGAAGTTGGAAAAAATAACAGAGTCGGAGTCGAAGGAGCAAGGTGCCTCAAGGCATCAGGAAGGAAGAAGGAGAGATGAGCAGAGAGCTCAGGGGTTCTAGGGACAGGAGGGTCCGGAACCAGGTTGGAGGCAGCAGGGAGGCCCTTCCCAGGGTCCAAGAAGAGGTATCGTCCAAGGTAAGGGGAACTTTCCCGAAGGCCAAGGGAGGTTCAACTTATAAAGGCAAGCCCAAAGACAGCTCCTATCCCCACCACAATAGGCCTTGACGATAGGAAGAGGGGGAAGAGGTAACGAGAGGAATCTCCCAGCCCGTAGAAGGAGGGGAGGAGTACTACCATACTGTGACTTTCACCAGGTGGAGGGTCACACCACGACTACCTGCCCTAAGTTCCTAGAGGTGAGGGGGCGAGAGGCCCTGCCCAGCCTCAGCCGCCGGCGCAGGTTGAAGAGGTTCCACCCCGAGTGGGGGATGATGATATATATGAGGACCGAGTCGATGATGGACACCGAGGTGGAATAACAGTGATCCATGGAGGAGTAGGTATCGAGGCCACTTGGAAGGCGAGTCTCCATGTCATGTACCGATGGAGTGTTGCTTCGACGTCCCAGACCCCGCCCCCGGAAGAGAATATCACCTTCTCGGTGCAGGACCTGCCGGATCATGAAGATCTGTTCTGCTATTCGCTGGTCATCAAGACAGCCATCGAAGGGTACACCGTCTCCCGTATCTTGGTTGATAACGGGAGCTCCGTCAACGTCATTTTCAAGAAGGCATTTGACGAGATGAAGGTGGATCCAAGGTGGGTGTTGGCCTCAGACGGACCCCTATTCGGATTTTCAGGGGAGAGGAAGGAGGTGGAAGACGGAGTAGGACTTCAGGTAAAGTTGGGAGGAACTTCAAGGAACTGTCAGTTCGTCATAATTGATGCTCCGAGCGGCTACAACGCCATCTTCGGAAGGCCCCTCATCAGCGCCTTCCGTTGCGTGCCGTTTTCGTTCCACCAGTGCCTCAAGTTCAGCTCAGGAGGGATCCAAGTCAGAGTCAAGGGAGACTAAAGAATGGAAAGGCAATGTTATGTCACGGCCGTCAACACAATCTCGTGGATGGCCAAGGTAGAGGAGATGGAGAAGATCATGGAGAGCCTGAGCCAGATGGAGGTATCCAAGGGGAAGGATGACAGTCATTATGCTAGGCCCTCTGAAGAAGTCTCGCCTCGGCAGAGTCCTTTATTTTTCTTATGTTGTAGTAAGTCCGGCCCCTGATCGGCCGAGTCAGGAGTTCATGTAACCCGAATTATTCCCCATTTGAGGATGTTGGATTTGGTGAAGTTAAAGTGACATATCTAGTCAATACCCCCGAGAGGATCTCCTCATCCAGTCTCACTAGCTAGATGGGTTGAATGTGCCTCGGGGAGAGCAAGTCCCACCCCCAATAGGATCTCCTCATCCAGGCTCTCACTAGCTGGATGGGTCGAATATGCCTCGGGAAGAGCAAGTCCCAACCCCAAAGAAGATCTCCTCATCGAGGCTCTCACTAGCTGGATGGGTCGAATGTGCCTTTGGGAGAGCAAGTCCCAACCCTCGAGAGGATCCCCTCATCCAGAATCTCACTAGCTGGATGGGTCGAATGTGCCTCGGGGAGAGCGAGTCCCCACCCCCGAGAGGATCTCTGTTGGGTATTGTATCCACAATGTACCTGATTTGAAGAAGCCCCTGAACAAGCTAAGTTGAATTGACAATGTATTTGACGATCTTCTATCAAGTGGTTCTTGCAGCTATTCCATGCTAAGTACACACCAATGTCAGTGTGCAGTGGGTCAATATACATGGGTCTACGCAACGTAATCCCTCATTGAGTAGATCAGTGTGTTGACTCACGTGTGCTCTCTCTATTGGAGTGTACTTATTTTAAAGTATAGGGTTAAGGTAGATCAAGAGCAGAAGGAGCAAAGATCGGTCAAAGACCAAGTCTTCAAAGGAAGGAAGAGAAAAATCTTCTAAGTCAAAATCGACGGGAATCACTAAGTCATTCCCGCCGACTTCGACGGGAGTCACTTGTGATTCCCTCCGACTTCGACGAGAATCGTTAGTGATTTCCGCCGATTCGACGAGAATTAGTCTGCATTCCCGCCGACTTCTTCCGGCTAACAGTTTTCAAACAGGGATTCTGTTAAGGCAGAATCAACGGGAATCGTGAGTGATTCCCGCCGACATCGACAGGAATCACAAACGATTCCCGCCGATTTTGCCTTAGCTAATTTTCCTCCGTTCGCTGGACCGAACGAACTTGTTTTGCGCTGTTTCGGCCGGGGCTAGGGCTTCTCCTTGTGGGCCCCACAACGGTCATTAGGGTTGGATCAGGGTATATATATACGCGTATTTTGAACTTCTATATATAGACATTCTTGGAAATCGAAAGCAGCCGACACCGTGCCTTAGCCCATCGCAGAAACCGCCGATCGCCTGTAGCTGCTCGCAAGTTCGTCGCCTCCGTTTATCTCAGTGCTTCTCTGATATTTCGAAGACAGAACCGAGGCAAGCAGAGCGTCTCACGTATCTCTCTTGAGATCTCTTGTCTTCCGATTCGTAGAACGAGACTTGTTCTCCATTCCGAATCGGTGGAGACGATTGATACGACTGAGATCATTGGTAGACCTAGATTGCTTCGTCAAGAAGTTTGGATCTACAAAGCATCGCTGCCGCATTTAATTGTCACCACCGATCTTGACAAGATTCTTTCCAAGAGAGAAATCCGGTTGTGGATTCTTCGTAATCTTCAAGCAAGCTTCAACGAACGAAGAAGGACATCGGGATCTCCAAAAGCGTTGTTTCTAGTTTCTTTTACATTCAATTTTGGTTTGTTGTAAAGGAATTTTCATTCCTTATTGTAAGGGTTGGGTGCAACCCGTGGTGGTGGAGTTGTGACTCCTTTATTGGAAGGGTTCCTTCTATAGTGTGAGGATTGGATTTACATACATTTGGAGAAGTGACAGAGTTGTCCCTTGGTGGGAGATAGGTCGAAGGGGGAAAATGGACGTACCCAAATCGGGGAACCACTATAATTCTTTATGTCTTTTTTGTGCTGTGTTTGTTAATTTGTGTAGGTAAATTCAATTCCGCAAAAGACTGCACGATACCTATTCCCCCCCCCCATAGGTGGATTTAGTCGACAGTAGAAACATTCAAGTGGTATCAGAGGGAGGTTACTCATCAGTAAGGTTAACACCTTGAGTAAGATCCTATGTCTAGTGTCAAGAGAAAAGAAGATCTCGGGAATGGACAGACTCAAGTATTCAGGAAAGATCCCAATATGCACCAAGCTGAACTTTCCAATCTGAAAGGAAAGGATCAGGTTCTACATGGAAGCAGTCGACCCCGACTCTTCATGATAGTGGAGGAGGGCCCTTATATCCCCACTAAGGCCTCCACCATTGATCCTACCAAGATGGTGCCAAAGAAGCTCTCCAAAATGGATAAGGATGAGATGGTGCTTGTCAGAGTAGACAAGAAAGCTCAAAAAATCATAGTAAGCGCCGTCAATGATTCCATGATGCAGAATTTCAACAACTGCAGGACTGCCAAGGACATATGACACTGCCTGATCATTCTGATGGAAGACATAGTTGAAGTAAGGGATGATCAAATATCCCTTCTGAACCAGAAGTATGAGGCCTTCAGGCAAGGTCCCAAGGAAGAAATCGGAGTTACATTCGAGAACTTCCTGAAGATTGTCAATGCCCTGAAGGGTTATGGCAGAGTGTTCACCGATGGTGAACTAAATGATAAATTCCTTAGAACCCTTACTAAGGAATGGGACACCAAGATCTGCGCCATCAGAGAATTTTGCAAGCTGGCAGAAACTGATCCCCATATTCTGTTTGGAAAGATAATGTCCTACGAGCTTCAGCTGAACACCAGAAAAGCTGAAGAAGAAGCCGATAAGGCCGTAGCCAAAGAAAAGACTGTGGCCCTGAAATCTAGTCACTCAAGGAAAGGCAAGGGTGCAGCTTCGTCCCGCTCTTGGAGAAAGGCCGAGGAAGAAGACTCTGAGCCATGCTCATCTGGCTCAGAGCTATCTGAGGAAGAATTCTCCATCATCACTCGAGAGTTCAAGAAGTTCCTCAAGTTGAGGAATCAGAGAAAAAAGGATGGCTCCTCCTTCAATCATCAGATGAAGAATTACTCTTCTGACAGGTATGAGTTTAAACAGAACAAACATCGTTCTACTGACATTATCTGCTTTGGATGCAATAAGCCAGGTCACGTCATTGCTGACTGCCACCAAAGCAAGAGAGATAAGTGGAAAGGAGAGGAGCACAAGTCCTCTAGAGATAAGAAGAAGGAGAGGAGATACATTACTAAAAAGCCAAAGACACTGAGTTAATCTGACTCTTCAAACTCCAGTGATGATGAGGAAGCCTACTTCGGGGTAATGGGTCGCTCCGAATCAGATGGACACTGTCCCCCATTTACTGGGAAGGTAAAAGATCGCACCCCCCTCTCTTACTCTGACTCTGACTCTGAGTCTCCTGAAGATGACCACGAGGACAGTCCATCTGCCCATGTGATGTAGGCCTCTACCGCAGACGCACTAAGGACTAGGGGAATAAAGCTGACGTCTCTCTAACTCCACTATTACACTCACACAAGCTTTAACCGCAGCGCACTCGCAAACAAAATATCGCAGTTTACCAACGTACGGTAGCCACACTGCTGAAAGGTTGAACAAACGACTATTGGTCGATGTTCTCCCAAGCCAAAGGGATCCACCCTGTCCGGACAAGCAAGGTTGTACCAAAAGAGTCTACCAAAAAAAATGCGATCGAGAAATGGTAGTTCTCTCCCAACAAAACTACGGGGTTCGCCAAACCCTTCCGGAAAACAACGCGATTTGGGAATGTAGAGGAGGGTGGTGGCGGTTTGGAAGAGGACGGGGAGGGAGTGGGTTGGCCGAATGGTGAGAGGGAGAGAGAATGAGGGGGGCGACTAAGAGAGGCAGAGACAGATAGAGAATTTTAGGAAAGATTAAGGTTTAGGATTTTCTTCATTCAACTAAGCTTAAACAAAACACTACATGCCAATATATAGGCTTAACTCCAAGTCTTGGCTATATGTAGCCTAAATTAAAATTACACACTCCAAGGCTACATGCAGCCCAAATAAAATAACATACTCCAAATGAACAAGTAAAACATGCTAAAAAGAAAAAATGCCCTTAAGCTAAAAACAGAAGAAGTTCAACTAGTTATTTGTCTTGCACCGAGGGCGGAGATTGTAGCGCTGCTCCATACGAACGCCATGGCGACGCGAGTCCTTTGTTGGAGACGAAGGACGGTCGTCTATTAGTGTGCCATCATCAATAACTTGGGGGCCGTCGTCTCCACCAATCCTCCCCCGCTTGAAAGGTCTCATCACCGATGAGTTGGCTTGAAGATACTGTCGTAGAAGAACACCATCTAACAGAGAGACCTCCACTTACGGGAGCCAAGAGTCATCAGAGGTGGGGCGATCACGCCAACGAATCAAGTAGCGGCGCACATCTCCATCTGCAGTGGGAAACACATCATCCCGAAGAATCCTGTCTGGCAAAAACACTGTCCTGGCAAACCTGGGAAAAGCATTAGGCAGCAAAGGGGGAAAATCTATATCATCAACATTTAGCGTACCTCCATTGGAGACCGACAGAGAGAGCGATCCCTTACCCCACTCAACCCCATACCCATGAGAATCTGTAGTGGAACTAAACAGACAGGAAGATAATTCTAGTGGCGGAGCAATATATGGCGTTAAATCCGAAACATTAAAAATAGGTGAAATACCCCAATCAGTTTGTAATTCCAAAAGAAATGCATTGTCTCCTAACCTCTTTAAAATCCGAAAAGGTCCCGATCGCCGATCCGCAAACTTTTTAAGGTGCCCGTAGGCAACCGTTCAGGGATGAGACGCACCATGACTAAATCACCAACTTTCAAGGGAGACACTCTCTTATGTCTGTTGGCATTAACTTGATAAGATGCGTATTGAGTGGTAAGCATTTCATTTATGTGCTTGTGCAGATCATGGATGTGAGAGGCAAAGTCCTGTGTAAATTAACTTGACTTAAAAGATGACGGTAATGGAATCAAGTCAAGTGGCACGGGTGCTTTATAACCATGCACGATCTCATTCGGGAACAAACCCGTGGACCTATTTTTGGAATTATTGTACGCTAACTGAGCATGAGGGAGGATAAGGTCCCATATACCCTTGTGGTCTCCTACAAGGCATCAGAGCAAACTACCTAAACTTCTATTTACAACTTCGGGTTTGCCAATCCGTCTGCGGGTAGTAAGCTGAAGAGAATAGAAGTTTTGTGCCAATAATCTTCCACAGGGTCTTCCAAAAATAATTAGTAAACTTCACATCTCTATCGGTAACTATTGATTTTGGAACGCCACGATGGCCAACTACCTCTTTAAAATACAATTGTGCAACGTGTGACACATCGTTGGTTTTATTGCACGCAATAAAATATGTCATTTTGGAGAAACGGTCTACAATAACTAAGATAGAGTCGTGACGTCTAAATGTGATTGGGAGGCCGAGAATGAAGTCCATGCTAACGTCTTCCCAAGGGATAGAAGGAATCGGAAGAGGGGTATAAAGCCCTGCATTTTTTTTGTTCCCCTTAGCCAATTGGCACGCTCGACAACTTTCCACGATCTTACTAACCATGGCCTTAAGACCGGGCCAATAGAACTTATCTTCTACTAACGTGATCGTCTTGTCACGGCCGAAATGTCCACCTAGTCCTCCTCTATGCAATTCCCACACTATGAAGTGTCGTAGGGAGGAACGGGGGATGCATAGCTTCGAATGGTTAAATAAATAGTCATCACGAATGTAAAAAGAAGTAATGGTTGTAGGCAAGTCGTCCTGAGTGGTGAAATAGATATCCTTGAAATCTGGACAGTGGACGTATTCATCTTTAATCCTATCGAAGTCAATCACCTTAACTTCTAGCGTGGATAATAATAACGAAACACGACTAAGAGCGTCGGCTACGAGGTTAAGAGTTCCTTTAAGGTTCTTGATAATAAAAGTGTACTCCTGGAGATAGGAGACCCACTTGGCATGCCTAGGACTAACCTTAGTTTGAGAGTTAATAAATCTTAGCGCTTCATGATCAGATAGGTTGACAAACTCCTTAGGAAGTTAATAATGACGCCAATGTTGGAGGAAACTAATGACCGCGTAAAACTCCCGATCGTAATTGGAATAATTAAATTTTGGACCTGCCAGTTTTTCACTAAAATACCCCATAGGGTGGCCTTCCTGACTCAATACTCCGCCAATTCCCACTAGTGACGCATCACATGACAATTCAAAAACTTTGGTAAAATCCGGTAGTCGCAAGAGGGGGGCTTCCGACATGCGCGCTTTTATTAATTGGAACGCTCTAGTAGCTGAGTTCGTCCATGTAAATCCACCCTTTTTAAAGCACTCGGTGATGGGGGCCATAATGCTGCTAAAATCCTTAATAAATCCCCGATAGAATGTAGCGAGCCCGTGAAAACTCCTAACATCCCGAATATTGGCGGGCTCAGGCCAATCTCTAATGGCTTGCACCTTCTTGGGATCTACATGAATCCCCTTCGAACTAACGATATAACCGAGGAACTCAACCGATGACACATGGAAAGTACACTTCTTAATATTCACGAACAATTTCTCCGACCTCAGCGTGGTAAGGATGATTTTAAATGTGACTCGTGATCGATCGTGGAGGTGCTAAAAACCAATATATCGTCAAAATATACCACGATGAATTTTCCCATATAGGGTTGGAAGACGTGGGTCATCATCCTCGAGAATGTGCTCGGCGCATTGGAAAGCCCAAACGACATAACTAACCACTCGTAGAGCCCTTCCTTAGACTTAAATGCGGTTTTCCACTCGTCCCCTTCCCTAATTCATATCTGATGGTAGCCACTCCTAAGGTCCAATTTCGAGAAGATCGTGGCACCGGCTAGCATGTCCAATAAATCATCCAAGCGAGGGATGGGAAATCGGTACTTAATAGAGATCTTATTTATGGCTCTACTATCAACCCACATCCTCCAAGAGCTGTCTTTCTTGGGGGCAAGTAAGGCGGGCACGACACACAGACTCATGCTGTGGCGTATAAAACCCTTTTGCAATAAGTCTGAAATCTGTGTTTGTAACTCTAAGTGTGCGGAGGGGTTTAGACGATAATGCAGGAGGTTGGGCAATGAGGAGCCCAGAATGAAATCAATGGCATGCTGGATATCCCGCATGGGGGGTAACTCAGATGGTAGCTCATCCAGGTACACGTCCATAAACTCATCCAAGAGTTTTCTCAGTGCCGACGGCAAATTCTCAAACGTTGCCGCATCTTCCTTAACTTGCAGAGACACTAAAGCATAGAGGACACCGTCTACAAAGGTAGTACGCCTCAATTCTTTCTTCCCAATCAGACTCAATGTTTTCTTCTCGACCGGGACGACCGTATCCTTGGAGGGGGCCGAAAGATCCTTTGGCGGAGCGGGCTTAAAGATAATGGTTCGGCCATTAAATTTAAACTCGTAAGTGTTGGCTCGACCAAAGTGGGTAACGTCATGATCATAAAACCAAGGGCAACCCAGCATGACGTGACAAGCATCCATAGGGATGACGTCACAACAAATCTGTTCAGAATAAGCATTGATGGTAAGGGGTACCAAGCATATCTTTCACACAGGGAGGGACAACTTCTTTACCCATGCTACCTTATAAGGGTGAGGGTGTGGCTCGGCAGCAAGTGACATACGCTTCACCGCGGCTTCAGAAATAACGTTCATGCTACTTCCGCTATCGATGATCAACCTACACCATTTTTCACCACTCTTAAAATTAAATGTGAAAATGTTCGTCCTATTCCAGTCGTCTAATGCTCGTGGGGTCACCAGGATACACCTCATAACCATCATATGGGAGTCATCCTCCATATCACTTGGCACTCCGTCCGACTCGCTCTCTTCTCCCGCCTCGTAAGTAAGTTCGTCTTACCCACCAGTGGAATCTAATAGGGCTAATGGTTTGGTTTAGAAGGAAAATCACTAACATAGTGTCCTTGGATCCCGCAAGCGAAATAGGTGACATTCGTTCTGTTGACCCTTGATAATACGTTTTGTAGCCTAAACTATTATCGTATTTTCTATTTTATAGTGTACAAATCATGTATATTATTAGTTTATTTTTATCCTTTTTATGTAAATATTATTGCCACTAACATTTTCTTGTCATTTTGCAGGTTTTCAGGAAATTCGTCAAAAATGACCTGACACGCCCCCCAGTCATGCCCTCCCTGGGCGTGACCTAGGGCGTGTCACCCGATCCCGAGGACTTTTGTTGGAAGGGACAGGAAAACGGACAAAATCGCTATCACGCCCCCCTGACACGCCCTCCCTGGGCGTGTCACCAGGCGTGACCATGGGCGTGTCGCCCTCTGCCGCAAAGCCTGCCGCCACATTAAATGCCGTTCCACCACAGCATGAAAACATTACTGTCACGCCCTCCATCACAGGCAGGACTTGGGGCGTGACATCAACTTTTCGACGACTGACGGATTTCCGACCAATGATTTGGACATGACGTGCCTATCACGCCCCCCTACACGGGCGTGACCTAGGGTGTGACCAATGACGTACCGAAGCAATCATCCCTCCCGCAAGAATCCAGAGCCCGAGGACAACATTGTACTGTCACGCCCCTTGACATGCCCCCCTAGGGCGTGTCGGAGGGCGTGACCAACCCGAGAAAAAAATCATTAAATTGAGACCCCCCTGTCCATTTCAGCAAGCTTTGGTTGAGAGGGGGAGGTGCTGCCCCTTTGTTTCTTGATCCTTTCTTATGCTTTCTCTCTCTCTCTCTCCCTCTCTTTGTAATTTTTGTTTAACCCTAGTTTAATCTTAGCTTGTTTATGCTTTTGTTGTAATCTTGTTCTTGCTTAGTGCTACTTGTAGGGCTAGAATAGGATTTCAATTTCATGCACTTGTAATTTTAATTTCAATTAGTGTAAATTGCCCCTTTTCATTAATAGAATTGTTCTTTGTTTAGCTTGTGTTTTTTTATTCTTTACTACTCATCCCCCCTCCTCCACTCCATTATGATTAACTAATCCTCCTTGTACTCGATATTGATGATCCGAGGTTAGAGAGATTAAGTTATGATGTTTTAATTAATCTTTTCTTTTTAGGTTAGGGCCTTGAATTACTCTTGATTAATCACGGGTTGGAGGTATATTATCGATATATACTCTCCACCTTTGCTTTCATTTTGGGCTAGCCGAGAGGCCGAAAGAATGAAGTGAGCATTCAAGAGTAAAGGGAGTTGTACGCACCCCTCGAGAGAGGTAGACATCCAAACCTCCCGGATTGGAGTAAAATCCAATAGTGGGGTTCACCGCGTAAAGCGAGTTTTAGGCCTCCGATTTAGACGAGAGTCGGTCGGACCTTCCTAAACTCAGTTGGGCACGACTTCGAGAGAAGCGTGTTCAAGCTTTAGGAACCTCCACGGTCAAGGACCTTTATCCTATTAAGTTTAGATTTTTATCGCATTTTCTTAATCGTCTTTAGCCGAGGTGAATCTTGATCGAGTGCATTTCCATTTCATATTTTCTACCTTTTGTAGTAATCTCCTATCGTGTGCTCTTTAATTAACTGCAGTAGTTTCCTTTCTAGCATAGCTCTTTACTTAATAGCTTTACTTAATTGCAGTAGTTCTCTTTCTAGTATAGTTTTACTTCCTTCCTTGCACTTAGATTTTCTAAAACCCTAGTTTTTTCCGTCGATAAGATAATAGCATTCGTGTGAGTAAGCATAGCCAACAGTTCCCAGATTTCAATACGACACTTGTGTCCCCTAGCTACAATTCGATAGGTATACTTGCCTCATCGGGTTGCTAGTTCGGTTGCGTTTATTTTCTTCGAACCCTAGCGTGCAATAAGTTTTTGGCGCCGTTGCCGGGAAGCAACTTCCGTTGATATATTGAAAACACGAACCTATTACCGCTCTTAATAGTAACCAACCTCACAATTTTTCTACGCCACCTAATTCTCTCGAAAAGGGCAAAGGGCTTTATGCTCCACTGTCTTGTCTAGTACCTTGCGAACCCTTCACGGGGTAGTCCTTGGGAAGTTAGGGAGTTAATCTATAAAAAAATCTATTTCAAAAAGAAAAAAAAATTTAATCTTTTTTCTAGTTTATCCTTTTTCTCTTCCTCTTCTTCTTTTCTGTTCTTTTAGTGCATGACCCGCGGGAGTCCGTCGGTTATTTTGGACTTGGACTACGAAATTGAGCGTACTCTTCGGAGAAGATCGCGATTTTAAGGTCCTACTATGCAAGTGCCGGTTGAGGACTCCGAGTCATTTGCTACTTTAAGAATGGAAGAACCCAACATAGATGAGGCCGTGCAAAGGACTATGTCCTATTATGCACGACCGAACCTCGAGGGAAGAGAATCAAGTATAGTCCGCCCTGCTATAGCAAATAATAACTTCGAACTAAAGCCTAGCATAATTCAAATGGTGTGGCAATATGTGCAATTTGACGGACTTCAAGATGAAGATCCTAACGCACATATAGCTAGCTTTCTTGAAATTTGTGACACCTTCAAGATAAATGGTGTCACAAATGATGCAATCAGGCTAAGACTCTTCCCCTTCTCTCTAAGAACTAAAGCTAAGCAGTGGCTTAACACACTTCCTAAAAATAGCATAACCACTTGGAATGAATTAACTGAAAAATTTTTGGCGAAGTATTTTCTGCCAGCTAAAACTGCAAAACTTAGGAACGACATCTCTGCCTTCGGACAAATAGACTCTGAAACCCTATATAAAACCTCGGAGAGATTTAAAGAATTATTAAGACGATGCCCACATCACGCGCTGCCTATATGGTTATAAGTGCAGACGTTCTATAACGGGCTAAATCAAAATACAAAGCAAATGATAGACGCAGCCTCTGGCGGTACTTTAAATGATAAGACCCCGGAAGCAGCTCTTGATCTTTTCGAGGACATGGCCATGAACACTTATCAGTGGAATGTGCCTAGGTCCCGCCCGAACAAGCCTGCAGGTATCTATGAAGTGGACAACGTATCCCAACTCGCTCTGCAAGTAGAAATCCTATGCAAAAAAATCACGGAGATGACTGCTGCCTCCGCCCCTCAGGTATGGGAATCTGCAACCCCTACTCCAGAACATTTAGATTATGTTAATAATATGCCTAGAACTGCTTTTAATAATTTTTCTGCTGCGAATTTTCATCCGCCTGGTTTTAATTTTCCGAATAGTTATAACCCCGCTTTAAGAAATCACCCGAACTTTTCATGGAGTAATCCATCGAATGCGATGCACCCACCACCGCAAAAAGATTTTTCTGCACCACCACCACCACCACCTCTTCAAAATTACCCAAAACCTCCAAGCTTGGAGGAATTACTTTCTAAATATATCACCACAAATGACGCTACTATAAGAACTTTAACCGGAAGCGTAAAAAGTCTAGAAAATCAGGTAGGACAGCTCGCGAAAATAATTTCTGAGCGACCCGCAGGGTCTCTTCCTTCCAATACCGAACCCAACCCGAGAGAGCAAGCGAAAGCTATTACTCTTCGGAGTGGGAAGCAAGTCTCCGGTATGGTAAGTGAAGAGCCCGAGGCAAGCTCCGCTCCCCCTTTTAAAAATCAAAGCTCCGCTCCCATTTTAAAAATTCCGCCCTCTGCTGAAGAAGTAATCACCCCTATTTTAGAAAATAATCTCACTCCACCACCCATCTTCAAAAATAATTCAACTCCTCCATACCCCTCTGAACTTAATAGACAACGTCAAGATGATCAGTACTCCCGCTTCTTAGAGATCTTCAAACAAATCCACATTAATCTTCCCTTCCACGAGGCTATTTCGCAGATGCAGAAATACGCCAAATATCTTAAAGACCTCCTCACAAACAAGAAGAAGTTAGAGAATCTTTCGCACGTCACGCTAAACGCCGAGTGCTCCGTTGTTTTGACAAATGGTTTGCCGAAGAAAATCAGTGACCCGGGTAGTTTCTCTATCCCGTGTCTCTTCGGTGATCTTTTTGTTAAACACGCGTTAGCCGACTTAGGCGTGAGTATAAAACTGATGCCCTTTTCGTTGTTTAAAAAGTTAGGGATTGGTAGCCTTAACCCCACGCGTATGAGTATCCAGCTAGCCGATAGATCCGTCAAGTACCCGTTAGGAATAGTGGAGGACGTTCTAGTGAAAGTCGACAAGTTCATCTTCCCGGTGGACTTTGTCATTTTGGACATCGAAGAAGACGTCGAGGTTCCCCTGATCCTTGGCCGACCCTTCCTTGCCACCTCACGAGCCATCATTGACGTAAGCAATGGTAAGCTCTTTCTTCGAGTAGGCGACGACGAAGTCACATTTTCTATCACCCCTTCGATGAAGAACACCTTATCAAACGATGACTCATGCTTTTTTGTAGACGCTGTGAGTGATGATTCTTCCTACTGCCTCTCTGACTTTGAAAAAGAATTTTCTACTTTTTGCTCCTCTTCTCTTACAACTGAATCACTGCAAGGAAGTGATGAATCTTCTTATTGTCTTTCTGAGTTTGAAAAAGAATTTTTTGATTTTTGTTCTTCCTCTTTTCTTCCCACTGAATCGCTACAAGAAGCCGTCTTGGCTGCTAGCCCCACCCCTTATTACGTTCCTTATAAAAAAGTTTATGAAGATATTATTTTTGAAAAAGAAAGAATCTCAAAATCCTCTTATGAAGAACCCCCTACCCTAGAACTTAAAGAACTTCCCGAACTCCTTAAGTATGCTTTCTTAGAAAAAGATTCCAAGTTACCAGTTATCGTTTCGGCCTACCTCACGGATACGCAAAACGATAAACTTCTTCTAGTTCTACGTAAGCATTGTCGGGCTATTGCTTGGAAAATTTCTGATATCAAGGGCATAAGCCCATCTTTCTGTACCCATAAAATTTTAATGGAAGATAATTCGCGTAACTCTATCCAACCTCAGCGCCGTATAAACCCGAACATGAAAGAAGTAGTTAAGGGAGAGGTTATGAAACTATTAGACGCAGGAATTATCTACCCTATATCGGACAGTAAGTGGGTTAGCCCCGTTCAGGTAGTTCCAAATAAGGGAGGGATAACCGTAGTTAGTAATGAGAATAATGAATTAATCCCGACACGGACGGTGACGGGTTGGCGTATGTGTATAGATTATCGTAAGTTGAATGATGCCACCCGTAAGGACCACTTTCCTTTACCGTTTATCGACCAGATTTTAGAACGTCTCTCCGGCCATGGCTTATATTGTTTTCTCGATGGCCTCTCGGGGTACTTTCAAATACCCATCTCTCCCGCGGACCAAGAGAAAACAACGTTTACTTGTCCCTTCAGCACCTTCGCTTACCGAAGCATGCTTTTTGGATTATGCAATGCGCCAGCTACATTCCAGCGATGTATGCACGCAATATTTGACAAGTACGTAGAAAGCATTATGGAGGTATTCATGGACGATTTATCCGTGTTCGGCGATTCCTTCGATAGATGTTTAGAAAACCTCGAAAAAGTCTTAGAATGATGCGAAGAAACTAACCTTGCCCTAAATTGGGAAAAATGCCATTTTATGGTGAGGGAAGGGTTTGTTTTGGGTCATAAAATTTCTGCTAAAGGTATTGAGGTAGACGTTGTCCAAGATAGAAGTTATTGAGAAGTTGCCGCCGCCTACAAACATAAAAGCTATAAGAAGTTTCCTAGGCCACGCTGGTTTTTATCGTCATTTTATAAAAGATTTCTCCAAGATCACTAAGCCCCTCACCCATCTCTTAGAAAAAGACGCTCCATTCATTTTTGATGACTCTTGTATTTCTGCCTTTGAATCAATTATAGAAAAGTTAATTAACGCACCGATTATGATAGCTCCGGTGTGGGACCTTCCTTTCAAGATTATGTGCGATGCGAGTAGTTTTGCGGTGGGAGCCGTATTAGGTCAACGCATATCTCAAAACTTCCACCCCATCTATTACGCTAGTAAAACCCTCACATCTGCACAAGAAAATTACACCACAACCGAGAAGGAGCTCTTAGCTGTAGTATTCGCCTTTGATAAATTCCGCCCTTACATTACACTTTCAAAAATCATTGTTTTTACGGACCACTCGGCCCTCAAGTACCTTCTTGCCAAAACGGATGCCAAGCCTCGCTTGATTCGCTGGGTCTTACTCCTCTAGGAGTTTGACTTAGAGATCCGTGATTAAGCGAGGAGCCGAGAACTTGGCCGCCGACCATTTATCCATATTAGATAACCCCTTTATAGAAAAATTAAATGAAAAATCTTTCAATATCTATTTTCCTGATGAGAAGCTGCTTTTAGTTAATACATCTACTTCTCCTTGGTTCGCGCACATCGCGAACTATCTAGTGGCCCGGGTGCTCCCAAAAGAGTTCTCCTCTCAGCAAAAGAAGAAATTCTTTTCTGAGCTGAAGAACTACTTTTGGGAAGACCCCCATCTTTTCAAAATTTGTGCGGATCAAGTGATAAGGAGATGTGTTTCTTTTGATGAAGGAATTGATATTCTAAAACATTTGCATGAAGGTCCGACAGGTGGGCACTATCAAGCTGCTCGCATTGCTCACAAGGTGCTTTGCGCGGGTTTTTACTGGCCTAGCCTGTTTAAAGACGCGTAAGCCTTTGTAAGCAGGTGTGATAGTTGCCAACGGTCGGGCAACATTTCTAATAAAAATGAAATGCCGCAAAATTATTTCTTAGAGTGCGAAATTTTCGACCTCTGGGGAATTGATTTTGTTGGCCCCCTTCCTTCTAGCTTCGGAAACAAATATATTTTAGTTGCTGTTGATTATGTTTCACGATGGGCTGAGGCCCAAGCTCTTCCTACGAACGACTCCGGAGTTGTAGTCACGTTTTTAAAAAAATTATTTTCTAGATTCGGTACGCCACGCGCAATCGTTAGCGATAGGGGTTCCCATTTCTGTAACGCGCAATTTTCAAAAATCCTTACTAAATACGGCGTTACGCATAAACTATCCACTGCCTACCGCCCCCAAACTAACGGTCAAGTCGAAGTAGTTAATAGAGAAATAAAAAGAATATTAGAAAAGACTGTTTCAACTTCTAGAAAAGACTGGTCAGCCAAACTTGACGATGCTCTATGAGCCTACCGAACAGCGTACAAAACCGCCCTCGGATGTACGCCGTATCGGCTGGTCTATGGAAAATCGTGCCATCTGCCCGTAGAGTTAGAACACTGCGCCTTTTGGGCCTTAAAATTTTTAAACTTCGATCCCCACTCAGTCGGTGACATTTGAAAATTTCAACTAAATGAACTCGATGAGTGGCGCTCTTTTGCTTATGAAAATAATAAACTTTATAAAGAGCGGACGAAGCGTTTACACGATAAACACTTAAGGCACCCTAAAAACTATAAGCCGGGCGACCAAGTCCTTTTATATAATTCTCGTTTACGTTTATTTTCGAGCAAATTAAAATCTCGCTGGTCTGGCCCGTTTTCTGTTTTAGAAGTATTTCCTTATGGAACTGTTTTAATTTCTCACCCTGATAAGAGTTATTTCAAAGTGAATGGTCAGCGTCTTAAACTCTACTTTTCTGGTGATGATGATGTCAGTCCAAACATTATTAAGTTTCTGCTTCACGAACTTTAATCTTGAACTTTTAATTTTTGCTAAAAACAATTTTATTTCTGGACAACAATTTTTTTGGACAATATTATTCTTTTGATGCGTCGAGCTCAATGATGCTTTAACCAAAGGGCGCTCTTGGGAGGCAACCCAAGTTATCTTTTTCTATTTTCTTTATTTTACAATTTTTGCCTCGGACGGCTCCGACAAGCTGAAGCTTCTGCGATCGCCTGCTCCAACATTGTTGTATCCATCACGAAGTTCAAAGAAGACATTCGGAGGAGCGGCATCACTCAGCTTTCACAGCAAATAAATCCGGGGAAGTACCTGTATTTCAATTCTATCTTTCAATTCTGTACTTTATTTTTCTCTCATTCTCCAATCCCCTTCTTTAGCCATTGAGGACAATGTCTATTTTAAGCTTGGGGGAGGACTTCCTCCTTCATTTTTGCTTAGTGTAAATATTTTTCTTTTTGTATATATTTTAAATATTTCCAAAATAAAAAAAATGAATATCTTAAAATAAAAAAAAAGAGAATATTTCAAAAAATTAAAAAAAAATATATGTGTTTTTGAATAGTTTAGACATTTTTGTATTTCAATAGTACCCCTAGTTTTTGTTTTTGTTTTACTCAAAATTTTCTATAAACAACTTAGTTAATTATAATATTTCTAATCGTCCTTTTTAATTATGTTTCACAAGTAAAATGTTGGCCATGCTGTGTTTCTAATTCACGGTAGCATGTTAAGGTGAAATATTTTTCTAAAACTCGCATTTCTATAATGGTTTTTTGTTTTTTATTTCCTTTACTTTCTCAAAAATTCATCATCCACTATTTTCTTTTTCGTTTTTGAATAATTTTTGTAAAGCCAACTTTTGAATAACGTAGTAGATGTGAACGATCCAAGTCACCTATTATTTCTATTTTCAAGTTAATTTCATCAATCTTCTTTTATTATCTAGGACTCGCTTTTTGAAAATTTTCAAACCTTTATTTTAAATAAATTCAAAAGCGTGAAAATGATTTTGGCCATTTTTGTTTTCGTTTGAGCTTTCCTGCCAACCTAAAAAACTTTTACCACTAGTTAGCCGTTTTTGAGCCTTTTTCCGATTTCATTTGATAGCTCCTCCCTTCATTTCACTTTCACCAAAGCCAAAATTTCCGAACCTATCGAATCACACTAGCCTTTTTGAGTTTCATAAATTATTTTGACGATTTTGATAGGATATTTTTGTGATTTTTTGTGGGAGAAAGGTTTTTGAAAAAAAAGTATGCTCAAAAGTGATGTTTATTTTTTTTTTGGCCATTTCAAAAAGGAAAATAAAAATATTTATGGGCCTTTCTTTTGAAAAAAGAAAAAAAATGAATGAAAAAAAAAGAAGAAAAAGAAAAAAATGTGTATATATTTTTATGAAAGTTTTTTTTGAAACTCTTTATTTTGGTTTAGTGTGATTTTAAAATCTTCACGTTTATCTTTGAATTCCACTCCTAATCATATTCCTAAACCAAACGTTTCTGTCCTATTTAAGTCCTTTTGATTCACGCTTTTTGATTTTTATTTAACAACTAAGAAAAGAAAAACAGCAAATCAGTTTTAGTTTTGGATTTAAACCTAGATTTTTGTTAATTAAATTGATATAATTATAATGCGTTGCTTGGATCTAGTAACAACTCAATGCGTGTTTTTCATTTTCGTTGCTTTGCTTAAGTCTATTTAAAAAATCTCGTTAAAATTTTGGATGATTTGTTTTTATTGAGTAAAGTTTATAAAAGTTTTACCATACCTAAATAATTGTTTTAGACTAACGTTTCACCTTTTTCCCTACTTAGAATTTCTCATAGTACTTGTGTAGGCATAATTAAAACTTTTTGATTAGTCCTTTTTAAAATTTCTAGTTTTTATATTTTTGCTTGGGGACAAGCAAAGCTTAAGGTTGGGGGAATTTGATAATACGTTTTGTAGCCTAAACTATTATCGTATTTTCTATTTTATAGTGTACAAATCATGTATATTATTAGTTTATTTTTATCCTTTTTATGTAAATATTATTGCCACTAACATTTTATTGTCATTTTGCAGGTTTTCAGGAAATTCGTCAAAAACGACCTGACACGCCCCCCTGTCATGCCCTCCCTGGGCGTGACCTAGGGCGTGTCACCCGATCCCGAGGACTTTTGTTGGAAGGGACAGGAAAACGGACAAAACCGCTATCACGCCCCCAAACACGCCCTCCCTAGGACGTGTCACCAGGCGTGACCATGGGCGTGTCGCCCTCTACCGCAAAGCCTGCCGCCGCATTAAATGTCGTTCCGCCACAGCAAGAAAACAGTACTGTCACGCCCCCCATCACGGGCGGGACCTGGGGCGTGACATCAACTTTTCGACGAATGACGGATTTCTGACCAATGATTTGGACATGACGTGCCAGTCACGCCCCCCCTACACAGGCGTGACCTAGGGCGTGACCACCGACGTACCGAAGCAATCATCCCACCCGCCAGAATCTAGAGCCCGAGGTCAAAATAGTACTGTCACGCCCCCTGACACGCCCCCCCTAGGGCGTGTCGGAGGGCGTGACCAACCTGAGAAAAAATCTATAAATTGAGACCCCCCTCTCCATTTCAGCAAGCTTTGGTTGAGAGGGGGAGGTGCTGCCCCTTTGTTTCTTGATCCTTTCTTATGCTTTCTCTCTCTCTCTCTCTCCCTCTTTTTGTAATTTTTGTTTAACCCTAGTTTAATCTTAGCTTGTTTATGCTTTTGTTGTAATCTTGTTCTTGCTTAGTGCTACTTGTAGGGCCAGAATAGGATTTCAATTTCATGCACTTGTAATTTTAATTTCAATTAGTGTAAATTGCCCCTTTTCATTAATAGAATTGTTCTTTGTTTAGCTTGTGTTTTTTTATGCTTTACTACTCATCCCCCCTCCTCCACTCCATTATGATTAACTAATCCTCCTTGTACTCGATCTTGATGATCCGAGGTTAGAGCGATTAAGTTATGATGTTTTAATTAATCCTTTCTTTTTATGTTAGGGCCTTGAATTACTCTTGATTAATCACGGGTTGGAGGTATATTATCGATATATACTCTCCACCTTTGCTTTCATTCTGGGCTAACCGAGAGGCCGAAAGAATGAAGTGAGCATTCAATAGTAAAGGGAGTTGTACGCACCCCTCGAGAGAGGCAGACGTCCAAACCTCCCGGATTGGAGTAAAATCCAATAGTGGGGTTCACCGCGTAAAGCGGGTTTTAGGCCTCCGATTTAGACGAGAGTCGGTCGGACCTTCCTAAACTCAGTTGGGCACGACTTCGAGAGAAGCGTGTTCAAGCTTTAGGAACCTCCATGGTCAAGGACCTTTATCCTATTAAGTTTAGATTTTTATCGCATTTTCTTAATCGTCTTTAGCCGAGGCGAATCTTGATCGAGTGCATTTCCATTTCATATTTTCTACCTTTCGTAGTAATCTCCTATCTTGTTCTCTTTAATTAACTGCAGTAGTTTCCTTTCTAGCATAGCTCTTTACTTAATAGCTTTACTTAATTGTGGTAGTTCTCTTTCTAGTATAGTTTTACTTCCTTCCTTGCACTTAGATTTTCTAAAACCCTAGTTTTTTCCGTCTATAAGATAATAGCGTTCGTGTGAGTAAGCATAGCCAACAGTTCCCGGATTTCAATACGACACTTGTGTCCCCTAGCTACAATTCGAAAGGTATACTTGCCTCATCGGGTTGCTAGTTCGGTTGCGTTTATTTTCTTCGAACCCTAGCGCGCAACAACCCTACCCACCGGGACTCTCTCACAAGAGGGGTTTCTATTATTCCTAGCTGTTACAACTATGGAGGTCGAGTCGGGGGACTGATATTTTCCTTTGTCCTTATAGGTGGAGGTGGGTGGAGGTCGTAAGATGGACTTGCCCTTTTGGAACGAGCGAGTCTTACCCTTAAGCACATTATGCTTCTCTATGTCTAAGGCCGCGTTGAAAGTGACATGCAAGTCGGTGTGACCGTAACGCAGAAGCTTTCCTTGGATGTCGGGGTTTATTTCCTTACGAAACCTGGAGAGGGTGACCTCGGGCATCTCTTTCACGTCAACCTAACCATCATGTCCTTCAGAAGACTCATATACTCAGAAACCGACCTGGTCCCTTGCTTAAGGGTAGTTAAATCATCGAACATCTGTGTTCGGTGGTACATGGGGACATACTGCTCTGTAAGCCTAGCCTTCATGTCATCCCAACCAATGGGCAACGCACCGTTCTCGACTCTCAAACGTCGTTCCTCATTTAGCCAGAAAATTTTAGCACGCCCTAGCAAGTTCATCCTTGCTACTTGCACCTTATCCGCGTCGTTCAAAGCATACCACTAAAAATAACATTCGATCTCCATGACCCAGTCCTGGAAGACTTGGGGATCTCCCAATCCATCGTTGGATGGAGGCTTGACTCGGACGGCCCGAGTAAGATCAAACTCGTAAGGTGCTCGTGGAGCGTGCTCATTAGGAGGGTGGGCGTAAGGATTGTGATTTTCTCCAACCCGTTGGTGAGCGGGTTGATTACGGGGTGCCCCTTGTTGTAATCCTATTCCGTGATGTGCCTCAATCTCAGTGAGGGCACGACCCTCACCCCGATCATCATCCATATTAGAAGACGACGGAGGATATTCCGTACCTAGCCTAGTGCGCATGCACAAGTGAAGATAACAGACTTAGACAGTCCACAGAAGGATTTAATCCCGCTTGACGATTATACGAAAATATTTTTTTTTTTGATTTTCTTACTGGAAAAAAAATGAGGATTATTAAAAAAAAAATTGGATTTTTTGCTGAAAAAGCAGAAATCTACACTGCTATTGGCAGACCAGAAATAATTTTTTTTTGCGATTTTTGACAACAAACGTGCACACAGAAGTGCGGGCTAACGTGCAATAATAATAGGGGAGGGTGCCAATTAAAAAATTGACAAGAACCACCTTTGATACAAAATTGATGTAGGCCTCTACCGCAGACGCACTAAGGGCTAGGGGAATAAAGCGGACGCCTCTCTAACTCCACTATTACACTCACACAAGCTTTAACCGCAGCGCACTCGCAAACAAAATATCGCAGTTAACCACCGTACGGTAGCCACACCGCTGAAAGGTTTAACAAACGACTATTGGTCGATGTTCTCCCAAGCCAAAGGGACCCACCCAGTCCGGAAAAGTGAGTTTATACCAAAAGAGTCTACCAAAAAAATGCGATCGAGAAATGGTAGTTCTCTCCCAACAAAACTACGGGGTTCGCCAAACCCTTCCGGAAAATAACGCGATTAAGAGAGATGCAAATCAAAAGGAAACCACGAAGAATATAACGATTCAAATCCAACGCAAAAATCGTTCCAACCACTAGAATACAAAGAGGGAATCACACTTAAGTGGAGAGGTTCGTTACCGAAGTCGGAATAGATGATTCCGACTACCTTCAAAGGATCACTCTTCCGCGGTTCCGCCGGAGTTGCGTCGGATGGAGAGATAGATCGTCCGCCTTGGCCGCTACACACCGATACCCAGATCCCTCATCGGAGAAGGAAACCTTTTCTCGGATAACACTCCAAGAGAAGATGAGTGGTCGGCTTCTTTGTTCTTCAAGGTGGTGCTCGGGTGGTGGAGCTTTGGTGGTCGGCCGGCTATGGGAAGTGGGGCTCGGGTTGTGGAGATGGAGGAGAGTAGGCGGCCAAGTGAGAGGGTGGAGAAGGGCGGCCGTATTTGGGAATGTAGAGGAGGGTGGTGGCGGTTTGGAAGAGGAAGGGGAGGGAGTGGGTTGGCCGAATTGTGAGAGGGAGAGAAAGAATGAGGGGGCGGCTAAGAGAGGTAGAGAGATAGAGAGAATTTTAGGAAAGATTAGGGTTTAGGATTTTCTTCATTCAACAAAGCTAAAACAAAACACTACATGCCTATATATAGGCTTAACTCAGAGTCTTGGCTATATGTAGCCCAAATTAAAATGACACACTCCAAGGCTACATGCAGCCCAAATAAAATAACATACTCCAAATGAACAAGTAAAACATGCTAAAAAGAAAAAAAGCCCTCAATCTAAAAATAGAAGAAGTTCAACTAGTTATTTGTCTTGCGCCGAGGGAGGAGATTGTAGAGCTGCTCCATACAAACGCCATGATGACGCGAGTCCTTTGTTGGAGATGAAGGAGGGTCTTCCGTTAGCGTGCTGTCATCAACAACTTGGGGACCGTCGTCTCCACCACCGTGAGACTGAACTCCTCGAAAAGTATGAGCTTCTGCTCAATACTTTCTAAGAGTGCCGAAAGAGGTTGAGGGCTCAGAAAAAGGAAGTCAAATTCCTTAAGGCGGAGGGTGTGTCCCTAAGAGAAGAGATCACTAGCTTGATTTCTCTCCGACAGGAACACCTGGACCTTACTTCTGAGCACTCAGATTCTCTAAGGCTCCTTGACCAAAAACAGGAAGAAATCAACAAGCTAGAAGAACAGCTTGTGGCAGAGAGGAAGATTGTCAAAAGCTTCTCTATGCCCAATACCGTTCTCACTCTGGTTGATGAATTCTCTGATCAGGCTAAGGGGGTTGGCTTACGGCATATGGCTATGCCTAGTAAATCATCTAGGAGAAAAAGAAATCAGAGGAAAAATAAGGCTAATAAGAAGGCCTCTGCTATAGAGAAGGGAAAGGCCCCACTCTGTCCTGTTTCATTCAGAAATCCCGGCTTTCCTTGCAATGAGCAGGACTTTAAGTCAACCTATGGCAACTTCTTCCGGCCCTCGGTTGAAAAGCCCAAGAGCCGGTATGATGGTTGGACCTTCCCCCGTAACTATGGTGAGAGTTTCTTCAAGGCACCTTATGAGGAAATCCAAGTGGAGAATTATGGCCACTTCTCTAGCGGCCATAATAGGAAGCAAGCACCAAAGGCCAAGCCTGTTATACTGAAGAAATAGGAAGTGAAGAAATCATGTGAATGCTGTCATCATGATGCCTCCACCTCCAGATCCAAGGCCCTGGCTGGACCCACCGTTCCTAGGGTGAAGCAGGAGCGTAAGAAGCTGTAACGTCCCAATTCGCGCTAGGCCCCTTGATTGCGTATTTAAGTCTAGGGGGTTGTGGTGAGCCCAATGGGGGTGTGGGTGAACATGTGCGAACGTACGGGAAATGAGGAAAACAAGGCAAAATGGTAATTTTGGCCGACACGGGTATGGACACGGCCGTGTCCATACCCGTGTGCCTCATGCCAATATTAGGCTTATCAGTCAGAGAAGTACACGGGTATTGAGACACGGGCGTGTCCCTACCCGTGTGTTGAGGACACGGATCGGGACACGGCCGTGTCTCTACCCGTGTGCCGCAACCCCAACACGGCAGAAAAATATTCTGGGATGAACACGGCCCTAAACACGGCAGGCGACACGGCCGTGTCACCTGAACACGGGTAGGAACACGGCCGTGTGCCTACCCGTGTCTGCGGTGTATAAAAACGAAAAAGATCTGAAACCCTAGCATTTCATCCCCTTTCTTCTGCCCCGAAATTTCTGAGAGAGTTCTCTTGGCTGGAGGAGGAAGAGGCTTGCCGGAGCCATCCTTGGAAGAAGATTGCCGGGCCATCCTTGGCGGAAACGAAATGCCGCTACGAAGGAGTGCGAGGCTCATGGCCGGCCATGGTGGTACCGCTGGACTTGAGGTGAGCTTTCTCCCCTCTCCCTTGGTGCTAGATCTGTAGTTATTTTAGGAGAGACATCGACTCCATAGAGTCTTGATGGTGAGGAGGAGAGTTCTTAGGATAAGCCATGCCTAGGTTTTCTAGGCTTAGTCTCCCTCAACCTTCTCATCATTCAAAGTGGAGATGAGAGGGGTTTTCGTTGAGGGTTTGGCTTGAAAGGAGAAATAAGGTTGGGTGTGATTTCTGGAGAAGTTTATGAGAGGTCGTTGCAAGGAAGAAGATGAACGGATGCCGTTCATCTCGCCTTAAGATGCGTGCAGAAATCTGATTTCTGCACGCGGCGACCTTCGTGGCCAATTTCAGAGGTGTTCTGGCCAGATCTGGGTGATCAACTCAACACAAAAGTCGTAGCCCTTGAAATTACCTTTCCAACGAGTGGTTGCACGTTTCCATGCGATACCTGTAGCCACAGAAAAGCTGGTTCGAGTCCGCTGCGTTCGGGAAAATCCTGTACAGGAAACTGTTTCCTGTACGTATTCGAGTTGAATTTCTGGTATGTTGAGACCCGATCTGGGCGATGGACTCAACACGAAAGTTGTAGCCCTCGCGAATACCTTTCCAACGAGTGGTTGAGTATTGTGATCGGATTCCTGTAGCTCCGGGAATCCCAGTTTTAGTATCGGGCTATCCTATGTTAATGCACTTGTTAATTTATAATGCTAGCACTCTTGCAATGGTTGTGATTTGCTCATTTGTTATCTTGCTCCCATATATTTATAATGCTGTAGTTACTGTAATTTAGCATGGTTACTCATTTGGTTGTGTAATAAGGAATAACCATGTATTGGTAGAGAAATGGATTGGATGAGAAGGCTAGAAATTAAGGGTTGAGATTGGTATAGAATATATTTTTATAGTTTGGTGTTGAACATATCTATTATGCGAAGTGTTGACGTGAATTCATTGAATAGATGGGCGTGAATATGATGAACACTATGTGAAGAGTATTTTGTAACCGTAATCCGAGCTCAAGGGGTTTATTAACAACCGATGCTTAGAGTTGTAGCCTCCCTACGGGTAGCATCGAGTGAGTTGTTTTGGGGCACGTGATGTGCGACGATTCATCGTGTCGCAATATTGAGATAATGACTGTGGCAGGTCTACGGGTTCGCCAGTCGTCACACTGATGGGATCCAATGGGTAGACCTTGGGCGGTAGGGTTAGATACTTGGTGTCCATAACCCGAGATCTCCTCCGCGCCATGAGAACGGTTGGGCTTGCACCTCGTGCGTTTCCGAGGTTCCATCCGGTTCGAAATCAAAGTCCAGGTTGGTCTGTGTTCTTGGTGCACATCTACCCAAGACCCCTTCTGAGCCGTAGTACGCATGTGAGCTCCGCTGTTGTGTTTTTAGCGTTGAGGCGTACGAGGGCCTAGGATAGGTAGTGTGATACCACCTAGTAGTGGAGACGCCCGCTCCACTGTCGCCGTCTGGCCACGACGGACGACGCCTGAGAGGTTAGCTACCTGCTCGAAAAGTGGGAACTTCAAGTCTGTGTCGATATAACAACTTGCATGTGCGTGCGCATGATTCGGTCATAGCATAACATTCATATCATGTCATTCATTGCATACACAAGATCCTCATCGTATAAGTTTGTATGGGCACTCTTATACGATGAGTTACTTTACTTTTAAGCTGATCCTTAACTTATAAGTTTGTATGGGCACTCTTATAAGGTAAGTTACTATTCTGATTACTTATACCTGTTGTCATATATATAGATATTTGTAGAACTGCTAGTTGTGTAGCGTAGTTTGTACTCCACCATATTTACAGTTACCTGCTTGTTTACTTGCTTATATATATACATATTATACCTTTGTTCCTTTCTCCGCCCGGTGCCGAGGAGTCGCCGGGGGAGCGGATGTGAAGCCACTTAGTCTTATGACTAACGGTTGCTACGTCTTCCTTTTTAGGAGGAAACCCCGCAGGTAGAGCAGCAACGGACTATGCAGCAGGACAGCCAGGCCCGGACAATAGGACCTGAAGTGGTGGTGCAATCGGCACCGTCAGTGACAGTCGTGAGTGCTTTCATGTAGCCATTTGGCAAAACATTTCTAGACTCTTGTTCTTTTGTACAAGCCTGTTGTGCTTGTTATCTTCCGCTCATTTGGACTTAAACTTAGTTGTGAATTGAACTGCTTTACTTTTCTGTTATGATTGGGTTGGCATAGTTTATGTGATATGGATTGTAGCCGACGGAATAGGCGTCTTATGGTAAAGGCTAACCCGTGTGTTAGTGCTACCGCAAGGCGGCTATTTCGGGCATAAGACTCCCCTCGTGCCGTGTGTTGTGTTTCGGGAGGGGGGGGTCTTACAAATGGTATCAGACTTAGCCGATCTTCAACTAGAGCAGTCATGTAACAATGGGCCACTCCCGTTCGATTAGTCGGTTTGGGGACAAACCGACTTAGCGGAAGCTGTGGTGTGCCCATATGTAATTCGCACTAAGTTGTACAACTTTGACATTAGTTTTAGCCAACCTGACCCTAATTTGTACCTTGCGTATAGGTCCCAGCGCAGGTGGAGCCGGTTGGGGGCACTCCTACCCCTTCCGTCCCTTCACAGTTCCAGCATTCGGAACTGGGACAAACGCTGTCAGCCATATTGGATGCATTTAAAGCCTAGCAAGCTCCGGTGCAACAACAAGCGCCAGGGTCCAACTGGTTGAGCACCTTCCGTGCCCTGTCCCCTCCTGCCTATCTTGGGACAGAATCGCCGGTGCGCACCGAGGAATGGCTTGATACCGTGCAGGAATTGATGACTGGCATAAGATGTCCGAACAGCATGGCAGTGACATTGGTAGTGACACTGCTAGAGCTGCACGCCAAAAGGTGGTGGAAGTCCTCATGGGCTCCACCTTCCAAGGGCGGTTGTACACGGACATCAGTTGGAACGAGTTCACCGAGGCCTTTCTGGATCACTTCATCCCTTCTTCTGCTCGGGATGAACTTGAAGAAAGATTTCTGCAGCTGAAGCAGGGATCGAAATCGGTAACGGAGTACCAGAGGGAGTTCCAACACCTCGCTAGGTTTGCCGATTCCTATGATTTGGATGATAGAGGCTACGCGAAGCGCTTCTACAAAGGATTAAGGGACCCCCTGAGGCAGGCCCTTTTGTTTATAGCCGATGCAAGCCTGGCAGAAATCATTGACATGGCAAAGAGACTGGAGGCGGACCACATGGGATGTGGCAAGAGACCTGCGGAAGGAGTAATTGAAGTCGGCCCTAGTAATAAAAGGCGGAATGATCATGGCAGAGGAAGGGGAAACCACAGAGGCGGTCGGTGGGTCAACCGGAACTATCGGGTGGAGTACCCAATTCCGCAACCACCAGCTTTACCTCCACCACCGCAGCAGCAACATTATCAACAACCTGGGGGCCGATGTGAGGTGATATGCTTTGAGTGCAACCAACCGGGACATGTCCGACGAGTTTGCCCGCGACTGATCGGGGATGCTCCTATTGCTCTCCCTCCAGTATCTCCACGGGGGAGAGGGCACATGCGTGGCCGAGGAAGAGGACCACCAGGGAGAAATCAAGGACATGCACGGGAGCATGTATTCGCATTGGATATGACTCAGGAGAGAAATCCGCAGGAAGTCATCACCGGTACGTGCAAAATTTATTAATAATATATGACTTGTTAGATTTACGATACAAATGATACGTGCAATTCTGAATAGTGATTACACTTTTTGGAACCTAGGCACCGTCATGGTTAGCGGGAGCCCCGCCTATACGTTATTCGACACGGGTGCGTCGCACTCGTTCATTTCAGCAGACTTCGTGAAGGACTTGGAGGGAGTGCAACACTTCACGGGCACTACTCAAAGGGTGCGCCTTCCGGACGGCTATGAGATGATGTCGTCAGCAAGTTGCGACTTCGACACCCTTATTGGAGGAAAGTCCTTTGAAACTCTGGCTACAGTGTTAAGAATCCCGGAGTTCGATCTCATCCTGGGCATGGAGTGGTTGAATTGGCACCACGCCAGGATCAATTGTGCGGAGAAACAAGTTATGTTGAGGCATGGAGACTCGGAAGTCATCTTCCAAGGTATTAGATTCGCACCCCGTAAATTATTATCTTCAATTCAAGCTATGAAATATCATATGGAAGGGGACGAGGTCTATGTAATTTGCTTCGAGTTGAAGAAATTGACATTAGAGGTCAAGGATGTGCGGGTGGTGCGAGAATTTCCCGAGGTATTCCCCGAGAAATTGCCGGGACTACCCCCGCATAGGGAAGTGGACTTCCAAATCAAGCTAATTCCGGGTGCCAAGCCCGTCTCGCGAGCTCCATACCGAATGGCTCCGAATGAACTTGCAGAGTTTAGAGTCCAGCTTCAGGAGTTGGTGGAAGCAGGGTTCGTTCGCCCAAGCTCGTCTCCTTGGGGAGTGCCCGTTTTGTTCGTCAAAAAGAAGGATGGCACCCTGCGGTTATGCATTGATTATCTAGAGTTGAACCGGTTAACGGTGCGGAACACCTACCCCCTACCGCGCATTGATGAATTGTTTGATCAATTGGTGGGATCGTATTGGTTCTCCAAGTTAGATCTGCGTTCAGGATATTATCAGCTGAGGATACAAGAAGATGACATTCAGAAGACGGTGTTGGAACACCCTATTACTATTTGGATCAGGTTAACTATATTTCTATAGGGATTTTGTGTTGTGACCTCCTTGTTGTTATAAAGGTCACATAGGCTAGTTAGAGTAACCTTCAGCTCGACGCAGAGTCGACTTCAGCTCGACGCAGAGTCGACCTCAGCTCAACGCAGAGTCGATCTCAGCTCGACGCAGAGTCGACCACAGCTCGACGTGGAGTCGACCTCAGCTCGACGTTCCGTCGAACCCAGTTCTGCTTACAGAAAACACTCTCTGGCCGACGTGTGTCGTGCTCAGATCGACGTTTTACTGTGAGCTCGACGTTTTCCAGACTTCCGTCAGTTTTGAATAGGAATTCAAATTCCTTCTGTCAGACAATTAATGCTGAAGATTTATTGGCCGTTACAGCATATCTGGTGCATGGCTCAAGGAATTTTCTAAGGAATGTCTGAATGACATTTCCTTTGAGGCATGTACATTTAAGGAAAGCATTTAATGCTGACTGCCAACGGCTATCAAAGAAAAAGGAAGAAGAAGACTCAGATATATTATTCATTCAGCTAGACAGAGATACATAGAACAACAATACAGGACTTCAGCTCTCTCTCTCTGTGATATTGTTTTGAAAGCTCACTCACAGGAATTCTGATTGCTTCAGACATAACCATCCAACTTTCTTGGATCATCCCTTGCTGGAGCAAAACAGATCTTTGAAGACCTGTCACCCTTGTGCAGAGCTCTCCTTCCTGAACTACTTCTTGATCTCAGGGGGAGCTTTGACAACATCTACAGATCCACTTTGCTTCTCTCTACTTGTTGATAGAGAAGACAACATCACCTCTTTTTCTTTTTCTTTCTGTACAGGGTTTTAACTCCCTTCAAAAGTTACCTTTGGTTTTGCTGAAACCTGGTCAAAATCAGCTCCTTTGTTTTGTGAGAACCTGGTCAAAAACTCTCTGGTGCTCAAGACACCTGATCAACTCTTCTTGAAGTGGATTCCTATCAAGGGTGATAGAAGAGTGGACTACCCAGGATTTTGGGGAACCACTATAGCTCCTTGTGTCGTCTGGATTGCTTGTTTCTTTGTGTTTTGCTTTGTGCTGTGAATTTCTTTTTACTCTGATTATTTGCTATAGCACCATACACTAAGTAAATCTAAACTTTCTCTCCACTCAAGTTTTTATTTGCAAAACTATTTTAAATAACTCTATTCACCCCCCTCTAGAGTTAGGATTGATCTTATCCTGCACTTTCAATTGGTATCAGAGGGAGGTTGATCATTCATACAGGCTAACACCTGGATCAAAAGATCTCTGATAAGATCATTTCTCTCAAAAGGGTTATTTCTTTTAGTTTTACTTATCTTTAAAACTCATGGCACAAAACAAGGACTTTGCTAGCACCAGACCTCCTATGTGTAATCTCTCTAAGTTTGCACTATGGAAAGCAAGGATTAAACTTTACATGAATTCATTTGATGAGAACATCTTTAATTCTGTGTTGACAGATTGTCCAAGGCCTCCCACAGAAACAAGTACATCAGCTGTTCCTCCTCCTTCAGGAACTGATGCTGACATAAAGAAGTGGAAGGCAGCAGATGCTAAAGCCATGAACATCTTGGCTCAAACCATGTCAGATGACATTTTCCAGAAAGTAGCTGAATGCAATACTGCCAAAGAGATCTGGGAAAAACTTTCAGAAATTGTATCAGGTTCTGCAGATGAAAGAAAGGATAGGAGATCCTACCTCATCACCCAGTATGAGAACTTCAAAAAGGCAGAGTCTGAGTCAGTTGCTGACATGTACAACAGACTGAGCCTAATCATCAGTGAGCTTAGATCACTAGAAAAGGACATATCTCTCACTGAGATAAATGACAAGATACTGACTTGTTTCCCTAGCTCTTGGGACTCAAGAATCTGGTCGATTAAAGATGGAAGAAATGTCTGTGAGTTATCCACAGAAGCTCTTCTAGGAAAGCTCAAGAGTTATGAGCAATTCATTAAGAAGAGAGAAGAAGAGCAGAAGACATCCACACCAACAGAAAAGGTTGAGAAAACCATTGCCTTCAAAGCACAGGAAGAAGAACCTAAAGAAAAGGTGTTGGGAAATGAAGAGCTTATGAGCCTACTGGTCAAAAGGTTCAATAAGCTGAATAAAAGGAACTTCAGAAGATGGTCATCCAAAGACAAAGACAAGCCAAGGTATGACAGATCTATTAATAAAGATATTATCTGCTTTGGCTGCAGGAAACCAGGACACATTTTCCCCAACTGTCCAGAAAATCAAGATAAAGACAGAAGGGACAAGAAGGAAAGAAAAGATAAAAGGAAGGATAAGGAGTCAAGGAAGTACCATGACAAGCCTTCCTCCAGCAACAGCAAGCACACAAGAAAAGGATTTGTGGCTGAATCCTGGAGTGACTCTGATGAGTCTTATTCATCATCCAGCTCTAGTGATGATGAGGATGATGCAGAAGAAAAAGGATTCTGCATGATGGCCATCAGTGCATCTCAAAAGAACACTGATTCAGAGCCTGATGCTGACTACCTATCTGATCAGGAACTTACTGAGGATCAGGTAATAGATTCATTTGATTTTACTTCTGATGAATTTAAATCTGAGTTCAAATCTATGTGCATTGACTTGATTGAATCTCAAAAGTTGATTAAAACTCTCAGAGAACAATTAATTGAATGCAAATCCATTAACTCAGATAATCTTAGACTCTTAGAAGAGTTGAAGCAGTGTGGGGAGGAGATAGCTTCACTGAAAGGTGAGCTATCTAAGGCCAAACAATTTGAAGAAACCCTTAATGGGAGAAGTATCAAATTAATGGACATCACAAGTACAGTGAACTCAAGATTGAATGGTACACTGGGCTTGGGTGCTTCATCCAGCCAACCCATAGTGCTGACAACTCCAATCAAATTTACCAGTGACAAAGGTAAAGGAGTCTTGATAGTGGCTAGGAAGAATGCTGACTTAACCCAGGAAACTGGACAAAAAGCGTCGAACGAAGCTCGACGGACGTCGACCAGAGCTCGACGTAATCGCAAGAAAACGTCGAACTCAGGTCGACGCCTTCTACCCTCTGAACAAAGCAAGCCTTCGCCGTCGAATGGAGCTCGACGCACTCACCAGAGTCCGTCGACCGAAGCTCGACGTGCGTCGAGCCAAGTTCAGAGCAAAAGTCAGTTCTCAGGGGTTAATTCAAAATTCAATTCCAGCTCTACATCTCATCACTTTAACCCTTATGCTGAATGGATAATACCTCCTAGGAGATATCATCCTGTAGGCTATAAGAGTCAACCTGAGATGTCTTTTATTTCAGAGTTTAAAGGATATCAAGAAAGGCCCAAGGTAAACTGGGTCAAAAACAATTGATTTGTTGTATGTGCAGATAAAGACTTGTCCAATTGAGAACCAGCAGTGGTACTTGGACAGTGGGTGCTCAAAGCACATGACTGGTAACAAGGAGAACCTTGTGTCCTTCAAAGCTAAACATGGACCCAAAGTAATCTTTGGAGATTCAAACTTTGGACAAACAAAAGGCTATGGCCAAGTCAAAATAGGGTCAATTACATTCAAGAAAGTGGCCTATGTGGAAGGACTAAAGCACAACTTAATCAGCATCAGCCAGCTTTGTGATGCTGGTTATCAGGTTTGGTTTACCAACTCAGCATGCAATATTGCATTAAACAACAACATTGTTTTAATTGGTAATAGACAAGATAACATATACCTAGTTGATTTCAATTCATCTAAAGTAGATATATATTTATTTAACTCCCTTAGCAAACCTAATGAACTTTGGCATAAAAGACTAGGACATGTGAACCTTAGAACCATTGCTAAGTTATCCAAAGACAACCTTGTTAGAGGACTACCTTCTGGTCCCTACAAGAAGGAAGGACTTTGCAAGGCCTGTCAGTTAGGCAAGCAAACTAAAAACAGTTTCAAGTCACTTAATAAGAGTGACTCACCTAGAATTTTGTACTTATTGCACATGGACCTTTTTGGACCAATTAATGTACAAAGCCTAGGAGGGAAATCTTATGCTTTAGTAGTTGTAGATGACTTCTCAAGATTCACTTGGGTGTTCTTTCTGAGAAAGAAGTCTGATAACTTCAAGATTTTGACAGATTTTCTCAAAGGCATACAGATTGAGTTCAATACTCACATTGCCCTGATCAGAAGTGATCATGGGACAGAGTTTGATTCTCTTCTTATGCTAGAGTTCTGTCAGAAGGAAGGTATCAGGCACACTTTCTCAGCTCCAAGAACTCCTCAACAAAATGGGGTAGTTGAAAGGAAAAAACAGAACCCTTATTGAATCTGCCACAACATTGTTGACAGATGCTCACCTTCCTCTAACCTTTTGGGCAGAGGCTGTGAACACCTCCAACTATGTTTTGAATAGAAGCCTGATACATAAACTGAAGGGTAAGACTCCCTATGAGTTACTCAAAGGGAAGAAACCTAAAGTAAATTACTTCAAAATCTTTGGTTGCATTTGTTTCATTCACAATAATGACAAGAAATACCTAGCTAAATTTGAAGCCAAAGCTGATGAAGGAGTGTTTCTGGGATACTCCATGACTAGCAAGGCTTATAGGGTTTTTAACAAGTGCTCAAATAAAATTGAAGAATCCATGCATGTTACATTTGATGAAACTAACATGTCTTATAAGGAGAAGGAGACTTCTACCATAAGCAATTTGCAGGAACATTCAATTTCAGAAAATCTGGAGCAGCTTACCATCACAGACAAAGGGTCATTACCTTCAACAATTCAGCAAGACACTGAACTTAGTGACAATGAAGAGGAATCTCAGGTTCTGGAAAGTTCAAAAGGCCAACAAAGTGAAGAACCAGTTGTTGTTCCACAAGAGGAAACAACAACACAGGTTGGTGCATCATCAACACCCCTTGTTGATTTGCAACAACAAGAGATCACCCAATTTCACAAGTAATTGGAGATATCTCAGTAGGTGTGCAAACAAGGAATCAAGTTAATCAAAATATTATGCACACTTGCTTTCTTTCTCAAATTGAGCCTCAAACCATACAAGATGCAGAGCAAGATCCAAACTGGATCATTGCAATGCAAGAAGAGTTGAATCAATTTGAAAGGAATAAAGTTTGGGAATTAGTACCAAGACCAAGGAAACAGCAAATTGTTGGAACCAAATGGGTATTCAGGAACAAGTTGGATGATTAAGGAATAATTGTGAGAAACAAGGCAAGACTTGTTGCACAAGGATATTGCCAAGAAGAAGGAATTGATTATGACCAAACCTTTGCACCAGTTGCAAGGTTGGAGGCCATAAGAATCTTTCTTGCATATGCAGCTCACAAGAGATTCAAGGTATATCAGATGGATGTCAAGAGTGCTTTTCTCAATGGAGACATCAAGGAAGAGGTTTATGTAAAACAACCTCCAGGTTTTATCTCTCCAACCTTTCCTGATCATGTTTTTAAACTGCATAAAGCTTTATATGGTCTCAAGCAAGCCCCTAGAGCATGGTATGAGACCTTAGCTTGTTTTTTGTTGGAAAATGATTTTAAAAGGGGTAGAGTAGACCAAACTCTCTTTGTTAGAACCCATAGGTCCCATACCCTACTAGTACAAGTTTATGTAGACGATATCATATTTGGGTCTACTGATTCAAACTTATGCAAAAAGTTCTCACAACTTATGCACTCAAAGTTTGAAATGAGTAGCATGGGTGAGCTTGCTTTCTTTCTTGGATTGCAAGTTAAACAACATGTGGATGGCATTTTCATTTCTCAAACCAAGTATGCAAGAGAACTGGTTAAGAAATTTGGAATGTCTGAAGCATCCTCTATGAAAACACCTATGCCTACAAATGCTGTTTTAGATGCTGATGAATCTGGAAAACCAGTTGATCAGACAAGCTATAGAGCAATCATTGGCTCATTACTTTATCTAACAGCTACTAGACCAGATATAATGTTTGCCACATGCATTTGTGCTAGATTCCAAGTAAGCCCTAGAGAGTCCCACCTCACATTAGTTAAGAGGATTCTTAGGTATGTAAAAAGTTGTCCTAATCTAGGTCTCTGGTATCCACATGACTCAGGATTTGATCTAACTGGATTTTCAGATTCTGATTATGCTAGATGTAGAGTAGACAGGAAAAGCACCAGTGGAACTTGTCAATTCCTTGGTGATAGACTTGTCTCCTGGTTCTGTAAGAAACAAACTTCTGTGTCCACATCAACTGCTGAAGCTGAATACATGGCTGCAGGAAGTTGTTGCTCACAGATTTTGTGGATTCAAAACCAGCTCCTAGACTATGGCTACAACTTAGAGATGTCTAAAATCTTTTGTGATAATACCAGTGCAATATCAATTGCTCAAAATCCAGTTCTCCATAGTAGGACTAAGCACATAGAGATCAGACATCACTTCTTAAGGGATAATGTAGAAAAGAAGAAAATTGCACTAGAATACATTTCCACTGAACTACAAAGAGGAGATATTTTCACCAAGCCCTTGGATGAAAAGAAGCACCTCTTCTTCCTCAATCAGTTGGGAATGCTAGATGGAGACAGCATAAATTAAAACTCCAAGATTTTGAAACCCATAATTAACAGGAATAAGAAAAATTTCATTTCAAAATTTCCCTGTCTGAGTGGTTTTTCTGAGCTCTGAACTAAGCTCGACGCTGCGTCGAACGGAGATCGACGGTCCGTCGCCCTCAAAAGCGTCGAACGTCGAACTCAACTTCTAGCGTCGAACTAAGTTCACAGCTCCCCGGCTTCTTGAGTTTCTCTCTCTCCGGTCGACGTTTTCGTTCAACGTCGACCTGAGCTCGACGTATAGCATCAGCCCAAGCGTCGAACGTCGACCTAAGCTGCACGTTGTTGAGTCGTTTCAGTTCTCCTAGAGCCTTAGAGCGTCGAACTGAGCTCGACGTTCTTTCCATTTCTGCGTCGAACCCTAAGTATAAAATCATTTTTTTTCCGTCGTTCGCAGTTGCGCTTTCATATTTTCTGCTCAAGCTTTCTCCCTCCAAATACTTTACTCTTGATCTTGGAAGGTATTTTTTTTGCAGGAAAATGGCAATCACTGCAGGTGCTTTGGCGGCCATGAAGTTCGATTCAGGCTTCGACATCGACTTCGACTCATTTGATGGATCACCACAGTACTTTCTGGATATTCTGGAACTTTTCAAGGAGCAGCACCTGGTCAACTTTATGACAACCAGGATCCCTCTTCCAGAGTCGGAAATCAAAGAATGGACTCTTACAGCAGTTAACTCAGATAACAATACATTGACCGGGAAAATTTCAGGGAATGAGGTAGCCATCTCACCTCAAATCATCTCAGAAGTTTTCAGTTTTGCTGCTGGAGATGATGGAATAGAACTCTCTGTGGAAGAGTATGCTTTGATGCTGGACAGGATGGGGCATGCTGCTGGTAACCCCTCTAAACTCCTAAAAGTTAACCTAGCTATTGAGTATAGGTTATTAGCAGACATCACAGGCAAAGTAATCTTTGCAAAGAGGACTGCACATGATGCCATTACTAGGCATCAGTTTTGCCTTATGGCTGCAATCTTGGATAAGAAACATCCCAACTGGGGATTGATTGTTTTTGAAATGATTAAGAAGAAATTGGATAAGAACTCTGTCCACTTTGGAAGGGTTCTTGGGTTGATTCTGAACCACTGCTGCCCCCAGCTGCTTGTGTCCTCAAAGAAGCACATCAATGCTTCCAAGAGGCTCACTTGTGCACTGATTGGCAAGTGGGACAGAAAAATTGTGAATCCCAGGGCAGCAGCAGCAATGAGGACTTCTACAGACACCAGGACTGTAGAGGTCACTCTCCCTCAGTCCACTGGTCCAGAAGCAGGGATTTTGCCATCTCCCTCCCTCTCCCTCCAATCCACCTTCATCCCCTCAACAACAATCCTCTCATCCACTCAACCCATACCTTCATCCATTTCCACTATTGCATCCTCCCTTCCACCACACACAACTTTCCTTCCCATAAGCTTGGATTCCTCATCTCATGAGGACCTTTTCTCCTTTGACATTCATGAAGACTCCTTCATGGATGCCTCTACCTCCTCTCCTCATGACTTCCCCCATTCATCCACTTTTTCAGAACTGCTCTTTTCCTCCATCCATGAACCAGTTACACCTCCCTTGTCTGCACCACCCACTACATCTTCTACATTTACATTTTCTGCTACTCCCTCTACCTCTACTCAAGTCCCACTTGAGCAAGTAGCTCTCCTGCCCTTGGCCAATCAGATTTTTGACCTTTTGGCCCCTAGGCTCTCCTCCCTCTTGGATGCCAAGCTGGCTCCTCTCCTCCTTTCCCTGAGAACTCTCTCTGCCTTTGTCTCCTCCCTCTCCTCTCATCTGACATGCCCTTCTTCTGGGGGCCTAGAGTCAGCTGCCACTGATTCTAGGCAGGGGGAGATGTCAGCAGAAGAAGAGCTGTATCATTCAACAGTTCAGTTTGTTCAGACTTGTTCAGAGACAGTCTCAGCAGCAGAAGTTCAGATAGCATCTGAGGCTCCTCCTCAAAATTCAGAACAGCTTCAAGAAGACCTGTCTAGGGCTATTATCCCTTTTCAGAAGTCCATGATCCCTGATGTAGCAGTGGTAGCAGTGGCTCCTGCTAGTGATGAAGTTGAAATAATTGTAGCTGTTGAAACTTCAGGTGAAGTAATTGAGACACCTGATGCAGTTGAGACCCATGTCTCCAAAGGCCCTCAGTAACCAGGCCTTCAGGAACCAGCCTCTTCAGTCTCTATGGCTCCTGAGGCTATTCTCTCTCCTACAGTGGCAGACTCCTCCTCCCCACTGACAGCAGATCTTCCTCCAGTCACCTCCTCAGCAGCTCCAGCCTCCATCACTTTTCCGATCTCCAAAAGAAAGTACATAGATCCCTATGATGAATCTCAGAGTTCAGAAGATGAGTTTGCTACTGATTCTGATGACTCCTCTGCAACCATTGCAAGGAAGAGGAAAGCAAGATCAAAAGCTTTGAAAAGAGTTCCAATGGCTAGAGCCACAGACCATGACATCCCCTATTACATCAAATACAACTGTGAAATTACAGAGCCATGGATGCAGTATTCTCAAAATCAAAGAAAGGCAATGAAGAAGAAAAGAAAGTTTAATGAAGGCCCCTCCAAGCCTGTCCATCAGCCTCCACCTCCACCTCCTCTAAATGCAGGTGCCGGTGCAAGTCTATCTTCTAATCCAGCCCCATCATCTCTACATGGAAAGACCTATCAATCAAGAAGATCCCAAGGAGATAGTCAGCAAAGGGGAAATCAGCAAAGAGGACACAACAGAGGCAGGCAGTCCAGAGGAAGATCAGGTTCTCAACCTTATCAAAGGGGAAGATCCATTGATCCAACCTCTGGTCCCTATCCTTACAGACCTAGAGCTGACCTCACCCCAAGAACTACTTAAGAACTCTCCTCCAACAGATTTGAACCAGCAGTACCTTCTGAAGATCCCACCAAAACTCCAGCTTACTGGAAAGCTAGAATGACTAAGATGGCTGCTCTAAATGAGATTAACAAAGCTAGAGAAAGAGGTCTGGACACCTCTCACATCAGCACAATGTCAGACCAAAGGAGAGAGGAATTGGAGAAATATAATTCAAAGAAGTTCTTTGACTCTGACAGATATATGCAACTCCATCCTGCAGCTGTACCACCTAGTGCAAGAGATCAGAAATCTTTAGGTGCAGCTGATGATTACAAATCCAAGAAGGAGGCTTCAAATCCTAACAGAGAAATTATCTTCAAGAAAGGTGATCAAGACAAAGCCCCACAGGAAAAGTAAAGTAAGGTGTTTTAATTCTTTCTATCTGCTGGACACAGGACATTTAAACATTACTGCTGCTATATAGTGTTATATATATGCTGCTTTTTATTCTGTCATATGTCTGGTTGTATTGTATTGAATTGTATTTTTGCTTTACTTCTCTTTGAATCCCTAAATTCATGTAAATAGTAATCCTAATCCAAATAGGGGGAGATTGTTGGAACACCCTATTACTATTTGGATCAGGTTGACTATATTTCTATAGGGATTTTGTGTTGTGACCTCCTTGTTGTTATAAAGGTCACATAGGCTAGTTAGAGTAACCTTCAGCTCGACGCAGAGTCGACTTCAGCTCGACGCAGAGTCGACCTCAGCTCGACGCAGAGTCGATCTCAGCTCGACGCAGAGTCGACCTCAGCTCGACGTGGAGTCGACCTCAGCTCGACGTTCCGTCGAACCCAGTTCTGCTTACAGAAAACACTCTCTGGCCGACGTGTGTCGTGCTCAGATCGACGTTTTACTATGAGCTCGACGTTTTCCAGACTTCCGTCAGTTTTGAATAGGAATTCAAATTCCTTTTGTCAGACAATTAATGCTGAAGATTTATTGGCCGTTACAGCATATCTGGTGCATGGGTCAAGGAATTTTCTAAGGAATGTCTGCCTGACATTTCCTTTGAGGCATGGACATTTAAGGAAAGCATTTAATGCTGACTGCCAACGGCTATCAAAGAAAAAGGAAGAAGAAGACTCAGATATATTATTCATTCAGCTAGACAGAGATACATAGAACAACAATACAGGACTTCAGCTCTCTCTCTCTGTGATATTGTTTTGAAAGCTCACTCACAGGAATTCTGATTGCTTCAGACATAACCATCCAACATTCTTAGATCATCCCTTGCTGGAGCAAAACAGATCTTTGAAGACCTGTCACCCTTGTGCAGAGCTCTCCTTCCTGAACTACTTCTTGATCTCAGGGGGAGCTTTGACAACATCTACAGATCCACTTTGCTTCTCTCTACTTGTTGATAGAGAAGACAACATCACCTCTTTTTCTTTTTCTTTCTGTACAGGGTTTTAACTCCCTTCAAAAGTTACCTTTGGTTTTGCTGAAACCTGGTCAAAATCAGCTCCTTTGGTTTGTGAGAACCTGGTCAAAAACTCTCTGGTGCTCAAGACACCTGATCAACTCTTCTTGAAGTGGATTCCTATCAAGGGTGATAGAAGAGTGGACTACCCAGGATTTCGGGGAACCACTATAGCTCCTTGTGTCGTCTGGATTTCTTGTTTCTTTGTGTTTTGCTTTGTGCTGTGAATTTCTTTTTACTCTGATTATTTGCTATAGCACCATACACTAAGTAAATCTAAACTTTCTCTCCACTCAAGTTTTTGTTTGCAAAACTATTTTAAATAACTCTATTCACCCCCCTCTAGAGTTAGGATTGATCTTATCCTGCACTTTCAGACGGCGTTCAGTTCGAGATATGGTTTGTATGAATTCACCGTGATGCCGTTTGGGCTCACAAACGACCCTTCCGCCTTTATGAGCTTGATGAACAAGGTGTTCAGCCCTTATTTGGACATCTTTGTCATCGTGTTCATCGATGATATCCTAGTCTACTCCAAGACTGAAGCAGAACACGCCGAACATCTAACTTTAGTGCTGAGGAAGCTAAAGGAGCACACTTTGTTTGCCAAGTTCAGCAAATGCGAGTTTTGGCTTCAAGAGGTCGCGTTCTTGGGCCATGTGATTAGTGGGGCAGGGCTAGCAGTAGATCCGGCCAAGGTGCGGGCCGTGAAGGAGTGGTCGCCATTGAAGTCTGCGGCCGACATACGGAGCTTTCTTGGACTTGCCGGGTACTATCGCAAGTTCATGAAAGGCTTCTCGAAGATCGCCCTTCCCCTTACTACGCTGACCAAGAAGGGTGTGTCGTTTGAATGGACACCCCAGTGCGAAGCTGCATTCCAAGAGTTGAAGGACAGATTGACGACTGCACGCATCCTAGCTCTTCCATCTGGGAAGGAGGGCTTTCAAGTTTACACGGATGCGTCGTATCAAGGGATGGGAGCCGTGTTGATGCAGAATGGGCATGTGATCGCTTATGCTTCAAGACAGTTGAAGAAGCATGAAGCCAGCTACCCGGTACATGATCTAGAGTTGGGAGCGGTGGTATTCGCCTTGAAGATTTGGAGGCATTATTTATATGGCATCCACTGCGAGATCTACTCGGATCACAAAAATCTGAAGTACGTTCACACCCAAAAGGAGTTAAACTTGAGACAGCGGCGGTGGTTGGAGTTCTTGTGCGACTACGAATTCACCTTGAACTACCACCCCGGGAAGGTTAATTCCGTAGCTGATGCCTTGAGCCGAAAGGCACCGGGAACGAGCACGGAATCCCGCTTGATGAGGATGGAGTTAATCCAGACACTGCAAGAGATGGAAGTCACTTTGGTCTTTAAGAATCAATCGGAAGAGTATACCGAGTATTTGACCGCGATAAGTATAGTTTGCAACATACGAGACCGGATCCGGACGGAACAAAAGAAGGATGCGGCTTTAACCCCGGCTTTCAGGTCAATGGAGGATGGGACTACGGAAGAATACTCCCTAAAAGACGGCCTCGTCCATTTTCGTGGCCGGCTTTACATCCCCGAAGGTGAAAACATTCGGGAGGATATTCTAAAGGAGGCTCATTGCTCTAAGTACTCGGTGCACCCGGGGATCGCGAAGATGTACACCGATTTGAGAAAGACAATGTGTTGGCCGGGCATGAAGAGGGATGTCAAGTACTTCGTTACTCATTGTGTGGCCTGCCAAATGGTGAAGGCGGAGTGCAGAAGCCACGGTGGAATGCTACAGTCGTTGCCCATCCCCAAATGGAAATTTGAGGACATCTCCATGGACTTCGTCCACGGGTTACCTCGCTCGCGCTCGGGGAATCATTCTGTGTGGGTGATAGTTGACCGGTTGACCAAGGTAGCCCGATTTATCCCAATGAAGAAGGAGGCGCAGGTGGGCGTCTTAGTGCGTCTCTTTGTGGAACAATTTGTGCGGTACCATGGTGTACCGAAGACGATCGTCTCCGACCGGGATGGTCGGTTTAGTTCAAGAGAATGGAGGGCTGTACAGGCTTATTTGGGCTCGCGCCTCGCCTTTAGCACAGCCTTTCACCCACAAACGGACGGGCAATCTGAACGAACCATCCGAACATTGGAGGACCTTCTAAGGTTGTGTGTGCTAGATAAAGGAGAACCATGGGAGAGACTCTTACCTCTCGTGGAGTTCTCTTATAATAACAGTCATCAAGCCAGTATTGGAATGGCACCTCATGAAGCTTTGTATGGAAGGAGGTGTAGAACACCCTTGTCCTGGGTGCAAGACGAAGATCCGAAGACATTGGGAAATGAGTATATTGATGACACGGACGCGGTGGTTAGGTTGATCTGGGATCGAATGCTAGAGGCTCAAAGCCGACAGGCGAAATATTACAACACAAGGCACCGTATGGTGGAGTTTCAAGTGGGTGATAAGGTGTTCCTGAAGATTCGACCGATACACGGAGTGTCGCGGGTGCGTGGAGTCAAGAAGCTCAGCCCAAGGTATGTCGGGCCCTATGTCATAGTGGAAAGGATTGGCCCTCTGGCCTATCGATTGGAGTTACCACCGGAGCTGGAGAACCTTCACGACGTGTTCCATGTATCGTCGCTTCGGAAGGCTTTGTTGCGGCCTGAACAGTATATCCCCACGACGGATGGCGCCGTGGCGTCTGATAGGTCTGTGCGACTGGAGCCGGTGCGGATCGTTGATAACGAGACAAGAACCTTGCTTGCAAAAGTGTTCCCTTGGTGAAAGTGCTATGGTCTAATCATGGGAAGGAGGAGTTCACATGGGAGCCAAAGGATTTAAGCGAGGGCGCTACCCGGAATTATTTACTCCAGGTAAGAATTTTATTGAAAGCATAGTTCCCTTTTATGTGTTTCACTCCCATAGCCTTACCCTGATTTCGGGGACGAAATCTATTATTTTGTTTATAGGATTTGTAACGTCCCAATTCGCGCTAGGCCCCTTGATTGCGTATTTAAGTCTAGGGGGCTGTGGTGAGCCCAATGGGGGTGTGGGTGAACAGGTGCGAACGTACAGGAAATGAGGAAAACAAGGCAAAATGGTAATTTTGGCCGACACGGGTATGGACACGGCCGTGTCCATACCCGTGTGCCTCATGCCAATATTAGGCTTATCAGTCAGAGAAGTACACGGGTATTGAGACATGGGCGTGTCCCTACCCGTGTGCTGAGGACACGGGTCGAGACACGGCCGTGTCTCTACCCGTGTGCCGCAACCCCAACACGGCAGAAAAATATTCTGGGATGAACACGGCCCTAAACACGGCAGGCGACACGGCCGTGTCACCTGAACACGGGTAGGAACACGGCCGTGTGCCTACCCGTGTCTGCGGTGTATAAAAACGAAAAAGATCTGAAACCCTAGCATTTCATCCCCTTTATTCTGCCCCGAAATTTCTGAGAGAGTTCTCTTGGCTGGAGGAGGAAGAGGCTTGCCGGAGCCATCCTTGGAAGAAGATTGCCGGGCCATCCTTGGCGGAAACGAAATGCCGCTACGAAGGAGTGCGAGGCTCATGGCCGGCCATGGTGGTACCGCTGGACTTGAGGTGAGCTTTCTCCCCTCTCCCTTGGTGCTAGATCTGTAGTTATTTTAGGAGAGACATTGACTCCATAGAGTCTTGATGGTGAGGAGAAGAGTTCTTAGGATAAGCCATGCCTAGGTTTTCTAGGCTTAGTCTCCCTCAACCTTCTCATCATTCAAAGTGGAGATGAGAGGGGTTTTCGTTGAGGGTTTGGCTTGAAAGGAGAAATAAGGTTGGGTGTGATTTCTGGAGAAGTTTATGCGAGGTCGTTGCAAGGAAGAAGATGAACGGATGCCGTTCATCTCGCCTTAAGATGCGTGCAGAAATCTTATTTCTGCACGCGGCGACCTTCGTGGCCAATTTCAGAGGTGTTCTGGCCAGATCTGGGTGATTGACTCAACACAAAAGTCGTAGCCCTTGAAATTATCTTTCCAATGAGTGGTTGCACATTTCCATGCGATACCTGTAGCCACGGGAAAGCTGGTTCGAGTCCGCTGCGTCCGGGAAAATCCTGTACAGGAAACTGTTTCCTGTACGTATTCGAGTTGAATTTCTGGTATGTTGCGACCAGATCTGGGCGATCGACTCAACATGAAAGTCGTAGCCCTCGCGAATACCTTTCCAACGAGGGGTTGAGTATTGTGATCGGATTCCTGTAGCTCCGGGAATCCCAGTTTTAGTATCGGGCTATCCTATGTTAATGCACTTGTTAATTTATAATGCTAGCACTCTTGCAATGGTTGTGATTTGCTCATTTGTTATCTTGCTCCCATATATTTATAATGCTGTAGTTACTGTAATTTAGCATGGTTACTCATTTGGTTGTGTAATAAGGAATAACCATGTATTGGTAGAGAAATGGATTGGATGAGAAGGCTAGAAATTAAGGGTTGAGATTGGTATAGAATATATTTTTATAGTTTGCTGTTGAACATATCTATTATGCGAAGTGTTGAGGTGAATTCATTGAATAGATGGGCGTGAATATGATGAACACTATGTGAAGAGTATTTTGTAACTGTAATCCGAGCCCAAGGGGTTTATTAACAACCGATGCTTAGAGTTGTAGCCTCCCTACGGGTAGCATCGAGTGAGTTGTTTTGGGGCACGTGATGTGCGACGATTCATCGTGTCGCGATATTGAGATAATGACTGTGGCAGGTCTACGGGTTTGCCAGTCGTCACACTGATGGGAGCCAATGGGTAGACCTTGGGTGGTAGGGTTAGATACTTGGTGTCCATAACCCGAGATCTCCTCCGCGCCATGAGAACGGTTGGGCTTGCACCTCGTGCGTTTCCGAGGTTCCATCCGATTTAAAATCAAAGGCCAGGTTGGGCTGTGTTCTTGGTGCACATCTACCCAAGACCCCTTCTGAGCCGTAGTACGCATGTGAGCTCCGCTGTTGTGTTTTTAGCATTGAGGCGTACGAGGGCCTAGGATAGGTAGTGTGATACCACCTAGTAGTGGAGACGCCCGCTCCACTGTCGCCGTCTGGCCACGACGGACGATGCCTGAGAGGTTAGCTACCTGCTCGAAAAGTGGGAACTTCAAGTCTGTGTCGACATAGCAACTTGCATGTGCGTGCGCATGATTCGGTCATAGCATAACATTCATATCATGTCATTCATTGCATACACAAGATCCTCATCGTATAAGTTTGTATGGGCACTCTTATACGATGAGTTACTTTACTGTTAAGCCGATCCTTAACTTATAAGTTTGTATGGGCACTCTTATAAGGTAAGTTACTATTCTGATTACTTATACCTGCTGTCATATATATAGATATTTGTAGAACTGCTAGTTGTGTAGCGTAGTTTGTACTCCACCATATTTACAGTCACCTGCTTGTTTACTTGCTTATATATATACATATTGTACCTTTGTTCCTTTCTCCGCCCGGTGCCGAGGAGTCGCCGGGGGAGCGGATGTGAAGCCACTTAGTCTTATGACTAACGGTTGCTACGTCTTCCTTTTTAGGAGGAAACCCCGCAGGTAGAGCAGCAACGGACTATGCAGCAGGACAGCCAGGCCCGGACAATAGGACCTGAAGTGGTGGTGCAATCGGCACCGTCAGTGACAGTCGTGAGTGTTTTCATGTAGCCGTTTGGCAAAAAATTTCTAGACCCTTGTTCTTTTGTACAAGCCTGTTGTGCTTGTTATCTTCCGCTCTTTTGCACTTAAACTTAGTTGTGAATTGAACTGCTTTACTTTTCTGTTATGGTTGGGTTGGCATAGTTTATGTGATATGGATTGTAGCCGGCGGAATAGGCGTCTTATGGTAAAGGCTAACCCGTGTGTTAGTGCTACCGCAAGGCGGCTATTTCGGGCATAAGACTCCCCTCGTGCCGTGTGTTGTGTTCCGGGAGGGGGGTCTTACAGAAGCGGTATAACAGGTTTGATAGTTGGTGCTGTGGCAAAGTTAGTCACTTTGCCGTGGATTGCTAGTTTAATCCAAGATACAATGAGACTCCTTTTGTTAGCAATGCGAGGCCAACCACTCATAGGGATAACCAAACGAGGGGGAGTGTGCTAACAAGGAATCTAGGACCCAAGTTCGATTGGGTTCTTAAGGGAAACTAATTCTGTTTTGCAGGTATGTCCAAAGGCCACCAAAATGCCAATCTGGTACTTGGACAGTGGATGTTCAAGGCATATGACCGGGACAAGAAGCCTGTTGTGTGATTACTCCCCAGTCGAAAAGAGACCCAAAGTCATCTTTGGAGGATCTAATCGAGGAGTCACCAGGGGTTATGGTATGATTTCCAACGGTGTATTCTTTATCACAGACGTGGCCTATGTTGAAGGGTTAAACGATAACCTGATCAGTGTAAGCCAGTTGTGTGATAAAGGATACGACGTTAAGTTCTGCAAGGATAAGTGCTTGATAATATCGTGTGCCTCTTCGGAGACGGTATTAACCGGCATTAGGAGCAGAAATATCTTTTGCTTAGATTTTCTTAACTTAGACTCTTCTACCCCCGTGTGCCTAGTAGCAAAAGGCAGTGCTTCTCTCTGTGAATAATGGCACAAGAGATTAGCACATATTAATTTCAAGACTATTAATATGTTGTTTTCCAAGAATTTAGTAAGGGATGCCCCTACTATTAAGTGAATCAAAGATAGCCCTTGTCCTGCAAGCTAGAAGGGCAAACAGACTCAGGCTACCTTTAAGGGCATTGCAGAAAAGACTCCTCCACATGTCTTTATCTTCTGCATATGTACTTGTTCGGTCCAGTGCAAGTTCATAGCTTAGGAGGCAAATCGTATATGCTAGTTATTGTTGATGATCACTCTCAATTTACGTAGGTCAACTTCTTGAAACGAAAGTCAGATACGTTTGACATCTTCACTAATTTTATCAATCAGATTCAGAACAAACTTAACTGCTCTGTGCTCAAAATCAGAAGTGACCATGGAACAGAATTCGAGTCTGGTGCTATGACAGAATTTTGTGAAGAACATGCAATCTTTCATGAGTTTTCCTTCCCGCGTACTCCTCAGCAAAACGGAGTTGCGAAGAGGAGAAATAGAACACTCATTGAAGCTTGTACGACAATGATGAATGACGCTTCTCTTCTAGAGTACTTCTGGGCAGAGGCTGTCAATACGGCTTGTCATGTGCAGAACCGAGCATTGATCAACAAGAATCATCGTAAGATGCCTTATGAGCTATTGAAAGTCAGGAAACTGACCATGTCCTATTTAAGGATTTTTGGCTGCAGATTCTATGTACTCAATAATGGGAAGTACCCAAGTACTAAATTCGGAGAAAAATGCTTCGAAGGCATCTTCATGGGCTATAGTAGCCACAGTCGGGCTATAGTAGCCACAGTCGGGCATATAGGGTTTTCAATAAGAAAACCCTAGTGGTAGAGGAGTCCATTGATGTTGTATTTGATGAAGGAAGCTTGCTTCACAACAATTCTTCCAGTGGCATTCTTGAAGATGCAGGTGCAAGGCTTGAACAGCTAAGTCTCGATGAGACTGCTAAAGATGGAACTCCCAAGTACGTCAAGGTCTCCACTTCAACGCCAACTAGAGAAGATGACGATCAGGATGGATAAAATCCTCCAGAAGTGGGAGGAGCTCTAGATGCCAAACTCTTAGAGCTCCGACACGTGAGGGATCATCCTAGAGATCAGATCATAGGAGATCCTCGTGACGGTGTCAGATCTCGCAGAGGTACAATTAACGAGATTCTGCACCTTTGTTTTCTATCACAGGTTGAGCCAAAGAAGTTCGACGAAGCGAACAAAGATGCGTCATGGATATTGGCAATTCAAGATGAACTGCATCAATTCGAACGATGCAACGTCTGGACGCTTGTTCCCAGACCAAAGAAACAGTATGTGATCGGCACTAAGTGGATCTTCAGAAACAAACTAGATGAACACGGGGTCATCATCAAGAACAAGGCCAGACTGGTGGCTCAAGGATACAGACAAGAGGAGGGGATTGACTTCGACCAAACCTTTGCACCAGTTGCAAGGCTCGAGGAAATCAGGTTGTTCCTGGCATATGTCTCTCACAAAGGATTCACTGTCAATCAGATGGACGTGAAATATGCGTTCCTAAATGGAAATTTGAAAGAGGAAGTATATATCGCGCAACCCCCAGGTTTTGTTAATCCAACATTCCCCAATAATGTTTACTTTCTTAATAAAGCATTATATGGCTTAAAACAAGCTCCTCGAGCTTGGTATGAGACTCTGTCTAGTTTTCTTCTTGAGAACAAGTTCTCGAGAGGAAAAATAGATAAGACATTGTTTCTTAGGGAATTCAAAGGCAAGATTTTGCTGGTGCAAATCTATATCGATGACATAATATTCGGCTCAACGGACAACAACCTGTGCAAGAAGTTTTCTAAACTTATACAAGGGAAGTTTGAAATGAGCTGCATGGGTGAGCTGAAGTACTTCTTGGGACTTCAAGTGAAACAGTCTGAGGATGGAATTTTCATTTCTCAGACGAAGTTCACAGATGAACTCCTCAAGAAATTCGGAATGGAGAATGCAACCTCTATGAGGACTCTAATGGGATCCAATGTGTCTCTGGACAAGGATGAGAAAGGGAAACATTTTGATTAAACCAAATACAGAAGCATAATTGGATCCCTACTCTACCTTACTGCTAGTAGACCGGATATTATGTTTTCCACATGCGTTTGTGCCATATATCAGGTGAACACTAAGGAATATCATTATATTGCTGCAAAGCGAATTCTTAGATACCTTAATGGTACACCAAATTTTGTCTTGTGGTACCCAAGAAAAAATGATGTCGAGTTGATAGGCTTTTCAGATGCTGATTTTGCAGGAAGCAGGTATGATAGGAAAAGCACTTCCGGGACGTGCCAATTCCTCGGAAGAAGGCTTATTTCATGAAACAGTAAAAAGTAGAACTGTGTCGCAACCTCTACGGCTGAATCAGAGTACATCTCAGCAGGCAGCTGTTGCGCACAACTTCTATGGATCAAAAATCAACTCGAAGATTATGACTTGCAGTTCAGAGAAGTTCCTATGTATTGCGACTCCTCGAGCGAAATAGCAATTGCGAACAATCCTGTGTCGCACAACAGAACAAAGCATATTGAAGTGTGCTACCACTTTATTTGGGAGCATGTGGAAAACAAAGATATCTCTCTCTGCTATGTCCCCACGGATAAGCAGATTGCAGATATATTCACAAAGCCCCTTGACGAGGCCAAGTTCAGTCTCTTCAAAACTGAACTCGGCATGCTGAACTATGAAGATTGAAGACTGAAGGGCTCCAGGCTCTTGGATCAAGGGGGAGCATCAGCGAGGAACTCATGATCGGGCATGGATGCAAGAACTGAGGGGGAGCTTTGTGCTCCAAGTGAAGTCCCAGATTTGCAGAAGCCGAAAAGGGGGAGATTACCCTCTCAGCTAAGGCTAAGGTGGCTTCCAATGCTAAGTATGCTCTCAAGAGAATGGTAATTGATTTCACTCTTAACTGTATTTTCATTTTATGATTTTCATTCCCATCTGTTCTATTCACCTTAGCTTGTAGGGTTTAGGCTTCTTCAAATAGGGGGAGATTGTTGGGTATTGTATCCACAATGTACTTGATTTGAAGAAGCCCCTGAACAAGCTAAGTTGAATTGACAATGTATTTGACGATCTTCTATCAAGTTGTGCTTGCAGCTATTCCATTCTAAGTACACACCAATGTTAGGGTACAGTGGGTCAATATACACGGGTTTGCGCAACGTAATCCCTCGTTGAGTAGATCAGTGTGTTGACTCACGTGTGCTATCTCTATTGGAGTGTACTTATTTTTAAGTACAGGGTTAAGGTAGATCAAGAGCAGAAGAAGGAGCAAAGATGGTTCAAAAACCAAGTCTTCAAAGGAAGGAAGAGACAAATCTTCTAAGTCAAAATCGACGGGAATCACTAAGTCATTCCCACCGACTTCGACGGGAGTCACTTGTGATTCCCTCCGACTTCGACAAGAATCGTTAATGATTCCCGCTGATTCGAAGAGAATCAGTCTGCATTCCCGCCGACTTCTTCCGACTGAAAGTTTTCAAACAGGGATTCTGCTAAGGCAAAATCGACGGGAATCGTGAGTGATTCCCGTCGACATCGACGGGAATCACCAACGATTCCGGCCGATTTTACCTTAGGCAATTTTCCTCCATTCGCTGGACCGAACCAACTTGGTGTGCGCTGTTTCGGCCCAGGCTAGGGCTTCTCCTTGTGGGACCAACAACGGTCGTTTGGGTTGGATCAGGGTATATATATACGCGTATTTTGAACTTTTATAGATAGACATTCTCGGAAATCGAAAGCAGCTGATGCCGTGCCCTAGCAGATCGCGGAAACTGCCGATCGCCTATAGTCGCTCGCAAGTTCGTCGCCGCCGTTGATCTTAGTGCTTCTCTGATCTTTCAACGACAGTACCGAGGCAAGCAGAGCATCTCACGTATCTCTCTTAAGATCTCTTGTCTTCCGATTCATAGAACGAGACTTGTTCTCCATTCCGAATCGGTGGAGTCGATTGATCCGACTGAGATCGTTGGTAGACCTAGCTTGCTTCGTCAAGAAGTTTGGATCTACAAAGCATCGCCGCCACATTTACTTGCCGCCGCCGATCTTGACAAGATTCTTTCCAAGAGAGAAATCCGGTTGTGGATTCTTCGTAATCTTCAAGCAAGCTTCAACAAACGAAGAAGGACATCGGGATCTCCAAAAACATTGTTGGTATTTTCTTTTACATTCAATTTTGGTTTGTTGTAAAGGAATTTTCATTCCTTGTTGTAAGGGTTGGGTGCAACCCATGGTGGTGGAGTTGTGACTCCTTTGTTGGAAGGGTTCCTTCCGTAGTGTGAGAATTGGATTTCAATCCGTTTGGAGAAGTGACCGAGCCGTCCTTTGGTGGGAGATAGGTCGAAGGGGGAAAGTGGACGTACCCAAATCGGGGAGCCACTATAATTCTTTGTGTGTTTTCTGTGTTGTGTTTGTTAATTTGTGCAGGTAAATTTAATTCTGCAAAAGACTGCACGACACCTATTCCCCCTCCCCCATAGGTGGATTTAGTCGACACTAGAAACTTTCAATCTCCTCATCCAGGCTCTCACTAGCTGGATGGGTCGAATTTGCCTCGGGGAGAGCAAGTCCCAACCCCCGAGAGAATCTCCCCATTTAGGCTCTCACTAGCTGGATGGGTCGAATATGCGTTGGGGAGAGAAAGTCCCACCAACCGAGAGGATCTCCTCATCCAGGCTCTCACTAGTTGGATGGGTCGAATATGCCTCGGGAAGAGCATGTCCCACCCCCGAGAGGATCTCCTCATCCAGTCTCTCACTAGTTGGATGGGTCGAATGTGCCTCAGGAAGAGCAAGTCAAAACCCCCGAGAGGATCTCCTCATCCAGGCTCTCACTAGCTGGATGGGTCAAATGTACCTCGGGGAGAGAAAATCCCAACCCCCGAGAGGATCACCTCATCCAGGCTCTCACTAACTGGATGGGTCGAATGTGCCTCGGGGAGAGAGAGTGCTCACCCCGCAGAGGATCTCCTAATCCAGGCTCTATCTAGCTGGATGGGTCAAATGTGCCTCGGGGAGAGCAAGTCAAACCCCGAGAGGATCTCCTCATCCAGGATCTCACTAGCTGTATGGGTCGAATGTGCCTCGGGAAGAGCAAGTCCCAACCCCCCGAGAGGATCTCGTCATCATGGCTTTAACTAGCTGGATGGGTCGAATGTGCCTCGGGGAGAGCAAGTCCCAACCTCCGAGAGAATCTCTTCATCCAGACTCTCACTAGATAGATGGGTCGAATGTGCCTCGGGGAGAGCAAGTCCCAACCCCCGAGAGGATCTCCTCATCCAGGCTCTCACTAGCTGGTTGTGTCGAATGTGCCTCAGGGAGAGAAAGTCCCAACCCCCGAGAGGATCTCCTCACCCAGGATCTCACTAGCCGGATGGGTCGAATGTGCCTCGGGGAGTTCAAGTCCCACCCACGAGAGGATATCGTCACCCAGGCTCCCATTAGCTAGCATGATAGGTTGACCCCTTAGGTAGGCCAAGTGTTTTCCGCTTCCGAGAAGGCCACTCGACGAATACGTTGGGTTGGATGTTTCTTTCCGAGCTTGTGCCAACCTCGAAAAGAGCGGGGAATGTGTACAACCCCGTATTAGCCAAGTAGGTTCCTTCCGGTAGGCGCGAGACTGACCGTGTAGTTTTAAGATTTTTTGAGGGTTTTGCACCCTTGGAGGCCAATTTAGTGTGAATCTATATTTTATACTAGTAGGGGGATAAACTATTTTTCTCCCCCCCCCCCCGCCCCCTCGGGGGGGGGGGGTCACCATTGCCGCCGAGCTCACCCAGGCCGCCGAGCTCACCCAAGGCCGCAGACCTCACCCCAGGCCGCTGAGCTTACCCAGGCCGTCGAGCTCACCAAGGCTGCCGAGCTCACCAAGGCCGCCGATCTCACCCCAGGCCACAAAGCTCACCCAGGCCGCCGAGCTCACCCCATGTAACATCCCAATTCGAGGTAGACCCCTTGTCCATGTATTGTGTCATCTTGGGTGGCTTAGGCCGGTAGAAATTTTGGGAGAGAAAACCCCAAGGCCACGTGGCGGTAGGTAGGTCCGGGCGGTCGAGTAAACTCAATGAATTGGACTCGAAAAATTGTCGAGTTATCTCGACGAACTCGTCGGGTAGACTTGTCGAAAAGACTTGACAGAATTTCTTTATGAATTTGTGAGTGGGGTCCAGCGCATGATGGGTATACCGCTGATGGTAGCATTCGCCTAGAAGACCAATAACACCTTGAAAGCTTGTGTTGTCTCGAAGGCAGTGTGCCGTCTTGAAGAAATTATAGTGCGTGCGCGATCGCAAACAACGCGGTTTACAATTGACGTATTTGCCCCAAAAGTGGAAATGGAACAAACGGCTTCGGAATTTACCTCTGTCAATTTTGGTAAACTCGTGACGATATTACAAGTCCAACGAAGTCATCCGTTTGCGATTCAGACGTCATTTGGGCAGTTTGATGTTTAAATTAGATTAGCCGCAAACGCTCCGAGGAGCGTAAAATGAGCATACGAACTCGGATTGGATCGCGGATCATTTCAATGGATACGTGACAATGAGACGGTCGTAACGAGCCCTTCTGAGGTAATTTTCGAGCACTATAGAGAGAGCAACTAGTTTTCAAAATGCATAAATAATAATATAAATAATAACAATAATAATCTCATTATAATATAATATATATATCAAATTATCTATATACTTTAGCATCAGGTTGAAATCTGAAATAATCGATCATGTTCTCCCTCTCCAAGAACATGATGGCGGAAACCCCCTTCCTCCTTCTAGGTTCGGATGAAACCCCTTCAGATCTAACTCAAATCTCATCCTCAACTCAAATCCGGAAAGATTCCACTTGAGAGCTCCAGATTCGAGCAGAACCATCTCTTATTTCAACTCCGACAACCCATTTTCGAGCATCCCTTTTCATGGCTGTTCTTCTCCTCCTCATGGCCGAAAACATCCCGCTTCCTCCTGCACACCACCCCGTAGCAGCCCTCTAGCTTTCTTCAGTGCCATTCCTCCCAGCAAGTGCGACTCTGGAGAGAGAGAGCTCTTCCTCCTTGTTTAGTGTTGGCATGCTCGACTATAACTTCAGCGAAACTCCTCTGGCAAACTCTTTTTCCAGTCCAGATCTAAACATAGGAAGTTAGATCTCCATTTCCTGGCAACAAATACCCTACTAAAACTTCTCTCCACCTTATCTGATCTGAAATCAGATTGTACGGAGGCTATGCAGGAAGTGGAAAAATATTCATGTATGATGATGAGCTTGAGGAAGAAATCAAGGAGAGGTGTAAAGGTTCAGGATGAATTTTAGCAACTACATTTTCTTCAAGATCTGACCATAGAGGGAACAACACGCAAACGCCGCATACACGGATATTGGTAGCATACATGGACACTCGGTGAGCTTCCTCCCTCTCGCTTGGTGCTAGATGTATAGTTATTATTCTAGGGGATATATCGACTCCATAGAGTCTTGATGGTGAGGAGAAGGTTCATAGGGAAAGCCATGCCTAGATTTATTATTCTAGGTTTAGGTGTCTTCATACTCCTCATCATTCATGTGAAGATGAGAGAGGGATTCGTGGAGAAATATGGCTTTGTGTGGGTGAATAAGAGTGGACGAAATTCTGGAGAAGTTTTGGGAAGATTGGATCAAGGAGGAAGATGAACGGATGCCGTTCATCTCGCCTTAAGATGCGTGCAGAAATCTGATTTTTGCACGCAGCGACCTTAATGGCCAATTTTAGAGGTGTTCTGGCAAGATCTGGGTTTTTGACTCAACATAAAAGTCGTAGACCTTGGAATTATCTTTCCAACGAGTGGTTGCACGATTCCAGGCAATACCTGTAGCCACAGGAAAGTCAGTTTGAATCTGCTGCGGTTGGGGGTTAGTGCCCTGGAAATCTGTATCCTGTACGCAGCAGATTTCGAGTTGGATTTCTGGTGTGATGCGACCAGATCTGGGTTTTTGACTAAACACGAAAGTCGTATCCCTCGCGAATACCTTTCCAACGAGGGGTTGATCGTTTTTAGCGAATTCCTGTAGCTCCAGGAATTTATGTTTTAAGGGTTGTATATGCTATAATAATGCTCATTTATTATCTTGCATAGGTGTACTCTTTTGAATGTGATAGATGTGTTGTACACCCTATATTAGCTTGCTCCATTAATTATAATGCTTTAGTAAACCTCATGTATATTGTGGTTAGTATTGGTAGCCATCTAGGTTAGTAGTTGATGTGAATTTGGGATTTGATGGCTAGTGAACAATTGAGGTTGAGCTTGGTTGTAAGAATAGACCGATTATGATATGAATCAAGGTGGTCGGTTGAAAAGGTGGTTAGCAATGAATGTGATGAGCTATATTGGAGAGAGTATGTTGTATCCGTGATCCGAGTCTAACGAGTTATGTTTGATAGCCGATGCTTAGAGATGTAGTCTCCCTACGGGTAGCATTGTGGAAGTTAGTGAGTGCGGTGTTGACCGACACAAGTTGGGATGATGTTGAGATGAGTAAAGTTTGACGGTTAGGCTTGGTCCTCGGTGTTCACATCCCGAGGCTCCTTTCGTGTTAGATGGATGGTTGGGCTTGGTCCTCGTGCTTTTTCGAGGCTCCTTCCATGCCACGGTATTGTGGAATTGCATGTGGTGTGAGTCGACACACGGTGTCGTAATCCCGGGTTAAGGGCATGGGCCAGTTCGGGGCTAGGATCTTGGTGCATATCTACCCAAGAGAACCCGCTGAGCCGTAGTACGCATGTGAGCTCCGCTGTTGTGTTCTTAGCATTGAGGCATACAGAGGCCTAGGCTAGGTAGTGTGGAGACTAGCCTAGTAGTGGAGATGCCCGCTCTACTATCACCGTTTGGCCACGACGGATGACGCCTGAGAGGTTAGCTACCTGCTCGAAAAGTGGGAATTATAAGTCTGTGTCGACATAGCAGTTGCATGTGCATGATCATGGGTGAGTCATTGCATTGCATTCATAACATTACATGCATTACATACACAAGATCCTCATCGTATAAGTTTGTATGGGCACTCCTATACGATGAGTTACTTTACTGTTAAGCCGATCCTTAACTTATAAGTTTGTATGGGCATTCTTATAAGTTAATTTACCTTCCTATTGTAGATCTATATGCTTAGATGGATTGATATAGCTTCTGTAGAATTGCTAGAATAGAATGCTGATAATATTGTTATACATTACTTCTATTGCTTCTCATGACATGTATACTTACTCAACTTGCTTGTACTACTGATTATACAAATATATTGTACCTTTGTTCCTTTCTCCGCCCGGTGCCGAGGAGTCACCGGGGGAGCGGATGTGATAGCCACTTAGTCTTTATGACTAACGGTTGCTACGTCTTCCTTTTTAGGAGGAAACCCCGCAGACAGACCAACAACAGGTTATGTAGGAGGGAAGTAAGGCTAGGACGATAGAGCCTGATGTGATGGTATCGTCCTTGCCGTGGGTGACTGAAGTGAGTTTTGAGAGACTCATGATGTAGCCCGTTTGGGTAAAGTTTTTATATACTCTGATATTTTCAGGACCCTTTGTGTAGCTTCCTTCTTTTCTGGACTTTTTACTTTATGTGGATCATGACTTCCGTGTTTATTATTTTATTGATGGGTTGGCAGTATGATATTTGAGACTAGCCGGCAGAATAGGCGTCTTGTGGTACTGGTTAGCCTGTGTGCTGATGCTACCGCAAGGCGGCTGTTCTGGGCATAAGACTCCTCTCGGCCGTGTCTTGTGTTCCGGGAGGGGGGGGGGGTCTTACAAATAGTTTCAGATTCCAACGATCCTAAACTAAAGAAGTCATTGATCAATGGTTCCACCCTCGTTTGATTAGTCAGTTTGGGGACAAACTGACTTAGCGGAAGAAGTGGTGTGCCCATGTGAGATTCACATTAAGTATGTCCACTAACCCTTAGATATAGTGCCAACCTAACTAGGATAACACCCGTATTTGGCTGACAAAGACACTTTATGCCGTACCTTAGTTTAAAACTGACCTCGGGAATGGTATGTCCAGGTAGTAAGATTCACGAGAATGACAAAAATGATAGAGTTGAATGCAAATATAATTATCCAAGTCTTACACCCAGTTATCCTCATATAACTTATTGGGAAGTTGGGAGCATCTTGAGGAGAAGTAGTACTTATAATTTACTATCTAAATAGTATGAGACTTATAAGTTTGATGTTCGTACCCTTGATATGGTGCTCCCCTCTGTTGTTTACGTCAAATAAGACCGTGAGTCTAGAAGGTGACCATTTTGGGGTCGGGAACATGTCGACCCATTAAAGATTGTTGTAAAAGGTAGCATTGAGGAGCTAGAACATGTATTATATAAATATTTTTCAAGGGCTTATATAGAGGTTCTTCGATACAAGTATTTATAAGGTATGAACGCCAAGTCAAGGGCTATAAGCCACTTAGGATTGTGCGCTTACATGAGATTAATGTACCGCGTTAGTGTTGGAAAAAACTCAGCCCAGGATGTACTGGGGCTTATCTCTTTGTTTATTGGGCTAGTTATGTATCAACTGGGGTTTCCCCTAGATCATACTTTGAAAATGACGCGTCACGAACGTATGATATCAATGTTTTGTTTATTCAAATATTACACGAGCGATGCTGATTATATTTGATCGGTGATTAAGATATTATCGCATTTGGAATAGGGATTCATATTAATAATCATCCTTAATGTTTTGACCTTGAAAGAGGTCACACGTACTTGAGGTGCGGATAACAGACACTTATACGTTGAACTCTTCTCTGGACAATTACCCAAAGGGTGTGAAACTTGATATCTACCATCATATCCACCATAGGAAGTGCTCCAAAATTGGGTGTAATTATTGGAGGAGCATAATTTCCCTAAATTTAGTGGCTTTAGTTAATAATTGTTATTCAATAGTACAATTATTACTGGACATATAATCTGAAGTTTAATGACGTAACTTTTTGAACTTTTAAGACGATGACCCGTTTGGCCTTGTGACCAGCCATATTAAATGCTAAATTTCATAAGGATAAAATTGATTGTATTGATTGACTACTCATGCGTATTTGAGTGAGATAAAGAACTTGACCAAGTTTATAAAATTCGCAAGTTGTTACATGTACAAAACAACGAGGATTTTGTCACGGGGAAAATTGTATTTATCTGGGGCATGTTGACATTGTTATACTAAATTTTATTTGGATCATGATGAATTGTATTAGAAGAACCAATATTACAAAAGTTAAGATCATGATATGATTTTGAAAGTGGTGTCTAATTATTATTTGAATATATGAATATTAATCTCATGTGTATAAGGACTTTTGTACATAAGAGATTTTAGATCTAAAGTGTAATCAATGATGAATTGGATAATATTAGTTAGGGGCTTGAAGATATACCCGTCATATAGAAATCGCATGCTTGTGAAGATAACATATTAATGATTATGGGTTCGGTAGTATTCAATTTTCCTAGGCATAACATAACTTCAAACAAATCCAGTGAAACTGTTATCTGAAGGTGTAAGAGTCATAGTCTTCATAAATTATTTGACTTCTCGCACACACCCTCAACGAATCTATGTTCGTTTACCTTCATTTGATCTTGTGTTGATTCCTCTTGTTGTATTGGGAAACCTCGAACTCAGATAATGTATTGACGAGATATAATAACTATAATCAATAATTTGATTTGCCCATCAAAAAGCTTTCAGGTGTTGTTAGTGCACTAACAACACAGCGAGCACACGGGTGATATTAATCTCTGGTGGTTATGTTAGAATGTTGATTCATTTAGGTTACCTCTCTCTTATGTCGGACAAACACTTAGGAGATAATATCATAAACAGTTAACTCGATTAACTATTTTAAACTCCTTAACTTTTAGACCGAGGGTGTAGTTGAATGAAAAATTAAATCCCTTATTATAGTGTTGTAGTGCCTCTCAGTGATCAATGATCGGTTTGATGACCGCTTGACAAATTTGGGGGACGCCTTGAGATTTGTTAAGTTGGAGTTGTATTGATTATTGATCAATGAGGTGTGTTTACAAAAGCATAAAATTAATGATAAATGGTTCAAATCGGAACACTCATTGTGCTAAGGTTTTGTAACGTAGGTTGTTAGTTAACAAATTCAAGCAACTACATTATAAGTATGATGTGAAATTTTTAAACCATGTGAAATCACGAAACGTATGTCGGACTTTGTAAGCAGGTGAGTATGTGATAAGTAGATTGTACTCAAGATACTTCATATGTACACTAAACTCATATAGAAGCCATGTTGGTTTATCCACCTTGTCTAACTCGTTAAAAGTTGATATTCTAAATATAGTTTCTTGTTCTCATGAATTCACAATAGTCGCGTCGATGCATTGGTCTATATATATAATGTGATGATAGTGTAAGCTATATAAGATTATCGAGGTATGTAATGGATACTCATGGCTTGCAGGAAAGATTTTTGTACATGGCAATCATCAATGACACTTGCTGTAGGGATCTAGTGTTTTGGGATCCAGTCCTGTAAGGTATAAATGAGATGTTGACTTGGCAATTTTGTTGGTTCATGGAACCTGTACTATGATAGAGATGTTGATAGCGGTATCCAAATGCATGGTGGTTTTATAAATAAGTGGCCTGCCTGATGTTGTATATATCAAGTTCTCGTGGAACACTCTCATGTGTGTTGTGCGATTTTAATTAATTTCAACAAAACAAAATAGCTTAGACAGAGGTAGTTGTTGTTAAAATAATGTGTCACTATTAGTTCATACTTTACAAGAAGACTGCACTCATATAATCCAGATCTACGTATGAGTCGTAATGATTGAGAATGTATATACGAAGCTTGAAATTATTACGAGTGAAGTATTCATAACTGTATATGATGAGTATGTTTTACTCTCATCCGGAAAATCCTCGTAGCCCAAACCTAAATTTCGGGGACGAAATGTTTCTTTATTTATTAGATTTGTAACATCCCAATTCGAGCTAGACCCCTTGTGCATGTATTGTGTCATCTTGGGTGGCTTAGGCCGGTAGAAAATTTGGGAGAGAAAACCAAAGGCCACGTGGCGGTAGGTAGGTCCGGGAGGTCGAGTAAACTCAATGAATTGGACTCGACAAATTGTCGAGTGATCTCGACGAACTCGTCGTGTAGACTTGTCGAAAAGACTTGACAGAATTTCCTTATGAATTTGTGAGTGGGGTCCAGCGCATGATGGGTATACCGCTGATGGTAGCATTCGCCTAGAAGACCCATAACACCTTGAAAGCTTGTGTTGTCTCGAAGGCAGTGTGCCATCTTGAAGAAATTATAGTGCGTGCGCGATCGCAAACAACGCGGTTTACAAATGACGTATTTTCCCCAAAAGTGGAAATGGAACAAACGGCTTTGGAATTTACCTCAGTCAATTTTGGTAAACTCGTGACGATATTACAAGTCCAACGGAGTCATCCGTTTGCGATTCGGACGTCATTTGGGCAGTTTTGATATTTAAATTAGATTAGCCGAAAACGCTCCGAGGAGCGTAAAATGAGCATACGAACTCGGATTGGATCGCGGATCATTTCGATGGATACGTGACAACGAGACGGTCGTAACGAGCCCTTCTGAGGTAATTTCCGAGCACTATAGAGAGAGCTACTGGTTTTCAAAATGCATAAATAATAATATAAATAATAACAATAATAATCTCATTATAATATAATATATATATCAAATTATCTATATACTTTAGCATCAGGTTGAAATCTGAAATGATCGATCATGTTCTCCCTCTCCAAGAACATGACGGTGGAAACCCCCTTCCTCCTTCTAGGTTCTGATGAAACCCCTTTAGATCTTACTCAAATCTCTGCCTCAACTCAAATCCGGCAAGATTCCACCTGAGAGCTCCAAGTCCGAGCAGAACAATCTCTTATTTCAACTCCGGCAACCCATTTTTGAGAAGCCCTTTTCATGGCTGGTCTTCTCCTTCTCCATGGCCGAAAACATCCCGCTTCCTCCGGCGCACCACCCCGTACCAGCCCTCTAGCTTTCTTCAGTGCCATTCCTCCCAGCAAGTGTGACTCCGGAGAGAGAGAGCTCTTCCTCCTCGTTTAGTGTCGGCCTGCTCAGCTACAACTCCGGCGAAACTCCTCTGGCAAACCCTTTTTCCAGTCCATATGTGAACATGGGAAGTTAGATCTCCATTTCCTGGCAACAAATACCCTACTAAAACTTCTCTCCACCTTCTCTGATCTGAAATCAGATCGTACGGAGGCTATGCAGGAAGTGGAAAAATATTCATGTATGATGATGAGCTTGAGGAAGAAATCAAGGAGAAGTGTCAAGGTTCAGGATGGATTTTAGCAACTACATTTTCTTCAAGATCCGACCATAGAGGGAACAACACGCAAACGCCGTATACGCGGATATTGGTAGCATGCATGGACACTCGGTGAGCTTCATCCCCTCTCCCTTGGTGCTAGATCTGTAGTTAATATTCTAGGGGAGATATCGACTCCATAGAGTCTTGATGGTGAGGAGAAGGTTCCTAGGGAAAGCCCTGCCTAGATTTGTTATTCTAGGTTTAGGTGTCTTCATCCTCCTCATCATTCAAGTGAAGATGAGAGAGGGATTCGTGGAGAAATATGGCTTTGTGAGGGTGAATAAGGGTGGACGAAATTCTGGAGAAGTTTTGGGAAGATCGGATCAAGGAGGAAGATGAACGGATGCCGTTCATCTCGCCTTAAGATGCGTGCAGAAATCTGATTTCTGTACACAGCGACCTTCGTGGCCAATTTCAGAGGTGTTTTGGCCAGATTTGGGTTTTTTTACTGAACATAAAAATCGTAGCCCTTGAAATTATCTTTCCAACGAGTGGTTGCACGTTTCCAGGAGATACTTGTAGCCACAGGAAAGTCAGTTTGAATCTGCTGCGGTTGGGGGTTAGTGCCCTGGAAATCTGTATCCTTTACGCAGCAGACTTCAAGTTAGATTTCTGGTGTGATGCGACCAGATCTGCGTTTTTGACTAAACACAAAAGTCGTAGCCCTCGCGAATACCTTTCCAACGAGGGGTTCACCGTTTTTAGCGGATTATTGTAGCTCCATAAATTTCTTTTTTAAGGGATGTATATGCTATAATTTTGCTCATTTATTATCTTGCATAGGTGTACTCATTTGAATGTGATAGATGTGATGTACACCTTATATTAGCTTGCTCCATTAATTATAATGCTTTAGTAAACCTCATGTATATTGTGGTTTTTATTGGTAGCCATCTAGGTTAGTAGTTTATGTGAATTTGGGATTGATGGCTAGTGAACAATTGAGGTTGAGCTTGGTTGTAAGAATAGACCGATTATGATATGAATTGAGGTGGTCTGTTGAAAAGGTGGTTAGCAATGAATGTGATGAGCTATATTGGAGAGAGTATATTGTATCCGTGATCCGAGTCTAACGGGTTATGTTTGATAGCCGATGCTTAGAGATGTAGTCTCCCTACGGGTAGCATTGTGGAAGTTAGTGAGTGCGGTGTTGACCGTCACAAGTTGGGATGATGTTGAGATGAGTAAAGTTGGACGGTTGGGCTTGGTACTCGGTGTAAACGTCCCGAGGCTCCTTCCGTGTTAGATGGATGGTTGGGCTTGGTCCTCGTGCTTTTCCGAGGCTCCTTCCATGCCACGGTATTGTGGAATTGCATGTGGTGTGAGTCGACACACGGTGTTGTAATCCCGGGTTAAGGATAGTGTGGCAGGTCTACGGGCTCGCCAATCATCACACCAATGGGAGTTGACAGTTAGACTTTGGGTGGTTGGGTTTGGTCCTCGGTGTTCACGTCCCGAGGCTCCCTCCGTGCCAAGTGAACAGTTGGGCTTGGTCCTCGTGCTCATTTCCGAGGCTCCTTCCGTGTCACGCATAGGCCAGTTCGGGGCTAGGATCTTGGTTCACATCTACCCAAGAGAACCCGCTGAGCCGTAGTACGTATGTGAGCTCCGCTGTTGTGTTCTTTGCATTGAGGCGTACAGAGGCCTAGGCCAGGTAGTGTGGAGACCAGCCTAGTAGTGGAGATGCCCGCTCTACTGTCACCGTTTGGCCACGACGGATGACTCCTGAGAGGTTAGCTACCTGCTCGAATAGTGGGAACTATAAGTCTGTGTCGACATAGCATTTTCATGTGCATGATCATGGGTGAGTCATTGCATTGCATTCATAACATTACATGCATTACATACAAAAGATCCTCATCGTATAAGTTTGTATGGGCACTCCTATACGATGAGTTCCTTTACTGTTAATCTGATCCTTAACTTATAAGTTTGTGTGAGAATTCTTATAAGTTAAGTTACCTTCCTATTGTAGATTTATATGCTTAGATGGATTGATATAGCTTCTGTAGAATTGCTAGAATAGATTGCTGATAATATTGTTATACATTACTTCTATTGCTACTCATGACATGTATACTTACTCAACCTACTTGTAATACTGCTTATATAAATATATTGTACCTTTGTTCCTTTCTCCGCCTGGTGCTGAGGAGTCGCTGGGGGAGCGGATGTGATAGCCACTTAGTCTTTATGACTAATGGTTGCTACGTCTTCCTTTTTAGGAGGAAACCCCGCAGACAGAGCAACAACAGGTTATGTAGGAGGGAAGTCAGGCTAGGACGATAGATCCTGATGTGATGATACCGTCGTTGCCGTCAGTGACTGATGTGAGTTTTGAGAGACTCATAATGTAGCCCGTTTGGGCAAAGTTTTTATATACTTTGATATTTTCAGGACCCTTTGTGTAGCTTCCTGCTTTTCTTGACTTTTTTACTTTATGTGGATCATGACATCCGTGTTTATTATTTTATTGATGTATTGGAAGTATGATATTTGAGACTAGCCGGCAGAATAGGCGTCTTGTGGTACAGGTTAGCCTGTGTGCTGATGCTACCGCAAGGCGGCTGTTTTGGGCATAAGACTCCTCTCGGCCGTGTCTTGTGTTCCGGGAGGGGGGTCTTACACCCCAGGTCACCGAGCTCATCCCAGGCCGCCGAGCTCACCTAGGCCGCCGAGCTAACCCCAGGCCGCCGAGCTCACTCCAGGCCGCCAAGCTCACCCAGGCTGCCGAGCTCAACCTAGGCCGCCGAGCTCACCCCAGACCGCCGAGCTCACCCAGGCCACCGAGCTCACCCAAGGCCATCGAGCTCACCGTAGGCCGTCGAGCTCACCCTAGGCCGCCGAGCTCACCCAGGACGCCGAGCTCACCCAGCCCGCCGAGCTCACCCCAGGCCTCCGAGCTCACCTCAGGCCGCCGAGCTCACCCAGGCCGCCGAGCTCCCCAGGCCGCCAGCTCGCCCCTAGGATGCAGGCTCCCCCGAGTATTCTTTTGGCCATGTTCTTACCATTGTGCCCTTGGGGTAGAGTTACCTTGTTACTCCCTGGTGTGGAGGTTTCCTATTGGCTCAAGGCCAATTGGTTGTAGGGGTATTTTGGACATTTTGGTCCCCATGCTTGGAAAAACTATAAATAAACCCACTTGGGTACCTTTGGAGGGATGAGTTTTTGCCTTCCTCCCTTGATTTCTTCTTCTTGGTTGAGTTGAGAGTGATTTCCAAGATACCCGACTCAGCCATTGCTGAGGGAGGGTAAGTTCTCTTGTGACCTTTCGGGTGTGTGGTGGGACTTCCACGCTAGAGCCGAGGGTCTGTTCCTAGTTTCCCATGTCTTTGGTCCGTGACGTTCCCCCGAGTGTGGTAGGTGTGAGATAACCCCTCTTTTGAGACCCCGAACTCCACGAGAGACCAAATTTTTTGTTTCAACAAAACACATTGTGCACACCAGGGAAGTTAGTCGGTAAATCCAGCCTATAAGCTAACACTCTGATACGTTCAACAACCTGGAAAGGTCCCGCATACATAGAATCCAACTTGTGGTTCCTTATAAACCTCTTAACTCTTGCCATCGGAGAAACCTTGAGGAAAACCATGTCCCAAACTGTGAACTACAGATCAACCCTTCGTTGATTAGCATTCTTGTCATAATGCTCCTGAGCTATACGAAGCTTTTCTTGAATATGCAATAAAGAGGTACTCATTTCTTCAAAATCTTCTGGACCAAACAATGGTCTTTCACCAACTTCAGCCCAAAACAAGGGGGTTTGACAACGCCCCCCAAACAAAGCCTCAAAGGGGACATCTATAAACTCTCCTGATAACTATTATTATAGGAAAATTCCAACAATCAAAGACATTCTTCCCACGTTCCTCTGTGGTCTAAGATGTAACATCTTATCATATCTTCCAAAATCATATTAACTCTCTCCGTCTGACCATTGGTCTGAAGATGATAAGCGGGGGAATATTTGAGATCGGTACCTAACCCTTCTTATAAACATTTCCAAAAAACGAGACGTAAACATGGAATCTCGATCTGACACAATACTTACCGGCACTCCATGCAATCTAATGACTTCTTCCAAATACAACTTTACTATCTTCTTCATGGAGTAATCAATCTTGAACGACACGAAGTGAGCACACTTCGTCAATCTATCAACTATGACCCACACAGAATCATATCCAATGGAAGATCTCGACAGACCGGTAATAAAGTCCATAGAAATACTTTCCCACTTCCAACTTAGAATATCCAAAGGTGTTAGCTGGCCACCATGCCTTCCATGACATGCGTTAACACGTTTGTAGGTAAAACACTTAGAAAAGAACTTGGCTATTTCGTTCTTCATCCCATACCACCAAACGATCTGTTTCAAATATCTATACATCTTTATAAAACGAGTGTGGTAGGCAACATTAGAACCATGTGCTTCACTACACCACTTTGCTCGAATATCCTCAACATCGGGAATTCAATATCTAGCGCGGTACTTCAGAGTACACGCATCATTAATTTAAAAGTCCGCTAGTTCCCTTTGTAATACCCCATTTTTTCTTTTACACTTCCTGGTCTTATGCCCATAATAACAGTTTTGCGGTAACAACGACACTCGGGAAGGTCGCCACTACAAAATGCCAATCCTGTCGGGCCTTAACGATCACCAAAGAAATAGTAGTACATGAAAGGAGACAATTAAGTCTAGTCATCAAAATCGCAACATATATATATAATATATGAGCATGAAACACAGTAAAGTCCACATGATAATAAAAGTACTAAAACGGATCAGTAAAGTAGAAATATAAAAGGGATATGCCCGATACAACAAATCCTCACTACAACACTCTCGCGGAAGATAAGTAAAGCTAACACTCTCGGAGCCAGAGACTTGTGCTTCTATACTAGACTCGCCCACCTCCATGTGCACCGTACTCTGCTGGTGCTGCATCTCCTGTTGCTACTCCTTGTCCCCTCTCCGGAGCCACTGAAATATTTGGTCCACCGACCATTAGTCAAAAGACTAAGCCTGATTCCCCCACCCCTCCACCAGTGGCTCCTAGGCACCGTGCAGGAGGAATTATAGGAAAGCTATGATGGTGGAGAGTAGGAACAAGGCAGGTGACGGTGGAGCTATCAAGTAGGTATATTGTAATATTTATAGTGTTATAAATGGAAATGCAAGCAAGAAGTTCTATAACAATAAAGCAGAAAGAGTAGAAAGTAAAGTGCACTACAAGGAAAAGTAATAAATAACCACGAGAAAAGTAACCATAGCTTATAAGCATGCACACACAAGCTTATAAACTAGGGGGTCATTTTGCACCGCCTAACATATAAAAAGTCCCATTCTAATTTATACGTTAAGGGTAAGGGTTAATTGATGATGTCATGGTATGTTATGCTATGTGGGTTTAATGATATGTTCATACAAATGAACCACACACACATGACTTTTTGCGTACATACCTTTAGTTCCCCCATTTTGGAAGCTAGCTTCACTCCCAAGAACCTCTATAATAGCCAACAGAGACAGTGGGTCGGGCCACCCCACTCCCAGGAAGGTATCCACACTACCAGGCCTAGCCCTTACGTATGCCTCTGAAGGACACACCAGAGTAACCAAGTACTTGTGACAAACCCGCCAATCTTTTCCTTGGCTAAGTGTAAACCACACCCGCTGAGTCATAGTATCGACGTCAGTGTGAATGATCGTTAAATACCGAAGGCCCACCACCTTATGCACATGTATCCATGAATTCCCGAGCCATCAAATCCATGGAATAATATGTCTGTTTCTGTTGATGCGCGTAAATGGAGGGGCTGCATGCACTAGCAGATAATGGTGTTTGGTCTCACTAGGATGAGGTGGAGAGGTTGATGGGGAGGGGGTGAATGCTTATGCACGCTCGAGAGTGGAGCACATGCTTGATCAAGTGTTACGGGGATAATGGGAGGTTGATGAGGAACTATCGAGCAGACAGTTACTTTGACAGTTAGGCTTTGATAGTTAATGTTGTTGCTGAGAGAGGAGAGGAGTTGAGAAGAAGAGGGGGCCGCTGGAAGCAGCAACTCTTGCGACGGGCTTTCCTTTGATTATGAATTGATATTAACGCTTGAGATTACACCTTTACATGGAAAGCAAATAAAGGGTACAAAGGGGGAAGCTGGCGGATAAGGAAAAGAGTTGCCAGAGGCCGCACGGTTTGACCAGAGAGGTTGGCAGGCCACGCGGTCAGCTGATCTCACTGCTCGCTGGACAAGGGTGAGCAGACTTCACGACCATGAAGAGAAGGTAGTTGAGGTCACGCGGACTGAGAGTTAGAGTCCGCAGTACTCTATTCACAGGCTATCCCACTCAATCGTGCCCGCTTAATGAGAGGTATAGGGGCCTATTTATTGGCTTGGGCCAGAGACAGTCCAGGTAATGTTACCACCGATAGAGCGGTAAGTTGTGCGAGTAGACGAGGAGTCCACCGAGTCCACGCCAAGTTATATGGTTAGGGACTTGTCCACATGAGTTGATCTTCTATTGGCGGACTGGGATGAGTCTGCTTCTACTGTATTGAGCGAGTCCACGCCGAGCTATGCAAGATGTGGAGTAGCCCACATGCTGCTGGGAAGAAGCGGGCGCCAAGAAATAGGAGGGCTAGCTGGTGGACTGTTGAATAAGTCTGCCTAGCCCGCTGCAGACAAGATGAGGCAGGTCGCCGATTGCTGAGAAGTCGTCGCTGGGGAAGTTCTGGCGGACTGCACGATGAGTCCACCTAGCTCGTGGCGGACTGGAGGAGTCTGCCTCTGCTGCTGGAGGCTTGCCATTCCTGCTGGACGACAAGGGCTTGGTGACCTGGCGGACTGAGGAGGCAGGTCGCGCATGCTGGCGAGGTCGAGCAGGTAGCCGTTGCTGATTGGCGGCCTGGAGGCAACTCGCCATTCTTGACTAGCGGCCTAAAGGCAGGTCGCCAATCCTGCTATGGGGCGAGCTGGAAGCTTGCCGCCACTGTTGATGGTGGGCTGCTTTGTGGCAGGTCGCCACTACTTTTTGGCGGTGCGCAGGAGTTAAGTCTGTGGAGGTCAGGTTCCTCTGCGCTGAATGGAGATGAGTCTGCTGCCTTTTGCTGAATAGAGGGAGCAGGTCGCACCTATTAGGAAGGTGACCTGAAAGTAAGTTGCTTGTTGGGTGGTCTGAATCTTGCATGTACTGTCGGGCGACCTTCAGGCAGGTCACCTACTTCTTTGCGGATTGGGATGTAGCAGGGAGCAGTCCGCAACTATAAAAAGGTGGTCGCCTGGTGATGATATAGCCTTGCTAGCTGGGCAACCTGCAGGAACTGGCTAGAGAGCAGGCTTTGCCTCCTGCTGAGCATGCAATTACCGAGCGGTCTGGGTGTATAGGAATACGTGTCCGCCACTTAGTTGGGTAGTTTGTCTGTTAGAGAAGAATGAACCACTGCGCGGTTAGCTGACCCAACTGTGCGACCTAGAGAGGCTGCTTGAGGAAGCAGTCTGCAGCAACTACAAAACAAGCGGCTGCTGCGCGACCTGGGCGGTCAGGACGGTGAGACCGCCCTAGCCGCACGGCAAGAGCGAATAGAGACAACTATCCGCCCATCCTTAGAAAAAGGGGGATGATATGCCGCGACCTCCAGGGGGAACCTGGAGCAGGCCGTGACTTACGAGCTGGCAACCTTGGGAGGGATCGCCAATTTCTAGGTTAACATAAATCACCACACTTTTTTAAGTCCCGAAGGGAACTTTGAAAAAGTGGAGACCCACGAAAATCGTGATCCTCCCCTCGGAAGAAAAAGAGGCAGGGAGAGATAGAACCTGATGTCTCTTCTCAGAAAAACCTTTCAATGCTTATTTTTTCTTCCTGCAAAAGAAGAGTTAACGCAAGCGTAAATAGGTACATCTTGTGTGTACTTAAGTTTCTTTTGAAAAATGAAGAAGACTTGTGAATGTCTTCCATCGAGCTCTGAAAAACAAAGGTTAGAGGAAGGCATGGAAGAATAATAACTTGCAAGTACCTGAAGGAAACTTGCATGCACTGTTAACCTCTGAAGAGAACTTGCAAATATCTACTAATCTCTGCAAAAGAAGAGTTAGACGCAGATATGATAGAAAAGTAAGTTGCAAGTACCTCAATAGAACTTGCTAATATCTTGTAACCTATGCAAGAAGAAGAGTTAGATGAAGATATAATAGAGAAGTAAGCTGCAAGTACCTGAAAGGAACTTTCTAATATCTGCTAATCTCTGCAAAAAGAACAGTGAACAACAGATATGATAGGAAAGAAAGCTGCAAGTACCTGAAAGGAACATGCTAATATCTGCTAATCTCTACAAAAAGAAGAGTGATCAGCAGATATGATAGAAAAGAAAGCTGAAAGTACCTGAAAGGAACTTGCTAATATCTGCCAACCTCTGTAAGAAGAAGATTTAGAAGAAGATATGATAGAAAAGTAAGCTACAAGTACCTGAATAAAACTTGCTAATATCTGCTAATCTCTGCAAAAAGAAGAGTGAACATCAGATATGATAGAAAAGAAAGGTACAAATACGTGAAAGGAACTTGCTAATATCTGCTAACCTCTGCAAGAAGAAGAGTTAGAAAAAGATATGATAGAAAAGTAACTCGTGTACCTGAGGAGTTTATTGATAAATCTTCTACTAAAAGCTATTGCGATAAGATAGATATGATTAGACTATAGAAGGAATATCCATGAAGTCCTGTTGTTGACTGAGTAAGCAAAATCAAGTAGAGATCAAACCACAACAATAAGCTTCTTGCTTGGTCAAATATGATATCCCAATATGAAATCCAGATAAGCTAGATGAAAACATCTTGATTAGAATTCAATAGCATGGCTTGTAAATAAAATAGAAATAGATTCCTTTATTTAATAATAAATGCCAAGAATAAGTATAATCAATCGTCAGTGGATGGAGCTTCATGAAAGACGAATATATAAAACGAGTATAAGCAAAAAGATGTCGAAAATCCTTTTGATAGGTTGGACTTAACCTATTAACCTGAAAGAAGGCATAATGAAAAAGGAGGGCTACACCCGAAGATGACCCAAAAAAGACTGGATGTTGTAACAGGTGTTCCTCGTGGGCCTTATGCATTGCTTTCCTAAGAAAAATCGTCTAGGATGTAGTACTACCTAGATCGGGCTAGCTGCATTCCCTTGAAAGGGCACAAAAGGGAAACATGCACAAAATCTTGAGAAGGAAATGATAAATACACTGCTCTCTTTCCTCAGGTTATAAATATCGCTGATCAATTAGACTAGATACACCAAGTGGCCTATTACTTGTCTGTGGAGTGATCAACGGAGTTGTGGGCCCCGCGAAGGCATAAATTGAGAGTACCATAGAGTATTCGACCATGACAGTCATGAGATGATCGAGGAGGCATGGCTACACTTGATCGTCATTGCTTGCCCAGCAAAGATCATCATAACTGTAATGTATCCTTAGCGAAACACAACAGAGATAACACATGGGACCTCCCTTAATACACACTGTGTAAGACCCCCTTTTTTTTCAAACACCGGGGTCTTAGCCAAGAACTGCCGCTTTGCGGTGGCACCGACTCACGGGAAGGTCGCCACTACAAAACGCCAATTCTGCCGGCCCTTTTCGATCGCAGAATAGTAGCATAATAAAGTAAAAGGAATTCCACATAACCACATGTATATATAAATCTCCACGAAGGGAGGGTCCACAATAATAATAATAATCAGAGTACAAAAGGAGGGCTTGTGCCCAGTACATGTAATCCTCACTACAAGTCACTCGCGGAAGCAAAACTAAAACTAAGCGTCACCGTAACTGTCACTGAACCGAGAGCACCCAAGCTGGACTGGCCCATCTCCACCGACTCTGTACTCTGCTGTTGCTGCATCTCTGGGTGCTTCTTCCTTTTCGGCCTGCCGTCGCCGCCTCGCGATCCACGTCTGCGTCTACGTCTTCGGCCTCCTGGTTGCTGAGCGGCTGGGATCCCACACATCTAGGGGCATTTAACCCGTGTATGTCCCGGCTGGTGACAAAGGTAACACGGTCGCGGGGTCGACTCTGTCAGGAACTGCAATACCCGTGACATTTCCATATGGAGCACCTAAAATGTTGTGGTTCGAAAACCGTTAGTCATAAAGACTAAGCCCTATCATCCCCTACCCCTTCCCCCATGGCTCCTAGGTACCGAGCGGAGAGGAAGAAAGGGAAGGACATGATGGTGGAGAGTAAGTCAATAAACAGGTGACAGCGGACCTATGCTAGCAATTCTATAGTAAATAAGATAGAAACAGAAAGTAAGAAATGTAACCTTAACTTATGCGTGGAAAGGCATAAGCCAAGGGATCTTTTGCAGGGCTCCCATCGTATAGAGTGTCCCATACCACTTATACGTTGGGGTGTCGGTTGTCAAACAGCAAGGAATGGCAAGTAAGTGAAAGTACGAGAAATATAACCATTGATTTATAAGGATTACCCCTATAGACCAAGGGGTCGTTTTGCAGGGCCTATCGTATAAAATGTCCCATACCATTTTATACGTTAGGTGGCATGTTTATGCTATGACACACAATTATGCTATGAAATGCACAAGCAAGTGCAACACACCCACACGACTCTATGCGCACAGACCTTTAGTTCCCCCTGTTCGGGCAGCTAGCTTCACCCCCAGGAATCTCCGTTGTGGAAAACAGAGACAGTGAGTCGGGCCCCCACTCCTAGGCGAGTAACCACACTACCAGGCCTAGCCCTTCCGTACGCCCCTAGAAGAACACAACCTAGAGTATCCGCGTACTTATGCTGGCTGTACACACCAGGCTTTTCGCCGAGTCAACGTACCGCTGTCGGTGTGATCGATCACCTAGTACCGATGACCCACCACTTTCATGCACATGCAATCATGACAATTATATTTGTACAAGTTCTCATATTACCGAGCCTCCAGCTCTCTAGGCTACCAAGCATATACCAAGTCTCCGAGCATCCCGCTCCCTGGACTTCCAAATTACCAACCAACCATCGTCATTATAAGTAGGCCCTTAGACCATGGACCTACTCTACCCATTCTGTGCCATTTCTTCTTCCTAAGTGTACATGTGTAGGTGTGAGGTACAACTATTATTAGGGTTACTCTTGATCACTTTATTCCTAACATTTAAGGTTAACCTTAGACTTCCCGAGGGTTACCCGGTGAAGGGCTCGCAGCAGTACTAGGAGCTATGATGGGGTGAATCCCAAAACTCCCTTTCCAAGGCACTTATTATACTTGATTGGTTCCCTTAACCCATTCCCTTCTCGCATTACAATGGGCTATTCCTAGGGTGGCTTTGACACTTCCTCTTCTCGGGGAGGACAGTCTTCCGTCGAACCCGAACACTACCTATCGCTAGTCAATCTCACACCCTATCCATCCTGGCTTCCAATAATGAACTTGATTTAACTCATCCTGTCCAAACCAGCAAACTATCAAAATTCCATCTCCAAGTTCATTACCCACTCTAGCTCAGCTTCTGCAGTTTTACTAAACGCAAACCGTCCTAATCTTTATGAGGTATGCAAGGGGTGGTACTCCCAACTGTCTTCCAAATCCCATATAATATTTACTGGAGGTCTACCATGACCTAATTAGTCTAAATCCAGAAAATAATAATTTTCCTATTTCATTTGGCATTTAATTTATTTATTCTAAGATCCCAAATGCCCTTGTATGAACATGAAGTGCACTAATGAGTCAATAATAAATTAACATAAAATCAGTAAAAATCATATCAGACATTTAAACAGCAATTCCAAGTTTTGAGAAATTCCAGAGATGTTTATGCCTATATTTCCTAATTTACCATTTTAGGCCACTTTTACTATATCATGAAGGAAGTACTGTAAATATTTATCCAAAAATCCCAAGAAAATTATATAAGCTATATAGTGATCTAAAACCATCATAGACCAAGTACCATAATTTTTCTCCATCATTTGAACTCTGAATTTATTTTAATGTAAGATACTAATTTTCATAACTTAATGAAGGAGGTACTGTTTTTATCCATCTAAAATTCCAGAGAAACTTACCAGGTGACTATCATAATTTGAAACACCCACTGATCAAATTTCATAATTTTTCCAATCAATAATTGGGCACTATTTGTATTTTTGACTGTATATCACATTTAGCACATTAAAGAATAAAGTACACAAAATAATCAGATAAAATTTCCAAGAAAGTTACATAAGGATTATCATGCTATAGTATGCACTAATCCAAGATTTCATAACATTCTAGTGAACAGAAAATTCCAGAATCATCAAAACAAATATCTAGGGCACAATTAGAGTTGTAAATGAAGTACTGTATAAATTTGCCCAAAAATCTCCCCAAAATTATATTATGACTACTTGGACCATAAAATCACTCTACCCAAATTTTACTAGATTTGTAGTTCAGTTGATAGCTTAATATTTCAAATAAATGTTGGTGACCTAAACTAGGGTTAGGGTTTGAGGTGGGCTAAATGTCTCCAAATACCATAATATTTTCACCAGAGGACTTAAATAGCTCTATGGTCCTCTCCACCCAATTTCAAGTCAGTCCAAGGTCATTTGACCCCATGACCTTCACAACCCTACAAATCCCCATTAAGGTACCTACCCTAGGGTTCCAGGGATACACTACACCAACCCACTCCAAACTCCCTTGGAGGGTGTGTCATGCCCTAAAAAGTCAGTGACCAAAATATCAGCCTCTGTTGAGGTGATATGGCCACTCAAATACCAAGGGGGTGTTTGATCTTAAATTATCCTATAAGGATCAACCTAGGGTTGGACACAAACCTAACCAAAACATCTCCAAATAAGATGAAATTTTTACCAAAACCTTATGATAAACCCAGGGACCACTCACCAATATTTGACAGGGTTTGGAAGTCTTTTAGCCATCTAATTAAATAAAGCTAGGATTATTGAATTTTTCTAAAAACTATAGAAAAACATTCTCCAAAAATTCTCATTTTTGGACAGCACCTAGATATAGGTAAGATTAGGCCACACCGCAAATTTCAAGTCATTTTGATGACTGGATTGGAGTGGGGAATTTTTCAAAGGTCAAGACGGCCCTATGGACAGACCTCACTAAAAAAAGGTGTTTTGGTCTAACCAAGACTCTAAATCGAGTGAAATCAATTTTGAATTAAAGTAGACTACAAGGGCTACATTTTCTATGTTGACCATTTTTCCTGTAGGAGCCTCTAGGTATTTTTTCCAAATTATTTAATGTGACAGATATTTTCATTCAGAAATTGTTTTAAAATAGAATCTAATTTAATGGCACTGTTCATCTTCTTCTACAGCCCGAAACCAGAGCCCTGAATACTTAATTTCCTGTAGCTTTTCCAAAGCTATTTCCCGGCCATTTAGCCATCTCCCTGGCCGGCCACCACCACCACCACCTCTGTTGAGGTGAGGGCTATCGTCGGGCGGCGGCACGGCCGCCGGAGAGCCGGTTTCCGGCGAACCCGCCACCACGAAATTTCCAGAAAACCATGGAAACGCTCACCCGATCTGGCTCTTTTGAGCCCGATATCTCTCCTAACGATTTCTAAGATCTATCAGTAGAAGAAGAGGGAGGGGAGGACCTTGTTCGCGGTTTGAAGGCGAGATGGACGTCGGACTGTCATGGCGCGGTGGTGGCGTTGCCGGAATTCTTCTACAGCACCGTACAAGCTCCAAATCCGTCGGGTAAGGGTGGAAACTCCATCTCTGAGTCTAGGGAGCCCTTTTAATTGGAAGAAAGGAGGGAGGGGAAAGGTTGAAACATTCATGGCCATTAATATTTCTGTTAATAACGTTTCGGTTGTGATGCAGGGAAGAGGAGAAGGTGGAAGATGAATTGGCTGATCCAGGTGGCGGTTTTCTATTGGACCTCATTTCCTTATTTTATTAAATAATTAGAGTAGGAAACGGCCCATAAATACTCCTGGTGTAAATTCCCATAATCAGAATTGATTACCGAAATTTCCAGTCCGGCTGACGTTTCGGCCTTGGTCACGGGTGTGACACATAGGTCATGGGCGTGACAGGCCCGGGTGGCTAAATCTGGGTTTGACGATCGCCGAACTGAGATCGACGATCGTCGAAGGGTGGTCAAGCCCTAGGTCACGGGCATGACACATGGGTCACGGGCGTGACAGGCCCGGGCTTGACGATCGTCGAATTGAAGTCCACGATCGTCGAAGGGTGGTCACGCCCTAGGTCACGGGCGTGACACATGGGTCACTGGCGTGACAGGCCCGGGTTGCAAATTTTGGGTTTGACGATCGTCGAATTGAGTTCGACGATCGGCGAAGGGTGGTCACTCCCAAGGTCACGGGCGTGACACATGGGTCACGGGCGTGACAGGGTCATGAGGCAAATTACGCGCTCGGCGATCGTCGCACTGAGATCAACGATCGTCGAAGGGGTCACGCCCTTGGTCACGGGCGTGACACCTGGGTCACGGGCGTGACAGGGCCGGGTTGAAAATTCTGTGTCCGACGATCGTCTCCCTGAGATCGACGATCGTCGAGGGAATCACCCCCTAGGACACGGGCGTGACGGGTCGGTCACGGGCGTGACCAACCCCTGACCCGAAATCTCGGTCGATTTATTTCACTTTTTGGGCTTCCTAGGGTTCTGTCACGACCAACCGACTCCTAGGGGTCTAACCGGAAATGGGATGTTACAAATCCCAATAAACAAAACAAAGATTTCATCCCCGAAATCAAGGTTAAGCCTGCGGGACTCTAATCAGAAAAAAAAAGAAGCTTGTAACATCCCATGAGAGTTGAAAGATCTACATCTCTGCGTTACGTTTGCAGTGTGCAGTTTTGATTCTAAGACCCATTCATCCAATTGTCAAGGTATATACCCCAATAAACAAAGGATTAGCCCCTATTCTTGAAATTTCGGTCTTATTGGTTTAAAATAGGAACGCAAATTGATTGTCCTGAGGGGTTGTAAGGTATACCTGACCGAAAAGTTCCGGATACTTTTGTCGCATCAAGTTCTGTGGCTTCCATGTATGCTCCTCCTGCCCATGATTGTTCCACAGAACCTTGACTAACGGAACCTTCTTCCGACGTAAGGTCCGTACTCCTCTGCCATCGATCCGACTCGGCTCCAAGTGAACTGACTAGTTGGAAGCTACCGGTCCATCTGTGGTCAAAATCTGCTGCTTCGGGCGCAGTAAAGACCTCCTAAGTGAAGAAACATGGAATACATCGTGCAGAGCTGCCAGCTCTGGTGGCAACTCCAGCCTGTAAGCTAGGGCCCCGATCCGCTCCAAGATCCTGTAACGGCCCATATACCTAGGGCTGAGCTTCTTCCTCCGACCACGCACCTGCGAAACTCCATGCATGGGCCGGATCCTCAAATACCTCGGTTCCCCTCTTGAACTCCACCTGACGATGTCGGGCGTCATAATACTTAGCCTGTCTGCTCTGCGCTTCTAGCATCCTGTCTCTAATTATTCTCACCTGAGCCTCGGCGTCCTCGACAAAATCCGATCCCAATGACTTCGGATCCTCGTCCTGAATCCAAGAAAGTGGGGTCCTTCATCTCCTTCCATACCAGGCTTCGTAAGGCGCCATCCTGATGCTGGACTGGTAGCTGTTGTTATAGGAGAACTTGACCAAGGGTAGGAGCTTCTCCCATGGTTCCCCGTGGTATCGAACAAACTGCTCCACAAATCTCCGCACTAGTACCCCCCACAGAGTCATCTTTCTTGATCAGAATGAATCTGGCCACCTTCGTCAACCGATCGACGGTGACCCAAGTCGAGTCATTTCCCGTCCGTGATCGGGGAAGTCCATGAATACAATCCATCGCGATTTCCTCAAATTTCCACTCCGGGGGTACATGTTCTGAGATACATCATCCTTCTGATGATACCACCTATCGACTAAATCTTTACCTTCTCAGATATCCCGAATCTTGTTACCCGTCACCTAATTTCACGTGATAATAGTTAATTCTCGAAATTATTCCATCATATTACCCTGTCATTGTCTTGGTAACGCTACGGGTCATCATTCCAAACATGTTTGTTACGCCACTTTCCCTAAACTAGGTCCGAGGGAACCCAAGCCAATACTAATTTGACCAATAAACAAAAGTTTAGCCCCCAATAAACAAATGATCGGTCCCTACCTATCTTGGGCTAAGTATCTTGAAATTACCCTGTTACATCTGTCTTAGCTGGGTGCACAATCCCTAGGGCATCAATCTTCGACTTGGGGTTCCACCCTGAAACTCGTTAATATACTCCATACCTTACACCCTCTGAGTCACATTTGCGACAACCTTATCCGGGTCAAAATGTTCCCAATCCCATATGGGTATCTTCCGAACTTGAATTCCTATCCGACCCTCAGTGTTTGTCTCGGTGGTTGCCTCCAAGTAATTTCATTACCGGTGTTGAGGGTTAAGACTACTTGTCCTTTACCATTCTACTAATGTACTATTGGTCTCAATTCTACTTAAGGTAGTCTACCTCTTCGAATAATCGTTGATTGGGACAGTAGGGACACCTGAGTTTACGTCTTAGGTAGTCATTCTCGTGCTAAACTCCTCCTTTATTCTCTTTGGGTACCTCCTTAACTTAACCAAATTCATACCCCAGGTCTATTTTGAACTAGGGCATACTATAGATTGTCATGGTTAGTCACGAGTCCTAGTTGGTTGAGTCTAAATCATTGGTTAGAGGATGATAAGATGAGATCTTCGCAGCCGGAGGTGTTCCCTGCTGGGGGCAGGGTAGGCCACAGGCTATAAAGTAGGATTCCAATTAACGATGAAGTGGACTTTCACATGTGATTTCCCTTATGGGCACACCACTGCTTCCGCTGCATAGTTTATCCCCAAACTAAACTCGAGCGGGGGTGACCCAGGGTTAGTGGACTGCTACTTTTCCGATCGCGGTCCCCTCTGATACCACTTGTAAGACCCCCATTTTTTTCTTTTCAAACACCGGGGTCTTAGCCCAGAACTGCCGCTTTGCGGTGGCACCGACTCACGGGAAGGTCGCCACTACAAAACGCCAATTCTGCCGGCCCTTTTCGATCGCAGAATAGTAGCATAATAAAGTAAAAGCAAGTCCACATAACCACATGTATATATAAATCTCCACGAAGGGAGGGTCCACAATAATAATAATAATCAGAGTACAAAAGGAGGGCTTGTGCCCAGTATATGTAATCCTCACTACAAGTCACTCGAGGAAGCAAAACTAAAACTAAGCGTCACCGTAACTGTCACTGAACCGAGAGCACCCAAGCTGGACTGGCTAATCTCCACCGACTCTGTACTCCGATGTTGCTGTATCTCTGGGTGCTTCTTCCTTTTCGGCCTGCCGTCGCCGCCTCGCGATCCACGTCTGCGTCTACGTCTTCGGCCTCCTAGTTGCTGAGCGGGTGGGATCCCACCCATCAAGTGGCATTTAACCCGTGTATGTCCCGGCTGGTGACAATGGTAACACGGTCGTGGGGTCGACTCTGTCAGGAACTGCAATACCCGTGACCTTTCCATATGGAGCACCTAAAATGTTATGGTTCGAAAACTGTTAGTCATAAAGACTAAGCCCTATCATCCCCTACCCCTTCCCCCATGGCTCCTAGGTACCGAGCAGAGAGGAAGAAAGGGAAGGACATGAAGGTGGAGAGTAAGTCAATAAACAGGTGACAGCGGACCTATGTTAGCAATTCTATAGTAAATAAGATAGAAACAGAAAGTAAGAAATGTAACCTTAACTTATGCGCGGAAGCGCATAAGCCAAGGGATCTTTTGTAGGGCTCCCATCGTATAGAGTGTCGCATACCACTTATACGTTGGGGTGTCGGTTGTCAAACAGCAAGTAATGGCAAGTAAGTGAAAGTACAAGAAATATAACCATTGATTTATAAGGATTACCCCTATAGACCAAGGGGTCGTTTTGCAGGGCCTATTGTATAAAACGTCCCATACCATTTTATACGTTAGGTGGCATGTTTATGCTATGACACACAATTATGCTATGAAATGCACAAGCAAGTGAAACACACCCACACGACTCTATGCGCACAGACCTTTGGTTCCCCCAGTTCGGGCAGCTAGCTTCACCCCCAGGAACCTCCGTTGTGGCAAACGGAGACAGTGAGTCGGGCCCCCACTCCTAGGCGGGTAACCACACTACCAGGCCTAGCCCTTCCGTACTCCCCTAGAAGAACACAACTTAGAGTATCCGTGTACTTGTGCTGGCTGTACACACCAGGCTTTTCGCCGAGTCAACGTACCGCTGTCGCTGTGATCGATCACCTAGTACCGATGACCCACCACTTTCATGCACATTCAATCATGACAATTATATTTGTACAAGTTCTCATATTACCGAGCCTCCAGCTCTCTAGGCTACCAAGCATATACCAAGTCCCCGAGCATCCCGCTCCCTGGACTTCCAAATTACCAACCAACCATCGTCATTACTAGTAGGCCCTTAGACCATGGACCTACTTTACCCATTCCGTGCCATTTCTTCTTCCTAAGTGTACAAGTGTAGGTGTGAGGTACAACTATTATTAGGGTTACTCTTGATCACTTTATCCTAACATTTAAGGTTAACCTTAGACTTCCCGAGGGTTACCCGGTGAAGGGCTCGCAGCGGTACTAGGAGCTATGATGTGGTGAATCCCAAAACTCCCTTTCCAAGGCTATTATTATACTTGATTGGTTCCCTTAACCCATTCCCTTCTCGCATTACAGTGGGCTATTCCTAGGGTGGCTTTGACTCTTCCTCTTCTCGGGGAGGACGGTCTTCCGTCGAACCCGAACACTACCTATCGCTAGTCAATCTCACACCCTATCTATCCTGGCTTCTTATAATGAACTTGATTTAACTCATCCTGTCCAAACCAGCAAACTATCAAAATTCCATCTCCAAGTTCATTACCCACTCTAGCTCAGCTTCTGCAGTTTTACTAAACGCAAACCGTCCTAATCTTTATGAGGTATGCAAGGGGTGGTACTCCCAACTGTCTTCCAAATCCCATATAATATTTACTGGAGGTCTACCATGACCTAATTAGTCTAAATCCAGAAAATAATAATTTTCCTATTTCATTTGGCATTTAATTTATTTATTCTAAGATCCCAAATGCCCTTGTATGAACATGAAGTGCACTAATGAGTCAATAATAAATCAACATAAAATCAATAAAAATCATATCAGACATTTAAACAGCAATTCCAAGTTTTGAGAAATTCCAGAGATGTTTATGCCTATATTTCCTAATTTACCATTTTAGGCCACTTTTACTATATCATGAAGGAAGTACTGTAAATATTTATCCAAAAATCCCAAGAAAATTAGATAAGCTATATAGTGATCTAAAACCATCATAGACCAAGTATCATAATTTTTCTCCATCATTTGAACTCTGAATTTATTTTAATGTAAGATACTAATTTTCATAACTTAATGAATGAGGTACTGTTTTTATCCATCTAAAATTTCATAGAAAATTACCAGGTGACTATCATAATTTGAAACACCCACTGATCAAATTTCATAATTTTCCAATCAATAATTGGACACTATTTGTATTTTTGACTGTATATCACATTTAGCACATTAAAGAATAAAGTACCCAAAATAATCAGATAAAATTTCCAATAAAGTTACATAAGGAGTATCATGCTATAGTATGCACTAATCCAAGATTTCATAACATTCTAGTGAACAGAAAATTCCAGAATCATTAAAACAAATATTTAGGGCACAATTAGAGTTATAAATGAAGTACTGTATAAATTTGCCCAAAAATCTCCCCAAAATTATATTATGTCTACTTGGACCATAAAATCACTCTACCCAAATTTTACTAGATTTGTAGTTCAGTTGATAGCTTAATATTTCAAATAAATGTTGGTGACCTAAACTAGGGTTAGGGTTTGAGGTGGGCTAAATGTCTCCAAATACCATAATATTTTCACCAGAGGACTTAAATAGCTCTATGGTCCTCTCCACCCAATTTCAAGTCAGTCCAAGGTCATTTGACCCCATGACCTTCACAACCCTACAAATCTCCATTAAGGTACCTACCCTAGGGTTCCAGGGATACACTACACCAACCCACTCCAAACTCCCTTGGAGGGTGTGTCATGCCCTAAAAAGTCAGTGACCAAAATATCAGCCTCTGTTGAGGTGATATGGCCACTCAAATACCAAGGGGGTGTTTGATCTTAAATTATCCTATAAGGATCAACCTAGGGTTGGACAAAAACCTAACCAAAACATCTCCAAATAAGATGAAATTTTTACCAGAACCTTATGATAAACCCAGGGACCACTCACCAAAATTTGACAGGGTTTGGAAGTCTTTTATCCATCTAATTAAATAAAGCTAGGATTATTGAATTTTTCTATAAACTATAGAAAAACATTCTCCAAAAATTCTCATTTTTGGACAGCACCTAGATATAAGTAAGATTAGGCCACACCCCAAATTTCAAGTCATTTTGATGACTGGATTGGAGTGGGGAATGTTTCTAAGGTCAAGATGGCCCTATGGACAGACCTCACCAAAAAAGGTGATGTGGTCTAACCAGGACTCCAAATCGAGTGAAATCAATTTTGAGTTAAAGTAGACTTCAAGGGCTACATTTTTCTATGTTGACCATTTTTCCTGTAGGAGCCTCTAGGTATTTTTCCCAAATTATTTAATGTGACAAATATTTTCATTCAGAAATTGTTTTAAAATAGAATCTAATTTAATGGCACTGTTCATCTTCTTCTACAGCCCGAAACCAGAGCCCTGAAAACTTAATTTCCTATAGCTTTTCCAAAGCTATTTCCCGGCCATCCAGCCATTCCCCTGGCTGGCCACCACCACCACCACCTCTGTTAAGGTGAGGGCTATCGTCGGGCGGCGGCACGGCCGCCGGAGAGGCGGTTTCCGGCGAACCCGCCACCACGAAATTTTCGGAAAACCATGGAAACGCTCACCCGATCTGGCTCTTTTGAGCCCGATATCTCTCCTAACGATTTCTAAGATCTATCCGCAAAAGAAGAGGGAGGGGAGGACCTTGTTCACGGTTTGAAGGAGAGATGGACGTCGGACTGTCATGGCGTGGTGGTGGCGTCGCCAGAATTCTTCTACAGCACCGTACAAGCTCCAAATCCGTCGGGTAAGGGTGGAAACTCCATCTATGAGTCTTGGGAGCCCTTTTAAAGGGAAGAAAGTAGGGAGGGGAAAGGTTGAAACATTCATGGCCATTAATATTTCTGTTAATAATGTTTCAGTTATGATGCAGGGAAGAGGAGAAGGTGGAAGATGAATTGGCTGATCCAGGTGGCGGTTTTCTATTGGACCTCATTTCCTTATTTTATTAAATAATTAGAGTAGGAAACGGCCCATAAATACTCCTGGTGTAAATTCCCATAATCAGAATTGATTACCGAATTTTCCAGTCCGGCTGACGTTTCGGCCTTGGTCACGGGCGTGACACATAGGTCACGGGCGTGACAGGCCCGGGTGGCTAATTCTGGGTTTGACGATCATCGAACTGAGATCGACGATCGTCGAAGGGTGGTCACACCCTAGGTCACGGGCGTGACACATGGGTCACGGGCGTGACAGGCCCGGGCTTGACGATTGTCGAATTGAAGTCCACGATCGTCGAAGAGTGGTCACGCCCTAAGTCACGGGCGTGACACATGGGTCACGCGCGTGACAGGCCCGGGTTGCAAATTCTGGGTTTGACGATCGTCGAATTGAGTTCGATGATCGGCGAAGGGTGGTCACACCCAAGGTCACGACACATGGGTCACGGGCGTGACAGGGTCATGAGGCAAATTACGCGCTCGGCGATCGTCGCACTGAGATCAACGATCGTCGAAGGGGTCACGCCCTTGGTCACGGGCGTGACACCTGGGTCACGGGCGTGACAAGGCCGGGTTGAAAATTCTGTGTCTGACGATCGTCTCCCTAAGATCGATGATTGTCGAGTGAGTCACGCCCTAGGTCACGGGCGTGACGGGTCGGTCACGGGCGTGACCAACCCGTGACCCGAAATCTCGGTCGATTTTTTCACTTTTTGGGCTTCCTAGGGTTCTGTCACGACCAACCAACTCCTTGGGGTCTAGCCGAAAATGGGATGTTACACACTATGTGTTAGATACCTGCTGGATCCGAAGCCTGAAGTCCACCATCATATATTGAGCGACATCCACTGCACATACGCGAACACTCCCCACTATATGTTGTCAATGTGGTCTTTTGCCTGAGAACAATCTATGGATAGAATAATAAGACCCGACGATATCTCAGTGGTTCAGTGATCCCTTCGGCAAAGAGAAAATAGAGGAGGAGGCACTCCACAAAGGGAAATGTGTTAGTATGAGATCTCTGACGTAAAAAATTTATTGAAATGAACGAAATAACACTTAAAGTGTTTTTAGAGAAAACAATGTTCGAAGAATGAAAAGTAAAAGCAACCAACCATGGTTGTGAGGAGTCATATTGACTTTGAGGTAAGAAAGTCGCCTGCCTCCTTCTGCCTTTTGAGATTTATGGTTGAGATGGGTTATCCTTCTGGAGAAAATGTTGACATTTGCCCTGCTTTAGAATTTTCTCCACCAGTTGTTGAAGGGCTTTACAATCTTCTGTCGCATGACCCATTCCTTTGTGATGCTCGCAGTACTGGTCAGAGTCTTTGGATCTTTGGTCTGTTGGCTGGTAATTAGCCTCGTCTTTCAGGACTCGTTATACTTCTTGCATGGCTCTGCACAATTCAGGTTTTGGGGAGTTATTCCCTTACTGCCAGTAAACTGAAGCTGCTTGCGGAGCTTGTGCTGGATAAGCAGAAGGGACTTGCAATCACAGTTTTTTACTTTGGAAGTGATCCTTGCTTGTGAAGAAGTGTCGATGACGTTGGCCAATTCTTCCCTTCCTTGCTCGCGATTGAAAATCCTTCCGAGGGGACTTTTGAGGCTGCTTGTTAGAAGAAGAAGAATCCTTCTCTGCTATAAGCCTGGAGGTGAAACTGGGATTACTCTCTTCAATGCAAATATATTCATTGGCGAGACTAATCAATTCCTGATACGTCTTTGGCTGTAGGAGGCAGGCTTCGAACTTGAGTGGTCCTTCTTGTAAACAAACCATCAACGCGGCTTTATAGAATTCTGGATCAACGTTCTTAACTTCCGAGATCTCTTTTTGGAAGCATTCGATAAAGTGGGCCAAAGTCTCGTTCTCACGTTGCTTGATGTGGAATAAAGCTTCGGTGCCTCTTTTCCTCTTAGTGGAAAACTTGGGCAGTTTTCTCGGGTGATTGGCAGAATAAGTGATGGTTCGAGGACTGAGTTTGTAGAAACACTCCCTTTGTCCAGCAACTAGAGACTGAAAAAGAACTGCGGCCTGCCTAGGTAGGTAATTTGCCGGATAGGAATGAGGATCAACTTGCCTAAAAGTTGGGGGGGGTAAGAATACGGATTCTCCACTGCTAGGTTGACTGCAGTAACCGGCGCTGCTGCAGGTTGCGAGGCTAGTTACTGAATTATAAAAGCTAGGGTGTCATTTATTGCTGCTATTTACTGGGTAGTTTCCCAATGTGTCAGCATGAGTGCTTCCCAGAGAGAATCTCTGCTGGTATAAGGAATGTTCTGAGGGGGTTGGAGGTTTGACATGAGTAACCGCTGATTTTCACTGTTTGTTCGAGATCTGAAGGTCATGTGTTAATTATTTATGCGCGGAAATGGAGCGGCCGTGGGCACCAGCAGATAACGGGTGTTCAGTCTCACTAAGATGAGGTGGAGAGGTTGATGGGGAGGGGGTGAATGCATATGCGCGCTCGAGAGTTGAGCACGTGCATGATCAAGTGTTGCGGGGATAATGGGAGGTTGATGAGGAACAATTGAGAAGACAGTTTCTTTGATAGTTAGGCTTTGATGGTTAATGTTGTTGTTGAGGGAGGAGAGGAGTTGAGAAGAAGAGGGGGCCGCTGGAAGCAGCAACAACAGACTTCGCTCACCGCAACATAAATTCCACACTTGCGACGGGCTTTCCTTTGATTATGAATTGAGATTACAGCTTGAGATTACACCTTTACATGGAAAACAAATAAAGGGTACAAAGGGGGAAGCTGACGGCTAAGGAAAGAAGTTACCAGAGGCCGCACGGTTTTACCAGAGAGGTCGGCAGGACACGCAGTCAGCTGATCTCGCTGCTCGCTGGACAAGGGTGAGTGTACAGCATGACTAGGGAGATAAGGCAGCTGAGGTCGCACGGATTGAGAGTTAGAGTCCGCAGTACTTGATTCGCAGGCTGTCCCACTCCATCGTGCCTGCTGAATGAGAGGTATGGGGGCCTATTTATTTGCTCGGGCCGGAGACAGTCCTGGTAATGTTACCCCCGATAGAGCGGTTAGTTGTACGAGTAGACAAGGAGTTTGCCTCCGCGCCAAGTTGTACGGTTAGGGACTTGTCCACATGAGTTGATCTTCTGTTGGCGGACTGGGATGAGTCTGCTTCTACTGTATTGAGCGAGCCCGTGCCGATCTATGCGAGCTGAGGAGTCGCCCGCCTGCTACTAGGAAGAAGCATGCGCCGAGAAATAGGATGGCTAGTCTGTAGACTATAGAATAAGTCTTCCTAGCCCGCTGTAGACAGGATAAGGCAGGTCACCGGTTGTTGAGAATACGTCACTGGGGAAGTTCTTGTGGACTACACGATGAGTCCACCTAGCTCGTGACAGACTGGAGGAGTCTGCCTCTGCTGCTGGAGGCTTGCCGTTCCTGCTGGGTGACAAGGGCATGGTGACCTGGCCGACTGAGGAGGCAAGTCACGCATACTGGCGAGGTGGAGTAGGTAGCCATTGCTGACTGGTGGCCTGGAGGCAACTCGCCATTCCTGACTGGCGGCCTAGAGGCAGGTCGCCAACCCTGCTATGGGGCGAGCTGGAGGATTGCTGCCGCTGTTGATGGTGGGAGGTTTGGAGGTAGGTCGCCACTACTGTTTGGCAGTGCGCAGGAGTTGAGTCTGTGGCGGACAGGTTCCTCTGTTGCTGAATGGAGATGAGTCTGCTGCCTTCTGTCGAATATAGGGAGCTGGTCACACCTGTTAGGAAGGCGACCTGGAAGCAAGTTGCTTGTTTGGTAGCCTGAAGCTTGCATGTATTGTCTGGCGACCTGTAGGCAGATCACCTACTTCTTTGCGGACTGTTATTTAGCAGGGAGAAGTCCGCAACTATTAAAAGATGGTCGCCTTGTGATGACATAGCCTTGCTAACCGGGACACTTACAGGAGCTGGCTGGAGAGCAGACCATACCTCCTGCTGAGCATGCAATTACCGAGCAGTCTGGGTGGATAGGAATGCGTGTCCGCCACTTAGTTGGGTAGTTCGTATGTTAGAGAAGAATGAACCACTCCGTGGTTAGCTGACCCAACCGCGCGACCTACAGAGGCTGACTGAGGAAGCAGTCTGCAGCTCCTACAGAACAAGCAGCTGCTGCGCGACCTGGGTGGTCAGGATGGGGAGACCGCCCTAGCCGCGCGGCAAGGGCGAACAGAGAAGTCTGTCTGCCCATCCTTAGAAAAAAGGGGGCTGATTTGCTGCGTCCTTCAGGGGGAACCTGGAGCAGGCCGCGACTTGCGAGCTGGATACATTGGGAGGGATCGTCGATTTCTAAGTTAACATAATCCCCGCACTTTTTTAAGTCCCGAAGGGAACTTCGAAAAAGTTGGAGACCAACAAAAATTGTGATCCTCCCCTCAGAAGAAAAAGAGACAGGGAGAGATAGAACCTGATTTTTCTTCTCAGAAAAGCCTGTCAATGCTTATTTTTTATTCCTGCAAAGGAAGAGTTAATGCAAGCGAAAAAAGGTACATCTTGTGTGTACCTGAGTTTCTTTTGCAAAATGAAGTAGACTTGTGAATGTCTTCTATCGAGCTCTACAAAACAAAGGTGAGAGGAAGACATGGAAGAATAATAACTTGCAAGTACCTGAAGGAAACTTGCATGCACTGTTAACCTCTGAAGGGAACTTGAAAATATCTACTAATCTCAACAAAAGAAGAGTAAGACGCAGATATGATAGAAAAGTAAGCTGCAAGTACCTGAATAGAACTTGCTAATATCTGCTAACCTCTGCAAGAAGAAGAGTTAGATGCAGATATGATAGAAAAGTAAGCTGCAAGTACCTGAAAGGAACTTGCTAATATCTGCTAATTTCTGCAAAAAAGAAGAGTGAGCAGCAGATATGATAGCAAAGAAAACTGCAAGTACCTGAAAGGAACTTGCTAATATCTACTAATCTCTGCAAAAAGACGAGTGATCAACAGATATGATAGAAAAGAAAGCTGAAAGTACCCGAAAAGAACTTGCTAATATCTGCCAACCTCTACAAGAAGAAGAGTTAGAAGTAGATATGATAGAAAAGTAAGCAACAAGTACTTGAATAGAACTTGCTAATATCTGCTAATCTTTACAAAAAGAAGAGTGAGCAGCAAATATGATAAAAAAGAAAGCTACAAATACCTGAAAGGAACTTGCTAATATCTGCTAACCTCTGCAAGAAGAAGAGTTAGAAGAAGATATGATAGAAAAGTAACTCATGTACCTGAGGAGTTTATTGATAAATCTTCTGCTAAAAGCTATTGCGATAAAATAGATATGATTAGACTATAGAAGGAATATCCATGAAGTCCTGCTATTGACTAAGTAAGCAAAATCAAGTAGAGATCAAACCACAACAATAAGCTTCTTGCTTGTTCAAATATGATATCCCAATATGAAATCCTTATCAGCTAGATGAAAACGTCTTGATTAGACTTCAATAGCTTGGTTTGTCAATAAAATAGAAATAGATTCCTTGATTGAATAATTGATGCCAAGAATAAGCATAATCAATCGTCAGCGGATGGAGCTTCATGAAAGTCGAATATATAAAGCGAGTATAAGCAAAAAGATGTCACAAATCCTTTTGATAGGTTGGACTTAACCTATTAACCTGAAAGAAGGAAGAATGAAAAAGGAGGGCTACACCCGAAGATGACCCAAAAAAGACTAGATGCTGCCACAGGTGATCCCCGTGGACCTTATGCATCTCTTTCCTAAGAAAAATCATCTCGGGTATAGTCCTACCTAGAGCGGGCTAGCCGCATTCCCTTGAAAGGAAACGAAAGGGAAACATGCACAAAATCCTGAGAAGGAAAAGATAGATACACTGCTCTCTTTCCTCAGGTTACAAACATCGCTGATCAATTAGACTAGATGCGCCAAGTGGCCTATTGCTTGTCTGTGGAGTGATCAACAGAGTTGTGGGCCCCGCGAAGGAACAGATTGAGAGTACCATAGAGTATCCGACCATTACAGTCATGAGATGATCGAGGATGCAAGGCTACACTTGATTGTCATTGCTTGCCCAGCAAAGATCATCGTAACTGTAATGTATCCTTAGCGAAACACAAAAGAGCTAACACATGGGACCTCCCTTGATACACATCGTGTGTTAGATACTGGCTGGATTCGAATCCTGAAGTCCACCATCATATATTGAGCGACATCCACTGCACAAACGCGAACACTACCCACTATATGTGGTCATTGTGGTCTTATGCCTGAGAACAATCTATGGAGGGAATAACAAGACCCGGCGATATCTCAGTGGTTCATGATCCCTTCGGCAAAGAGAAAATAGAGGAGGAGGCACTCCACAAAGGGAAATGTGTTAGTATGGGATCTCTGACGTAAAAAATTTATTGAAATGAACGAAAGAACACTTAGAAGTGTTTTTAGAGAAAAAATGTTTGAAGAATTAAAATTAAAAGCAACTGACCATGGTTGTGAGGAGTCATGGTGACATTAAGGCAAGAAAGTCGCCTGCCTCCTTTTTCCTTTTGAGATTTATGGATGAGATGGGTTATCCTTCTTGAGCAAATGTTGATATTTGCCCTGCTTCAGCATTTTCTCCACTAGTTGTTGTGTAAGACCCCCCTCCCGGAATACAAGACACGGCACGAGAGGGGTCTTATGCCCAGAACAGCCGCCTTGGGGTAGCACTAACACTCGGGCTAGCCTGTACCACAAGACGCCTATTTTGCCGGCTACAACCAATATCAATATATATAAGCCAACCCGACCAATATAATATAAGAAATCAAATCCACACAAGCTAGCAGTCGAAAAATGCAGTAATATAGAAGCCAAAACATGCTTCTATAAGATCAGAATACAACTATAAAATTTCCCCGAAGGGCTACAATAAACCCTCATATACTTACATCTGCAACACATGGTAGTGACGGTACCGTCCCTTCTGTCCCGGTCGTCCTGGCCTGGCTGATCGGCTCCACGACCTGCTATACCATCTGCGGGATTTCCTCCTAAAAAGGGAGACGTATCAACCGTTAGTCATAAAGACTAAGTGGCTTCACATCCTCTCCCCCGGCGACTCCTCGCCACCGGGCGGAGAAATAGACAGTGTACAATATATGTATAAAATCAGGAGTATAAACAAGCAAGTGGTATAACATGTAGTAAGATAATCAAACATTTCTTCCATCTATCACAACATATGATTATAGAGTTATAACAGAATGTAACTCAACTTATATGGATGCTCATACAAGCATATAAGTTGAGGATCGTTTAGTAATAAGTACCTAATCGTATAGGAGTGCCCATACAAACTTATATGATGAGGGTCTTGTGTATGTAATGAGGTGCAATGTTATGTATGCGATGCAATGACTCACCCATGATCACGCACATGCAATTGCTCTATCAACACAGACTAGTAGTTCCAACTTTTCGAGCAGGTAGCTAACCTCTAAGGCGCCAACCGTTGTGGTCAGACGGTGACAGTAGAACGGGCACTTCTACTACTAAGTGGGTATCCACACTACTTCACTTAGGCATCCATACACCTCAATGCTAAGAACAGAACAGCGGAGCCCATGCATACTACGGCCCAGCGGGTTCTCTTGGGTAGATGTGCACCAAGATCCTAGCCCCAAACTGGCCTATGCCTGACACGGAAGGAACCTTAGAAATAAGCATGAGGCTCAAGCCCAACCATTCACTTGGTACGGATGGCGCCCCGGGACATGAACACCGAGGTACAAGCCCAACTGCAAAAATTCTATCTGTCAACTCTCATCGGTGTGACGATTGGCGAGCCCGTAGACCTGCCACACTATCCTTAACCCAGGATTACGACACCGTGTGTCGACTCACACCGCATGCAATTCCACAACACCGTGGCATGGAAGGAGCCTCGTAGAAAGCACGAGGATCAAGCCCAACCATCCACTTTGCACGGATGGACCCCCAGGACATGAACACCGAGGGTCAAGCCCAACCGTCCAACTTTACTCATCTCAACACTATCCCGACTAGTGACGGCCAAAGGCGCACTTAATAACTTCCACAATGCTACCCGTAGGGAGACGACTCTCTAAGCATTGGACTACCAAATTTCATTCTATCAATTCAACATACATATGTCCATAGTTTATTCATTTATATATCATACCGAATGATTTCAATATCATAAAACAAAATGTGCATAAATGATAATCTACCAATTTATATCAAGCCATTTTGTTCGATTCAAACTTGCTTCACAACTCGTTATATGAATTCAAATTAACAAACTTCAACCTTCATAACATTACGGTGGTTATCATAAAATAGTTCACCCGAACCTCGAATTAGATTGAAACATTAATTCCAACGAATATAAATCCATGTTATACACTACCCAGAAATTTAGATGCAGAACAAATCTGGACAGCAAATTCATCCAAAGATTTCCGTGGCTACAGGAATCCGGTGAGTGCGTGTAACCACTCGATGGAAAGGTATTTCCATTGGCTACAACTTTCATGTTCAATCTGTAACCCAGATCAGATTATAACCCACATTAAATTGGCTCCAAAGCCTGCAGCGTACAGAATATAATTTCTGTGCGCCTAGCTTAAAGCCCTTACTTCGATCAGACATTCCCTTAGCTACAGCCTTCACCCAAAGGAGTGTAACCACTCGTTGGAAAGGTAATTTCAAGTGCTTCAACTTTTGTGTTTAGTTGAAAGCCCAGATCGGACATTTCTTTCCTGAAAACAACCAAGAAGGTCGCTGCGTGCAGAATACAGATTCTGCACGCATCTTAAAGCGGAATGAACGGCATCGGTTAATCTTCCTCCTCAAGCCGATCACCCCAAATCACAACCAGAAGTTGTTCCACCCTTATTCTCCCTCTCAAGGCCATTCCTCTTCACGAATCCACCCCCATCATCACTTTGAAAAAGGGGAGGTTGAAGATGACTAGTCATTAGAACAAAAGTTTTAGATAGGCCTTCCTAAGAAACCTTCTCCTCACACATCAATACTCATTTGAGTCGATGTCTCGCCTAAAAATATCTAAGGATCTAGCACCAAGGGAGAGGGGAGGAAGCTCACCTCATTTCCAGCGGTACCACCATTTCCGGCCATGGATCTTGTCATCCTCCTCGGCGGCATAGTTTTTTCCTTGATGGCGGTGGCGTTTCTCCTCCTCCAAGGTTTGCTCCAGCAAGATCACCTCCTCCAGGAAGTTCTCTCAAGAAAAAGGGTTGGAATGAAGAGTGAAAACGGCTATGGTTTTACTTTTCCTTTTTATACAGAAGTGACACGGATAAAGACACGGCCGTGTCCTTACCCGTGTCCTGCTCTAGCGAAACGGCTCGACTACCGTTTCGTGCCCCCTACACGGGTACTGACACGCCCGTGTCGGTACCCGTGTCCAGGTGACGCGGCCGTGGTTATGGCCTTGCCAATTGTTACGCGCTAGGGTTCGAAGAAAATAAACACAACCGAACTAGCAACCCAATGAGGCAAGTATACCTATCGAATTGTAGTTAGGGGACACAAGTGTCGTATTGAAATCCGGGAACTGTTGGCTATGCTTACTCACACGAACGTTATTATCTTATCGACAGAAAAATTAGGGTTTAGAGAATCTAATTGAGATTAAGGAAATAAAACTAATGCTAAAAAGAGAGCTATTGCAATTAGGTAACGTGCTATTAAGTAAAACAATTACGACAGAAGGTTGAAACTATGAAATGGAAATGCACTCGATCAAGAATCACCTCGGCTAAAGACGATTAAGAAAATGTGATAAAAATCTAAACTTAATAGTGTAAAGGTCCTTGACCGTGGAGGTTCCTAAAGCTTGAACACGCTTCTCTCGAAGTCGTGCCCAACTGAGTTTAGGAAGGTCCGACCGACTCTCGTCTAAATCGGAGGCCTAAAACTCGCCTTATGCGGTGAACCCCACTATTGGATTTTACTCCAATCCGGGAGATTTGGACGTCTGCATCTCTCGAGGGGTGCGTACAACTCCCTTTACTATTGGATGCTCACTTCATTCCATCGGCCTCTCGACTAGCCCTGAATGAAAGCAAAGGTGGAGAGTATATATCAATAATATACCTCCAACCCTTGATTAATCAAGAGTAATTCAAGGCCCTAACCTAAAAAGAAAAGATTAATTAAAACGTCATAACTTAATCGTTCTAACCTCGGATCATCAAGATCGAGTACAAGGAGGATTAGTTAATCATAATGGAGTGGAGGAGGGGGGATGAGTAGTAAAGCATATAAAAGGAACACTAGTAAAGGAAGAGCACTTATATTAATTAAAAGGAGCAAGTTACACTATGGAAAAAAGAGATTACAGTCGCATGAATTTAAAGTCCTATTCTGGCCCTACAAGTAGCACTAAGCAAGAGCAAGATTACAACGAAAGCTAAAACAAACTAAGATTTAACTAGGGTTAAACAAAAATTACAAAGAGAGAGAGAGAGAGAAGCATAAAAAACTAGAAAAGGACCCAAGAACCAAAGGGGAAGCACCTCCCCCTCTCAGCTAAAGCTTTCTGAAATGGAAGGGGGGGTCTCAATTTATAGAAAAAAATCTCGGGTTGGTCACGCCCTCCGACACTCCCTATGGGGGGCGTGTCAGGGGGCGTGACAGTACTATGTTGACCTCGTGCTCTGGACTCTGGCAGTAAGGATCATTCCCTCTGTACGTCGGTTGTCACGCCCTAGGTCACGCCCGTGTAGGGGGGGCGTGACAGGCACGTCATGTCCAAATCATTGGTCGGAAATCCGTCAGTCACCGAAAAAGGAGGGAGTCACTCCCATGTTATGGGCGTGACATGGGGCATGACAGTACTATTTCCGTGCTGTGGAGAAACGACATTTAATGCGGCGGGAAGCTTTACGGCAGAGGGCGACACGCCCATGGTCACGCCTGGTGACACGCCCAGGGAGGGCATGTCAGGGGGGCGTGACAACGGTTTTGTTCATTTTTCTATCCCTTCCAGCAGGAGTCCTCGGGATCGGGTGACACGCCCTAAGTCACACCCAGGGAGGGCATGACAGGGGGGCGTGTCAGGTCATTTTTGGCCAATTTTCTGGAAACCTGCAAAAAGACAAGAAAAAGTCAGTGGCAATAATATTTACATAAAAATGATAAAAAATAAACTAATAATAGACATGATTTGTACAATATAAAATAGAAAATACGATAATAGTTTAGGATACAAAACGTATTATAAAATTCCCCCAAGCTTAAGCTTTGCTTGTCCCCAAGCAAAAAATATAAAAACTAGATATTTATAAAAAGGACTAATAAAAAAGTTTTAATTATTCCTACACATGTACTATGCGAAATTCTGAGTAGGGAAAAGGTGAAATGTAAGTATAAAACAATTATTTAGGTATGGTAAAACTTTTATAAACTTTACTGAATAAAAACAAATCATCCAAAATTTTAACGAAATTCTTTAAATAGACTTAAGCAAAGCAACGAAAATGAAAAACACGCATTGAGTTATTACTAGATCCAAGCAACGCATTATAATTATATCAATTTTATTAACAAAAATTTAGGTTTAAATCCAAAACAAAAACTGATTTACTTTTTTCTTTTCTTAATTGTTAAATAAAATTCAAAAAGCGTGAATCAAAAGGACTTAAATAGGACAGAAACGTTTGGTTTACGAATATGATTAGGAGTGGAATTCAAATATAAACGTGAAGGTTTAAAATCACACTAAACAAAAGCAAAGAGTTTCAAAAACTTTCATAAAAATATATATACATTTTTTTTTCTTCTTTTTTCCATTTTTTTTCTTTTTTCAAAACAAATGCCATAAATATTTTTATTTTCCTTTTAAATTGGCCAAACAAAAATAAATATCACATTTGAGCATACTTTTTTTAAAAACCTTTCTCCCACAAAAAATCACAAAATATCCTATCAAAATCGTCAAAATAATTTATGAAACTCAAAAAGGTTAGTGTGATTCGATAGGTTGGAAATTTTGGCTTTGGTGAAAGTGAAATGAAGGGAGGAGCTATCAATTGAAATCGGAAAAAGGCTCAAAAATGGCTAACTAGTGGTAAAAGTTTTTAGGTTGGCAGGAAAGCTAAAACGAAAACAAAAACGGCCTAAATCATTTTCACGCTTTTGAATTTATTTAAAATAAAGTTTTGAAAATTTCAAAAAGTGAGTCCTAGATAATAAAAGAAGATTTATGAAATTAACTTGAAAATAGAAATAATAGGTGACTTGGATCGTTCACATCTACTACGTTATTCAAAAGTTGACTTTACACAAATTATTCAAAAACGAAAAAGAAAATAGTGGATGATGAATTTTTGAGAAAGTAAAGAAAATAAAAAACAAAAAACCATAATAGAAATGCGAGTTTTAGAAAAATATTTCACCTTAACATGCAACCGTGAATTAGAAACACAGCATGGCCAATATTTTACTTGTAAAACATAATTAAAAAGGACGATTAGAAATATTATAATTAACTACGTTGTTTATAGAAAATTTTGAGTAAAACAAAAACAAAAACTAGGGGTACTATTGAAATACCAAAATGTCTAAACAATTCAAAAACTCATATTTTTTTTTTAATTTTGTGAAATATTCTCTTTTTTTTAGGATTTTAAAAAAATTTTCTCTTTTTTTGGAATTTTAAGATATTCATTTTTTTTTGGAAATATTTAAAATATATACAAAGAGAAAAATTTGTACACTAAGCAAAAATGAAGGAGGAAGTCCGCCACCAAGCTTAAAATAGACATTGTCCTCAATGGCTAAAGAAGGGGATTGGAGAAGGAGAGAAAAATAAAGTACAGAATTGAAAGACAGAATTGAAAGACAGGTACTTCCCAGGATTTATTTGCTGCGAAAGCTGAGTGATGTCGCTCCTCTGAATGTCTTCTTTGGACTTCATGATGGATTCAGCAACGTTGGAGCAGGCGATCGCAGAAGCTTCAGCTTGTCGGAGCCGTCCGAGGCAAAAATTGTAAAATAAAGAAAACAGAAAAAGATAACTTGTGTTGCCTCCCAAGAGCGCCCTTTGCTTAAAGCATCGTTGAGCTCGACGCATCAAAAAAATAATTTTGTCCAAAAATATTGTTGTCCATAAATAAAATTGTTTTTAGCAAAAAATTAAAAGTTCAAAGTTAGAGTTCGTGAAGCAAAAACTTAATAATGTTTGGACTAACATCATCATCACCAGAGAAATACTGTTTAAGACGCTGACCATTCACTTTGAAATTACCCTTATCAGGGTGAGAAATTAAAACAGTTCCATAAGGAAATACTTCTAAAACAGAAAACGGGCCAGACCTGCGAGATTTTAATTTGCCCGTAAATAAACATAAACGAGAATTATATAAAAGGACTTGGTCGCCCGACTTAAAGTTTTTAGGGTGCCTTAAGTGTTTATCGTGTAAACGCTTCGTCCGCTCTTTATAAAGTTTATTATTTTCATAAGCATAAGAGCGCCACTCATCGAGTTCATTTAGTTGAAATTTTCGAAGGTCACCGACTGAGTGGGGATCGAAGTTTAAAAATTTTAAGGCCCAAAATGCACGGTGTTCAAGCTCTACGGGCAGATGGCACGATTTTCCATTGACCAGCCGATACGGCATACATCCGAGGGTGGTTTTGTACGTTGTTCGGTAGGCCCATAGAGCATCGTCATGTTTGGTTGACCAGTCTTTCCTAGAAGTTGAAACAGTCTTTTCTAATATTCTTTTCATTTCTCTATTAACTACTTCGACTTGTCCGTTAGTTTGGGGGTGGTAGGCAGTGGAAAGCTTATGCGTAACGCCGTATTTGGTAAGGATTTTTGAAAATTGTGCGTTACAGAAATAGGAACCCCTATCTCTAACGATTGCACGTGGCGTACCGAATCTAGAAAATAATTTTTTTAAAAACGTGACTACAAATCCGGAGTCGTTCGTAGGAAGAGCTTGGGCCTCAGCCCATCGTGAAACATAATAAACAGCAACTAAAATAAATTTGTTTCCGAAGCTAGAAGGAAGAGGGCCAACAAAATCAATTCCCCGTAGGTCTAAAATTTCGCACTCTAAGAAATAATTTTGCGGCATCTCATTTTTATTAGAAATGCTGCCCGACCGTTGGCAACTATCACACCTACTCACAAAGGCTTGCGCGTCTTTAAACATGCTAGGCCAGTAAAAACCCGCGCAAAGCACTTTGTAAGCGGTGCGAGCAGCTTGATAGTGCCCACCTGTAAAACCTTCATGCAAATGTTTTAGAATATCAATTCCTTCATCATAAGAAACACATCTCTTTATCTCTTGATCCACACAAATTCTGAAAAGATGCGGGTCTTCCCAAAAGTAGTTCTTCAGCTCCGAAAAGAATTTCTTCTTTTGCTGAGAGGTGATCTCTTTTGGGAGCACCCGAGCCACTAGATAGTTGGCGATGTGTGCGAACCAAGGAGAAGTAGATGTGTTAACTAAAAGCAGCTTCTCATCAGGAAAATAATCATTAAAAGATTTTTCATTTAATTTTTCTATAAAGGGGTTATCTAATCTGGATAGATGGTCGGCGGCCAAGTTCTCGGCTCCTCGCTTATCACGGATCTCTAAGTCAAACTCCTGGAGGAGTAAGACCTAGCGAATCAAGCGAGGCCTTGCATCCGTTTTGCCAAGAAGGTACTTGAGGGCCGAGTGGTCCGTAAAAATAATGATTTTTGAAAGTGTAATGTAAGGGCGGAATTTATCAAATGTGAATACTACAGCTAAGAGCTCCTTCTCAGTTGTGGTGTAATTTTCTTGTGCAGATGTGAGGGTTTTACTTGCGTAATAGATGGGGTGGAAGTTTTTAGATATGCGTTGACCTAAAACGGCTCCCACCGCAAAACTACTCGCATCGCACATAATCTCGAAAGGAAGGTCCCACACCGGAGCTATCATAATCGGTGCGTTAATTAACTTTTCTTTAATTGATTCAAAGGCAGAAATACAAGAGTCATCAAAAATGAATGGAGCGTCTTTTTCTAAGAGATGGGTGAGGGGCTTAGTGATCTTGGAGAAGTCCTTTATAAAACGACGATAAAAGCCAGCGTGGCCTAGGAAACTTCTTATAGCTTTTATGTTTGTAGGCGGCGGCAACTTCTCAATAACTTCTATCATGTCAACGTCTACCTCAATACCTTTAGCAGAAATTTTATGACCCAAAACTAACACTTCTCTCACCATAAAATGGCATTTTTCCCAATTTAGGGAAAGGTTAGTTTCTTCGCATCGCTCTAAGACTTTTTCGAGGTTTTCTAAACATCTATCGAAGGAATCGCCGAACACGGAGAAATCGTCCATGAATACCTCCATAATGCTTTCTACGTACTTATCAAATATTGAGAGCATACATCGCTAGAATGTAGCTGGCGCATTGCACAATCCAAACGGCATTCTTCGGTAAGCGAAGGTGCCGAAGGGACAAGTAAACGTAGTTTTCTATTGCTCCTCGAGAGAGATGGGTATTTGAAAGTACCCCGAGCGGCCATCGAGAAAACAATAAAAGCTATGGCCGGATAATCGTTCTAAAATCTGGTCGATAAACGGTAAAGGAAAGTGGTCCTTGCGGGTGGCGTCATTCAACTTACGATAATCTATACACATACGCCAAACCGTCACCGTCCGTGTCGGGATTAATTCATTATTCTCATTAATAACTACGGTTATCACTCCCTTCTTTGGCACGACCTGAACGGGGCTAACCCACTTACGGTCCGATATAGGGTAAATAATTCCTGCGTCTAATAATTTCATAACCTCGCCCATAACTACTTCTTTCATATTCAGGTTTATACGGCGCTGAGGTTGAATAGAGTTACGCGAATTGTCTTCCATTAAAATTTTATGGGTACAGAAAGATGGGCTTATGCCCTTGATATCAGAAATTTGCCAAGCAATAGCCCGGCGATGCTTACGTAGAACTAGAAGAAGTTTATCGTTTTGCGTATCCGTGAGGTAGGCCGAAACGATAACATGTAACTTTGAATCTTTTTCTAAGAAAGCATACTTAAGGTGTTCAGGAAGTTCTTTAAGTTCTATGGTAGGGGGTTCTTCATAAGAGGATTTAGAGATTCTTTCTTTTTCAAAAATAATATCTTCATAAACTTTTTTATAAGGAACGTAATAAGGGGTGGGGCTAGCAGCCAAGACGGCTTCTTGTAGCGATTCAGTGGGAAGAAAAGAGGAAGAACAAAAATCAGAAAATTCTTTTTCAAACTCAGAAAGACAATCAGAAGATTCATCACTTCCCTGCAGCGATTCAGCGGGAAGAGAAGAAGAAAAACAAAAATAAGAAAGTTCTTTTTCAAAGTCGGAGAGGCAGTAGGAAGAGTCATCACTCACGGCGTCTACGAAAAAACATGAGTCATCATTTGCTAGGGTGTTCTTCATCGAAGGTGTGATAGAAAAAGTGACTTCGTCGTCGCCTACTCGAAGGAAGAGCTTACCATTGCTTACATCAATGATGGCTCTGGAGGAGGCAAGGAAGGGTCGGCCAAGGATCAGGGGAACCTCGACGTCTTCTTCGATGTCAAAAATGACAAAGTCCACCGGGAAGATGAACTTGTCGACTTTCACTAGAACGTCCTCCACTATTCCTAACGGGTACTTGACGGATCAATTGGCTAGCTGGATACTCATACGCATGGGGTTAAGGCTACCAATCCCTAACTTTATAAACAACGAAAAGGGCATCAGGTTTAAACTCGCGCCTAAGTTGGCTAACGCGTGTTTAACAAAAAGATCACCGAAGACACACGGGATAGAGAAACTACCCGGGTCACGTATTTTCTTCGGCAAACCGGTTGTTAAAACGGCAGAGGACTCGACGTTTAGTGTGACGTGCGAAAGATTCTCTAACTTCTTCTTGTTGGTGAGGAGGTCCTTAAGATACTTGGCGTATTTCGGCATCTACAAAATAGCCTCGTGGAAGGGAAGATTAATGTGGATTTGCTTGAAGATCTCTAAGAAGCGGGTGTACTAATCATCTTGACGTTGTCTATTAAGTTCAAAGGGGTATGGAGGAGTTGAATTATTTTTGAAGATGGGTGGTGGAGTGAGATTATTTTCTAAAATAGGGGTGATAACTTCTTCAGCAGAGGGTGGAAGCGGAGCGGAGCTTTGATTTTAAAGGCAAGAGCGTAGCTTTGATTTTTAAAAGCGGGAGCGGAGCTTGCCTCGGGCTCTTCACTTACCATACCAGAGACTTGCTTCCCACTCCGAAGAGTTATAGCTTTCGCTTGCTCTCTCAGGTTGGGTTCGGTATTGGAAGGAAGAGATCCTGCGGGTCGCTCAGAAATTATTTTCGCGAGCTGTCCTACTTGATTTTCTATACTTTTTACGCTTCCGGTTAAAGTTCTTATAATAACGTCATTTGTGGTTATATATTTAGAAAGTAATTCCTCAAAGCTTGGAGGTTTTTGTGTAATTTTGAAGAGGTGGTGGTGGTGGTGGTGGTATAGAAAAATCATTTTGCGGTGGTGGGCGCATCGCATTCGATGGATTACTCCATGAAAAGTTCGGATGATTTCTTAAAGCAGGGTTATAACTATTCGGAAAATTAAAACCAAGAGGATGAAAATTCGCAGCAGAAAAATTATTAAAAGCAGTTCTAGGCATATTATTAACAAAATCTAAATGTTTTGGAGTAGGGGTTGCAGATTCCCATACCTAAGGGGCGGAGGCAGCAGTCATCTCCGTTATCTTTTTTCTTAGGATTTCTACATGCAGAGCGAGCTGGGAGACGTTGTCCACTCCATAGATACCTGCAGGCTTGTTCGGGCGGGGCCTAGGCACATTCTACTGATAAGTGTTCATGGCCATGTCCTCAAAATGCTCAATAGCGGCTTCCGGGGTCTTATGATTTAAAGTACCGCCAGAAGCTGCGTCTATCATTTGCTTCATGCTTTGATTTAGCCCATTATAGAACGTCTGCACTTGTAACCATACAGGCAGCGTGTGATGTTGGAATCGTCTTAATAATTCTTTAAATCTCTCCCAAGTTTCATATAGGGTTTCAGAGTCCATTTGTCCGAAGGCAGAGATGTCGTTCCTAAGTTTTGCAGTTTTAGTTGGCGGAAAATACTTCGCCAAAATTTTTTCAGTTAATTCATTCCAAGTGGTTATGCTATTTTTAGGAAGTGTGTTCAGCCACTGTTTAGCTTTAGTTCTTAAAGAGAAGGGGAGGAGTCTCAGCCTGATTGCATCATTTGTGAGACCATTTATCTTGAAGGTGTCGCAAATTTCAAGAAAGCGAGCTATATGTGCGTTCGGATCTTCATCTTGAAGTCCGTCAAATTGCATATATTACTGCACCATTTGAATTATGCTAGGCTTTAGTTCGAAGTTATTATTTGCTATAGCAGGGCGGACTATACTAGATTCTGTTCCCTCGAGGTTCGGTCCTGCATAATAGGACATAGTCCTTTGCACGGCCTCATCCACATTGGGTTCTTCCATTCTTAAAGTAGCAAATGACTTGGAGTCCTCAACCGGCACTAGGATAGTAGGACCTTGAAATCGCGATCTTCTCCGAAGAGTACGCTCAATTTCGTGGTCCAAGTCCAAAATAACTGGCGGACTCCTGCGGGTCATGCACTAAAAGAACAGAAAAGAAGAAGAGAAAGAGAAAAAGGATAAACTAGAAAAAAAAACTAGATTAGAAAATTTTTTTCCTTTTTGGAATAGATTTTTTTTTATATAGGTTAACTCCCGAACTTCCCAAGGACTACCCTGTGAAGGGTTCGCAAGGTACTAGACAAGATAGTGGCGCTTAAAGCCCTTTGCCCTTTTCGAGAGAATTAGGTGGCATAGAAAAATTGTGAAGTTGGTTACTATTAAGAGCGGTGTTAAATTTTTTGATTTTTAAAACTTTTAAAGAAAGAGGATGAGAAAGAGAAGAGATAAAATTAATAGGTTCGTGTTTTCAATATATCAACGGAAGTTGGTCCCCGACAACGGCGCCAAAAACTTGTTGCGTGCTAGGGTTCGAAGAAAATAAATGCAACCGAACTAGAAACCCAATGAGGCAAGTATACCTAGCGAATTGTATCTAGGGGACACAAGTGTCGTATTGAAATCCGGGAACTATTGGCTATGCTTACTCACACGAACGCTATTATCTTATCGATGGAAAAATTAGGGTTTAGAGAATCTAATTGAGATAAAGGAAATAAAACTAATGCTAGAAAGAGAGCTATTGCAATTAAGTAAAGTTCTACTAAGTAAAACGATTACGACAGAAGGTTGAAACTATGAAATGGAAATGCACTCGATCAAGAATCACCTCGGCTAAAGACGATTAAGAAAATGCGATAAAAATCTAAACTTAATAGGGTAAAGGTCCTTGACCGTGGAGGTTCCCAAAGCTTGAACACGCTTCTCTTGAAGTCGTGCCCAACTGAGTTTAGGAAGGTCCGACCGACTCTCATCTAAATCGGAGGCCTAAAACTCGCTTTACGCGGTGAACCCCACAATTGGATTTTACTCCAATCCGGGAGATTTGGACGTCTGCCTCTCTCGAGGGGTGCGTACAACTCCCTTTACTCTTGAATGCTCACTTCATTCCATCGGCCTCTCGGCTAGCCCAGAATGAAAGCAAAGGTGGAGAGTATATATTGATAATATACCTCCAACCCGTGATTAATCAAGAGTAATTCAAGGCCCTAACCTAAAAAGAAAAGATTAATTAAAACATCATAACTTAATTGCTCTAACCTCGGATCATCAAGATCGAGTACAAGGAGGATTAGTTAATCATAATGGAGTGGAGGATGGGGGATGAGTAGTAAAGCATATAAAAGGAACACTAGTAAAGGAAGAGCACTTATATTAATTAAATGGAGCAAGTTACACTATGGAAAAAAGAGATTACAGTTGCATGAATTTAAAGTCCTATTCTATCCCTACAAGTAGCACTAAGCAAGAGCAAGATTACAACGAAAGCTAAAACAAACTAAGATTAAACTAGGGTGAAATAAAAATTACAAAGAGAGAGAGAGAGAGAAAAGCATAAAAAACTAGAAAAGGACCCAAGAACCAAAGGGGCAGCACCTCCCCCTCTCAGCCAAAGCTTTCTGAAATGGAAGGGGGGGTCTCAATTTATAGAAAAAAATCTCGGGTTGGTCACTCCCTCCGACACGCTCTAGGGGGGCGTGTCAGGGGGCGTGACAGTACTATGTTGACCTCGAGCTCTAGACTCTGGCGGGGAGGATCATTGCCTTATACATCAGTTGTCACGCCCTAGGTCACGCCCGTGTAGGGGGGGCGTGACAGGCACGTCTTGTCCAAATCATTGGTCGGAAATCCGTCATTAACCGAAAAAGGAGGGAGTCACGCCCATGTCACGGGCATGACATGGGGTGTGACAGTACTGTTTGCGTGCTGTGGAGAAACGACATTTAATGCGGCGGTAGGCTTTGCGGCAGAGGGCGACACGCCAATGGTCACGCCTGGTGACATGCCCAGGGAGGGCATGTCAGGGGGGCGTGACAGCTATTTTGTTCGTTTTTCTATCCCTTCCAGCAGGAGTCCTCGGGATCGGGTGACATGCCCTAGGTCACGCCCAGGGAGGGCGTGACAGGGGGGCGTGTCAGGTCATTTTTGGCCAATTTTCTGGAAACCTGCAAAAAGACAAGAAAAAGTCAGTGGCAATAATATTTACATAAAAATGATAAAAAATAAACTAATAATAGACATGATTTGTACAATATAAAATAGAAAATATTATAATAGTTTAGGCTACAAAACGTATTATCATCAATACCCGTATCCTAGTCGGGACAATTCTCGTCGACTTAGGCTTGAAGCACACGGGTTGGGACACGCCCGTGTCGCTACCCATGTCATTCGTACACGGGTAGAGACAAGGCCGTGTCTCTACCCGTGTCCTTCTCGAAAGCGATCACTCAACGCTACACAGCCAAGACATGGCACACGGGTAGGGACACGCACATGTCCCTACCTGTTTCCTACTCGGGACAAACCACTCAACGCCCTTTTATTACCACTCAACACCATGGACACTCAGAGCCACTAAACACGGGTAGGGACACGCTCGTGTCACTACCCGTGTCATACTCAACACAGTTTTCAGCCTATTTCCTTATTCCCCGCGAGTGCGCACCTAATCGCATGCACCCCCTTAAGCCTACCCCAGCTCTCCTTACAACAAAAACACGCACAAGGGGCCTAGCGCAAATCAGGACGTTATAAATCATATAAACAAAATAAAAGATTTCGTCCCCGAAATCAGGCTAAGGCTATGGGGAGTGAAGCATACAGATAAAAAAATATGCTTTTAAATAAAATTACCCGGAGCAAGCAACTCCGGGTAGCGTCTTTTCATCAAATCCATTGGCTCCCATGTTAATTCCTCCTTCCAAAGATTAGACCATAGTACCTTCACCAAGGGAACACTTGTAACACCCCTATCCGTCGCATAGCATATAGCAGTAGGTCCGGCCGGGGCCCGACGCCATATACTACGGACAGACCGGAAGGTTACGAATATGGACAACCATTCCAACCAATTTAACCACAACGTCCTACACAACGCATTCTAACGGAAGCATTTTAAAGTTAAACAAGGAACCCATATAGGCATGAATGTCCACTAGTAATAAAATACCACAAAGAAATGACGAACATGAAAATACACAAAAGAGTTCACGGCCTTAAGGCCTTACAAAAGTGTTCGCTTAACAAGATAGCGTCTTTCATACATCGGCGCGCAGGCCGGCCATACATGAATATGAAAAAGCTAATAACTAAGCCTTCGAGGGCTGGCGCTGCAACTTGGGCTTTAGCCCGCTATTTGCCGCTTGGCTCCGCAGCAGCACCTGTAGAAAGCAATCCACCCAAGAGGTGGCAATACAAAAGGGCAACGGTCAGCAAAGCTGACCAAATTATAATGACCCCGTCCCGTTTCTCGGGACGGCGGTGCTCCTTCCCTGCATATAAAACTACTATAGCAATTCTATAAAGTATTCTATTCGCCACAAGTGTCGGCACGCACGGCCGCACACTCCGTGCTCTCAGGGCACTAACCGGTGAACCCGGTCCGGACCCAGTCCGACACCGCGATTCCACCACCATCCCTCGTATGGAAACTCTCGTGAGCATTTAGCCCTTTCAGCCGAAGCCTAGGCCCGTTTCCAGCCTCCCGGGAAGTCCCATGTACTTTAGGTCGCTTCTACCGAGACCACTTGGAATGGGTAGAGTTCCACCCGCCCATTGCTCACTTCACCACGGCCATTTAGCCATCGGTGCGGGCCAAGTTTCTCCTCATTCCCACAATCGATCAAAACACGCACATAACCCCGTTATGTACCGATTTGCCCTCCAAGGCAACATCGTGGCGGCAATGCGATTCCGCCCAAGCTTTTCGGGTGCGCCTCGAGGTTAACCCCCAAGGATCCCTGTATGCAATCTACCGCGTAGAAATTTCGGAAAACTAAAATCATCGGCGCGGAGTCTTCTCCGGCCATGCAATGCAAACATCACCGATCCGGGTTAAACCCGAATAGGCTTCACACACAATGCCTACGCCCGTACTCCGATTCCGGGCTCTAACAACGGGGACATTATATATCTACCCGAAGGGATTCCGCGCCTCAACGCTCACTCGCGAGAGGGGAATTTCCCCATGCATAGAAAGAAGGGAGACTACACATGCCCTATGAAGAGGATCGTTACCCTCGTAGATTTCCGCTTGCCCGCCATGAAGATGTAGACGGATGGAAAGCTTCGCCTCGCCCTTGCCTTCGAGGATCCGGACTTGGATCGTGAGTCGGTGCTCCGGTGCTCCGCCGGCGGCCGGAACTTTGCTCCTCCTCCTCTTGGCTCTCACCTCTCTCTAAGAGTTTAGAAAGAGAAAGGTAGGGTTGAAATGAGGGAATTCAGCCCCAAACTCAACCCTAATACCCCCTTGGTTAACCCACAGCCGTTAGATCCAACATAAAAGATCTGGACGGCCCGGATTCAACCCAAAATATCAGTTACGCCGATCGACACGGGTCCTGACACGACAGTGTGCCACGGGCCGTGTTACCTGGAGCTTCAGGAACGATCGTCGGGCTTCATGAACACGGCTTCGAACACGGCCGTGTTCGAGGCCGTGTGCCCCACACACGGCTTGAGACACGGCCGTGTGTCTCAGGCCGTGTGCTTCTCTGACTCGAGACTGCACAAAACCATAAAAGACCACTGAACACGGGTAGGCACACAGCCGTGTGCCTGGCCGTGTGCCCCTGTTTAGACCTCCAAAAGTGCTATTTGATCGCCCCGCGATCAACTCCGAGGTTGGGGTCTTACAACTCCCTCCCCCTTAAGAGAATTTCGTCCCAAAATTAAGAACATAGACTACACAAAAAAAAAACATAACGAGTACCTGAGGGGAACAACTCGGGGTACTCCTCGCGCATTGACTGCTCTCGCTCCCAAGAGAGCTCCTCGCATCCGCAGTTATCCCAACGGACCTTCACCATTCTGATTTCCTTGTTCCGAAGCCGCTTGACTTCGAAATCCACAATAGATATGGGCTTGACTTTCGTTGTCAACCCTTCCTCAACCGGTACTTGGTCGGCCGCTAACACCTGCGAAGGCTCTTGCACTGCCTTCCGCAAAACCGAGATGTGGAATACATCGTGCAAATCACTTAACTCTGCTGATAACCTCAACCTATAAGCTGCTTCTCCGATCCGCTCCAGAATCTCAAATGGCCCAAGGTATCTCGGACTCAACTTTTTCAAGCGTCGAATCTGTGAGACACCCTTGAACGGCTTGATCTTCAAGTACACCCAATCGCCAACACTGAATTCCACGTTCCTATGCTTGGCATTATAATACTTGGCTTGCCTATCCTGGGCAATCCGCAACGCTCCCGTATAGTATGCACTAAAGAAGTGGCATCTTCAATGTCTTGACGCTGATAAAGCTTGGACTCACCCGTTTCTAACCACGACAACGGCGTGCGACATTTTCTTCCGTAAAGAGCTTCGAACGGCGCCATCTGAATGCTTGCTTGATAACAATTGTTATAAGCAAATTCGACCAAGTATAGGTGGTCCTCCCACCTCTTTCCGAAGTCCAACGTACACATGCGGAGCATGTCTTCCAAGGTTCTGTTGACTCTCTCGGTCTGGCCATCCGTCTGCGGATGAAATGCCGTGCTAAACTTCAGTTTGGAGCCCAACATTTGATGCACTAGCCTCCAGTCATTGGACGTGAAACGCCCATCGCGATCACTCACAATACTGCGGGGCACCCCGTGCAAGCGCACAATGCTATCCACATAGAGCTTTGCCAACTTCTCTACTGGATCATCCTTCCTCATTGGTAAGAAATGCGACACTTTCGTCAATCTGTCAACGATCACCCAAATGGCGTCGTTTCCTTCTGCGATCTTGGCAATCCATGCACAAAATCCATGGATATGTCGTCGAATTTCCACTCCGGTATAGGCAAGGACTTCAGAAATCCGCCCGGCTTTTGGCACTCCGCCTTCACCAAGGCGCACGCTTGACATCTGGCCACATACAACGCCACATCTTTCTTAAGTTCCGACCACCAAAACAACTTTTTAAGATCACGATACATCTTCGTGCTCCCTGGGTGGATTGAGTACTTGGTATGATGAGCCTCGTACATCAACTCCGCCCGGAGGTTGCCCCCACTTGGGACGCACAAACGATGATCCTTCCTTAATAACCCATCGTCTACCGAGAACTGGGAATTTGACCTATCCAGAGCGGCCTCCAAAAGCTCCTTCATGGAGTCATCCAACTCCAATGCCTGCCGAACCCGGTCAGCCAGGTCATACTGCACCTCTGTCCAGTTTAACATTGCCTTGGCGCTCGACTGCTTGTCAACGCAACAGATCTCATGCTTCTCCAACTCCCGTACTAGCCGCTCATCATGCACCGACAAACAGTTGGCTTGGGCGGGAGCCCTGCGGCTTAGCGCATCCGCAACTGTGTTGCCCTTCCCGGGTACATAATGTATCTTGAAAGTGTAGTCCCCCAGGAACTCCATCCACCTCCTCTGCCTCATATTGAGATCCTTTTGATCCAACAAGTATTTTAGGCTCTTGTGATCGGTGTATATGTCGACCCTTACTCCGTATAGGTAGTGCCTCCACAACTTGAGTGCAAATATCACGGCCGCCAACTCCAAGTCGTGCACCGGATAATTTCTTTCATGCACCTTTAGCTGACGCGATCCATACGCTATCATGCTACCATGCTGCAACAACACGCAGCCCAAACCACAACCCGAAGCATCGCTATACACCTTAAAGCCCTCGGTTCCACTCAGCGAACTGAGCACTGGCGCCGTGGTCAACCGTCTCTTCAGCTCTTCAAAAGCTTGCACGCACTCTTGCATCCATAAGAATCTCTGATCCTTCCTGGTCAACTTTGTGAGAGGTAATGCTATCCGCGTGAAGTTCTCTACGAAGCGCTTGTAATAGCCGGCAAGCCCAAGGAAACTACGTACTTCCTCTACCAAAGACAACACAGGCCACTCCCGTATCGCAACTATCTTCGCCGGATCCACCACTATACCTTCCCCACTCACTATATGGCCAAGGAACGCTACCGAGGGTAGCCAGAACTCACACTTGGAGAACTTTGCGTAAAGCTCATTCCTTCTCAGAGTCTCCAACACCAAATGCAAGTGCTTGAAGTGGTCTTCCTCACTCTGCGAGTACACTAGAATATCATCAATAAAGACGATCACAAAGCGGTCCAAGTAATCTCTGAACGTCCTGTTCATCAAATCCATAAATACCGATGGCGCATTTGTCAGTCCAAACGGCATGACCGTGAACTCGAAATGCTCGTACCTCGTACTAAATGCCGTCTTTGGGATATCACATTCCCTGATCCTCAGCTGATAGTACCCCGACTTCAAGTCCAACTTGGAGTATACAGACGATCCGACTAACTGATCAAAGAGATCATCAATCCTCGGGATCGGGTACTTGTTCTTCTCCGTCAACTTGTTCAATTCTCTGTAGTCGATGCACAGCCGCATACTACCGTCCTTCTTTTTAACGAAGAGGACCGGTGCTCTCCAAGGCGACGAACTTGGACACACATAACCTTGCTCCATCAGCTCCTCCAGCTGAACCTTCAACTCCGCCATCTCCATTGGCGCCAACCTATAAGGAGCATGTGACACGGGTTTGGCACCCGGCAAGAGCTCGATCGTAAAATCAATCTCTCGCTGCGGTGGGGCTCCAGGAAGGCTATCTGGGAACACATCTGGGCACTCGCATACCACGGGGATCTCATCCAAAGTGGACTTCGGCTTTGCGGCCTCCACTAATGCGAAGAACAGCTTTGCACCAGCACAAACCGCCTTCACCACCTGAAGAGCAGACATCATTGTCTTGCTCGACCCCTTAAGCCCCTCGAAAGTAGTCTCCCGCCCTACACCCAGCTTGACCTCCTTACGGTCGCAATCGATCCAAGCCTTCTGCTCTGACATCCAATCCATTCCAAAGATAACATTGAACTCTACTAACAGCAATAATGACGCTAGCAAGTCGAACTCTTGGCTCCCTATGTGAACCTTCACGGCGCACACTCTGTTCGCACGCATCGAGCACCCATTCGGTAGCAACATATCTAACTTGTCCTTCACCATCGAAGAAGGGACTCCGATGCGCGATATAAACTGTTCGGACAAGAATGAATGAGAAGCACCAGTGTCGAACAGTGCCCGTGCCGGACTATCGCTAATCACCACAAAGCCTAAGCAAAAGACATTAGCTTAACAAGCAATAGGTAATAGTATTCTCGAGTCAACTTGCATAAATTAACTCATACCTGTCACCACATCCGCTTGCTTGATGGCCTCCTGCTAGCCCAAGTTGTAGACTCTAGGCTGAGTCGGAGCATAGTGGGACGCGGTCGACTCCACCGCTTTGCCCTTTTCGTCGTAGGTAGCTCCTTGTTTCCTTTCGGACTTTGAGCGTCCACTCCAGCAGTCATGGGCAAAGTGCCCTGGCTTTCCACACATGAAACAAGCGCCCGGGGTTCGATTGGTAGTTGCCCCCGAGGCACCTGCAGAAGGAGCTGGACCCGACGTCCTAGACTTCTTGGAGATTCTGCGGTAGCCCGACTTCGACGTAGTCGGCGCCTTGAACTCTGATCTCTTGCCACCAGATTCCCTCTCCTTCTTCGCTTGCACGTTTCTCATATCCTTCTCCAAGGACCGGGCCGAACTGACCAGGGTCATGAAACCCTGTGCCTTGGGCCCCGACAGTAGCAACCTCAAATCATCCCTTAGCCCTTCATAAAAGCGGCTCGTCTTGCGCTCCTCGTCTGCGAAGGTAGCGCCGGCATATCTCCCCAACCGAGTAAACTCGTGGAGGTATTCATCAACGGTGCTATCACCCTGCACCAACTTCTGGAATTCGCTCTCTAGCGCGATCCTCTACGCCGAGGGGAGGTATCGAGCCATAAATAGTCTCGCAAACTCCTCCATCGGGACTTCGGCCAATGGCCTTCCCCTCAACTGATGCAGCTCTAGGCCCTCCCAACACAGTCTTGCGTCCCCATCCAAAAGGAACGTCGCTATAGTGGTCTTCTGCCACTCTTCAGTTTCCGTCGCAGTCATCACCATGTTGACCCTTGAGAGCCAATCCTCTGCTTGGGTCGGGGTTTCTGCCCCCGTGAACACCGGTGGATGAAAGCCCATGACATGCTTCAGTTGTCTTTCAGTTGCTCTCTGCGGCAACTCTGGCTCCAACACAACTTGCTCAACCATCCTTTGCTCTGCCGTCTGAAGCGGTACTTGGTCCACAGCAGGAGCAGGCTGCTGCACCTGCCTTGCAGGCTGCGCATTAATCATTGCCATGACCGCTTCCGCCACCAACCTAATGGTCTCGGCAGACAAAGGTGTTGCAGGCGTATCGCTTGGCGCACTGCTCGCCTCAGAACCTGGCCGTTCAGACGGCCCAGCGCCACTTCTGGTCACCTATATTCGTGCAAAAACACCGATAAGCGACCAAACACTACTGCAAACAGCAATTAAAGGAACACGCAGGTTCCTCAACAAGTGTATTTTCATTCCTAAGTGGACATTCATGGGTTCTTTTTCATGTTATAACGATGACGCACGTGACCGTGCTCACCACCCCTTAAAAGAATTCGTCCGCGAATTCCAATAAGCTAGACCGAAACCGGTAGTCTGATACCAATTTGTAACACCCCTATCCGTCGCATAGCATATAGCAGTAGGTCCGGCCGGGGCCCGACGCCATATACTACGGACAGACCGAAAGGTTACGAATATGGACAACCATTCCAACCAATTTAACCACAACGTCCTACACAACGCATTCTAACGGAAGCATTTTAAAGTTAAACAAGGAACCTATATAGGCATGAATGTCCACTAGTAATAAAATACCACAAAGGAATGACGAACATGAAAATACACAAAAGAGTTCACGGCCTTAAGGCCTTACAAAAGTGTTCGCTTAACAAGATAGCGTCTTTCATACATCGGCGCGCAGGCCGGCCATACATGAATATGAAAAAGCTAATAACTAAGCCTTCAAGGGCTGGCGCTGCAATATGGGCTTTAGCCCGCTATTTGCCACTTGGCTCCGCAGCAGCACCTGTAGAAAGCAATCCACCCAAGAGGTGGCAATACAAAAGGGCAACGGTCAGCAAAGCTGACCAAATTATAACGACCCTGTCCCGTTTCTCAGGACGGCGGTGCTCCTTCCCTGCATATAAAACTACCATAGCAATTCTATAAAGTATTCTATTCGCCAAAAGTGTTGGCACGCATGGCCGCACACTCCGTGCTCTCAGGGCACTAACCGGTGAACCCGGTCCGGACCCAGTCCGACATCGCGATTCCACCACCATCCCTCGGATGGCAACTCTCGTGAGCATTTAGCCCTTTCAGCCGAAGCCTAGGCCCGTTTCCAGCCTCCCGGGAAGTCCCATGTACTTTAGGTCGCTTCTACCGAGACCACTTGGAATGGGTAGAGTTCCACCCGCCCGTTGCTCACTTCACCACGGCCATTTAGCCATCGGTGCGGGCCAAGTTTCTCCTCATTCCCACAATCGATCAAAACACGCACATAACCCCGTTATGTACCGATTTGCCCTCCAAGGCAACATCGTGGCGGCAATGCGCTTCCGCCCAAGCTTTCCGGGTGCGCCTCGAGGTTAACCCCCAAGGATCCCTGTATGCAATCTACCGCGTAGAAATTTCGGAAAACTAAAATCATCGGCGCGGAGTCTTCTCCGGCCATGCAATGCAAACATCACCGATCCGGGTTAAACCCGAATAGGCTTCACACACAATGCCTACGCCCGTACTCCGATTCCGAGCTCTAACAACGGGGACTTTATATATCTACCCGAAGGGATTCCGCGCCTCAACGCTCACTCGCGAGAGGGGGATTTCCCCATGCATAGAAAGAAGGGCGACTACACATGCCCTATGAAGAGGATCGTTACCCTCGTAGATTTCCGCGTGCCCACCATGAAGATGTAGACGGATGGAAAGCTTCGCCTCGCCCTTGCCTTCGAGGATCCGGACTCGGATCGCGAGTCGGTGCTCCGGTGCTCCGCCGGCGGCCGGAACTTTGCTCCTCTTCCTCTTGGCTCTCACCTCTCTCTAAGAGTTTAGAAAGAGAAAGGTAGGGTTGAAATGAGGGAATTCAGCCCCAAACTCAACCCTAATACCCCCTTGGTTAACCCACAGCCGTTAGATCCAACATAAAAGATCCGGACGGCCCGGATTCAACCCAAAATATCAGTTACGCCGATCGACACGGGTCCTGACACGGCCGTGTGCCACGGGCCGTGTTACCTGGAGCTTCATGAACGATTGTCGGGCTTCATGAACATGGCTTCGAACACGGCCGTGTTCGAGGCCGTGTGCCCCACACATGGCTTGAGACACGGCCGTGTGTCTCAGGCCGTGTCCTTCTCTGACTCGAGACTGCACAAAACCACAAAAGACCACTGAACACGGGTAGGCACACGGCCGTGTGCCTGGCCGTGTGCCCCTGTTCAGACCTCCAAAAGTGTTGTTTGATCGCCCCGCGATCAACTCCGAGGTTGGGGTCTTACAACACTTTTGCAGCATAAAGTTCTTATCTCGTTGTCTACAATCCACACCGGCTCCAGTCGCACAGACCTATCAGACGCCATAGGACCATCAGTTGTGGGGATGTATTGATCGGGCCGTAACAGCGCCTTCCGAAGCGACGACACATGAACACGTCATGGAGATTCTCTAGCTCGGGCGGTAGCTCCAACCGATATGCTAACGGGCCAACCCTTTCTAGTATAGTATAAGGACCCACATACCTCGGGCTGAGCTTCTTCACACCACGCACCCACGACACTCTATGCATCGGCCGAATTTTCAGACATACTTTATCACCCACTTGAAACTCCACCAGACAGTGCCTTGCATTATAATACTTTGCCTGCCGACTTTGAGCCTCTAACATGCGATCCCATATCAGTCTAACCACCGCATTAGTGTCATCTATATACTCAACTCCCAAAGTCTTCGGGTCTTCATCTTGCACCCAAGACAAGGGGGTTCTACACCTCCTTCCATAAAGAGCTTCATGGGGCGCCATGCCAATGCTCTCCTGATGGCTGTTGTTTTAGGAGAATTCCACCAGGGGTAAGAGCCTTTCTCACGGCTCTCCCCTATCCAACACACATAATCTCAATAGATCCTCCAATATCTGGATGGTCAGCTCAGACTGTCCGTCCGTATGAGGATGGAACACGGTGCTGAACGTAAGGCGTGAGCTCAAATACGCCTGTACCGCCTTCCACTCCTTGAAAGTAAAGCGACCATCACGGTCAGAAACTATCGTCTTAGGAACGCCATGATACCGTACAAACTGCTCCACAAAGAGACGTACAAATACATCCACGTGAGTCTCCTTATTCATAGGAATAAACCGGGCTACTTTTGTCAGTCGATCAATGATCACCCATACTGAAAGATATAAGTTGTCTACCTAAATCACCTAGAGGGGGTGAATAGGTGAGATGTGCGTCTAATGCGGAATAAAAAATTTAGCAACTAGCATAAATAAGTAATCAAGAAATCACAAAGACGACAAGAGATTTATAGTGGATCCCCGATCTTGGGTACGTCCACTTTCCTCACTGATCTAGCAAATCAATAGACTCGGGTACTCCACTATCTCGAATTGCAAACAAATACTACACCTTGGAACCATGTTCCTACAAAACTCGATCCCAAACGGATCTACACTCGGAAGATAGAACTTCCTACCACTCGGAGATAAATCTCGTAAAAAAATTTTTTTTTGAGGAAAAATACAAAAAAAACCACAGATCTGGATCTTTGGCTTTGTCTTCTTCGTTGAGAGCTTTCGGCTTGGACATAAAATGTTGAAGAATTCTTGACAGAAATCCACAGATCTGAGACTTGGAATCACCACGATCAAATAAAAATATCAGAGATCGATGAAGCACGAAGAGATCAGATGATTCTTCTTGATTCTGGATCGCTTGAGACTTAGAGATCGGCAGCAGCGGCTGTGAGAAGGACGATCCAGAGCTCTTTCTGAAACCAATAATGACGGCTGAGAGAAATTAGGTTTTTGGAAAAATTTCTTTCTTAATATTTTCTGTATCCTTAAAAGAAAAAATGTTGTGTTTTGTTTAGGTCAAATCAGAAAAGACCTTTTTATAGGCGAGCTGCAACGGTCATACTAATCTTTACTGACGACACGTGGACCAATCAGAAAAGAGTAATTCAAAATACCATTGAATCTGGACTTAGAAATATTCCAGGAAATCTGAACCAATATACCCGAGAGAAATGATATACTCGAGTATAAGAGGTCTGCTACTCGAGTAGATAAGAGAGGAATATACTCAAGTATAAGGAGAGAAACTACTCGAGTATCTTGAGAAGAACTACTCGAGTGACTAGAGAAACTACTCGAGTATAGCAGGAAACAACTACTCGAGTAAGATAAGACCTACTCGAGTATGGGAAAATATACTTGAGTGTAAACACAAAAATACTTCTCAGAAAAGAAAACTTGAAGAATATACTCGAGTACAAGAATTGAAAATACTTGAGTACAGAGAAGACAACCTACTCGAATAGAAAACAAAGGATCCACTCGAGTACCTGAGCAACTACTCGAGTATAAAATAAATCTACTCGAGTACTAAGTCACTTAATCGAGTATATATGGGAAGTACTCGAGTATGTGGACTTGGAAAAGTTCAGACTGAATACAGAAAGCTCTACTCGAGTATAATACATAGCCTACTCGAGTGACTAACCATCTACTCGAGTATAAAATATCACCTACTCGAGTAAAAGAAATCTACTCGAGTATAAGCTCATATACTTGAGTATACAGAGTCTTCTCGAGTATGTGCAAGGATCTACTCGAGTACTAAGTCACTCACTCGAGTATGTGAAGGATACTACTCGAGTATGTGGACTTAAAAAAATTCCAAACTGAAATAATCTTCAATACTCCATAGTCCATAAGTCCAAATGCATGTAGATGAAGTGTATCCCAATAGAGAGGCTATACCTGAGTCAACACCTTGGATCACACAATGAGGGATTACATTGTATGGTCCTGTGTTTGGTGACCCATTATAGACTGACATTGGTATACACTTGGCAATAAGGTCCTGCATACATACAACTCAAACACAATATCAAATACAACTTAATTCATCTTAGTTCGAGGTCTGACTTCCTACAAATCTGAGGTGTTGTGGAGACAATTTCCAACAATCTCCCCCTATTTGTAGAAGTCAGCATACTCTACACTAAGGTGAATTACTTAGAGTAAAAAGAACAATGATAGCATATATCAATGATAAATAAAGCAGTAAACTACTTTAGCAAAGAAATAATAATAATGGATAACCATAATCAGAGTTATATATAATAGAGATTTCCATTTCAACATCATCATTCACTCAAGGATAAGCTTCTCTATGCAATTTTTCTCTTTTTATCTTTTGCCTCTCCAAGTAGCTGAAAGGTTTAGGAAAGTAAGTTCTGGGCCTTGGAGGAGCAGCTGGATTATTGTATCCCCATCGCTTGTCATGCAATCTGATTTTTATCTGGGATACGTCATATGCTTTCCATTCAGAGGAACTGTAGAACTGATCTCTATGTTCTCTAAAATCTATCACCAGCTTCAAGGTATCAAAAATCAGAGACTTGGAGGTAGGACTCCAGACTTCAGCATGCACTACTTCAGGTCTTTCCTCTGGAACTGGGGCTGGCTCTTTCCTAGGTGCAGAACGGCTAGCAGAAGCGTCGTCACCATACTTTCTTTTCTTGCTGGGAGTACCCTGATCAGCAGGTCTTCTAGATGAGAAAGCACCTTGATCAAAGTATCCTTGAGAGCTACTAGGAATATCATCTTTCCAAACATCAGAATAAGATATAGGAGGCTCAGACATCTCACCAGCAGGTCTGGGAGAGAAGACTGGCACAGCCTCTGAAATGTTAACATGAAGCTGAGCATTTGAAGGAGGATTTTCCTCAAGAGGATCTAGACTTTTGGAATGATGGTAGGATCAAGCTGGAAATCTGGGAAGTTCTGATTATGCTCCCATACTGCAGTATCATATATATAGAATTTAACTGACTGAAGTTGGGCTAGAATATCTGCTTTCATTTCTTTAACTTTTCCATCCAAAGTGGCTTGAGACTGGGCAGAGAACTGGGCAGAGATTTTTTCAACTTGTTCTTTCACTATTTTCTCCATCTTGCTGATTTCTACAGATAGCTGAGCAATAGCTTCATCTCTAAAATTCCAACTTCCTCACAAACCTTCATAACATTTGCTTCAGCCCTTTTGTCCAACTGAATTTTATTGTATGCAGCTGTTTCAGCTTGGTTCCTTACTTCACCTATACTAGTGATAGTATGGTCTATTACTTTTCCACCCAACTAAAACAGTCTTCTCAACTCTTCAGTATTGGCTTGAATTTCTGCAAAGCCTCTACTCATTTCAGATTCAAGAGAAGAGACCTTGTCTTTTACTGATTTCAGAGAATCATCAAAGTAATTTCTCTGTTCCAGGAGCATCTGCTCAATCTTACTTATAATATCAGAAGAACTGGGGGGAGCAGAGGATGAAACAGGGGCTTGAGGAACAGGGGCTACCCATGGAGGAAATTCTTCAATCACAACTGTGCTTATAGCTCTCTTTATAGGTACTATCTCAACTGAATCTTCTGGATTTATGAAATAAGGGAGAGAGAAATTCAGTGTTCTCAGAGGTCGATCAACATGCTCTGGGGACATGTCCTCGTCATCGAACAGGATGAAACTCTCATGCTGATCTGGGTCTTCAGCAGGAGACTGAGCAGGGGAGGGAGAGGGAGATGGCTGCTTTGATAGCAATGGGTCCTTTGCAAGAAACTGATCTTCAGGTAGTTGATGCTTAGGAGAGACAACAACTGATACTTATGGATGCAAGGGATCATCTGATCTTAGCTCTTCAATGAATCTGACGATATCTGCAGCAGTTGAGAGGATGTCCTCTTGAACTTGTACATCTAAGAGAATATCTGCTGGAGAAGTGGATGGATCTCTGATCTGAGCTGACTGAGATGGAGATACTGAATTCTGATGCTGAGGGCTAGATGAAGCAGGCTCCCCCTCAACAATTGCACCCAAGGTGTCACTAGTTTGATGTAAAGGAGGATATGGAATCCTGTCATCTGAAACATTGGGTTCTCTGGGGATATCTTCTTTAATAACATGAGCTTTGGATGCTTGAGCAGTGTTCTGAAGTTTTATCTCATATCTCTGGATAGAAGAAATGGAGACCTTTTTCATGTGGTGGAGGGGAGTTCCTTTGGATAAATTGAAAACTTTAGGATTAATCTCATGGAGGAGTAGAGAAATAATCCTAGCAAAATTAGGGTGTTTTACACTATCCTTGATTTTGTCCAGTAGCAATATACCAAACTGGAACTTCTTTCGGCAGACGATAGCCTGCATAATGTCAGACATATGCATGTATTTCTCTCGGATCGAATAGGTTTTGCACAGAATTACTTTAGAAATTACATCCACCAGGAATTTACCTTCAGTATTGAAATCTGCTCTGTTAAAGGAATTAGCTTAAGGATCTACTCCACAGAATAAGCTTGTTCTGTCGGAATCTTCAGGATCTAAGTCATCCTCTACATCTACTACGGGAAATCATAACAGAGTAGCTATGGAGATCTTGTCCAGACGGATTTTTACCCCTTTTACCTTGGATTTCAGTACTGTACCATTTCTTTTTATTTATAGATTATTGTAGAATTCTTCAACATCGGGAAGAAGAACCTTACACGAAGACTGCAGGAGGAAGGTGAGTCCGGCGGTATCGAACAGGATCAAGAGATTACGGAAGTCATCCGAGCGGTCTGCTATCCCTTCAGGAGCAAGCTCCGAGCCGATCCCAATCTTCGAGGGGGCCATCACCGAATTTCTATAAAACTGAAATTGGGAAGACGAAGCTCTACGGGCTCTGGAAGACGAATCGTCGACGGCTTACTCGAGAGAATGGAAATTGTGGAAAGGATTTTCCGATATTTCTATTTATATATAACCCTAATTAGGTTTAAGGACGTATTTAAAGTTTAAATCATACCTGCGAGGGAGCGGCAAGAGTCTCGGTGTGCGAATATAGAAAAAAAAATTTCAAAGTTCTGGAATTCCCGTATACTCGAGTATATTTCCTCATACACGAGTATGTTTCCATGTACTCGAGTATGTAAAGTTGGTACTCGAGTATATTTTTACTTACACGAGTATATAATTCTAGTACTCGAGTATATTTTCATTTACTCGAGTATATTTTCATTTACTCGAGTATGTAAGTTTATCTACTCGGGTAAATTACCAAGTACTCGAGTATGTGAGTGTACTTACTCGAGTATATCACTTTGAAAATTATTTTTCTTGGAGAAAATTTTTACCTTCACGGATTTCTTCAACTCTGAGCCTTTGAATGAATCCACCATCACTATTCTTCTTTTTTCAGCATCCCGAGTTCCATTTTGAAGAACGAAAACTTGGTCTCATCCAGCGGTTTAGTGAATATATCTGCAACTTGCCTCTCTGTGGAGACATATTGTAGATCTATGTCTCAATTCTCCACATGCTCCCGGATGAAATGATATCAAAGCTCTATGTGCTTTGTCCGGCTATGGGAGACTGGGTTGTTGGCGATCGCTATTGCGCTGGACGAGTCGCAAAATAGAGGAATGTCCTGGAACATCATGTTGTAGTCTTCAAATTGATTCTTGATCCACAAAAGCTGTTCACAACAGCTTCCTACAGAGATATACTCTGATTAAGCCGTTGAGATGGCTACACAGTTCTGCTTCTTACTGCTCCAGGAAATAAGTCTCCTTCCTAGGAATTAGCCTGTCCCGGAAGTGCTTTTCCTATCGTCTTTGCTTCCTGCAAAATCTGCGTCAGAAAATCCAATCAGTTCACTATCATTACTTCTTGGGTACCATAAGCCAAGATTTAGTGTACCTTAACGATATCTCAAAATTCTCTTTGTAGCACTATAATGAGATTCCTTAGAGTTCACCTGGAATCTAGCGCATATACATGTTGAAAATACTATATCTGGTCTAATTGCGGTAAGGTAGAGCAGGGACCCAATTATGCTTCTGTACTTGGTTTCATCAAAAGGATTCCCTTTCTCATCCTTGTCCAGAGACATAGCTGAGGCCATTTGAGTCCTCATAAAGGTTGCAATCTCCATTCCGAATTTCTTAAGTAGCTCTTTGGTGAACTTAGTTTGTGAGATGAAAATTCCATCCTCAGATTGTTTCACCTGAAGCCCTAAAAAATACTTCAGTTCTACCATACTGCTAATTTCAAACATCCCTTGCATTAGTTTAGAAAACTTCTTACAGAGGTTGTTATCCGTAGAGCCAAAAATAATGTAATCGACATAGATTTGCACTAGCAAAATCTTGCCTTTTATTTCCCTAAGAAATAATGTCTTGTCAAACTTTCCTCTTGTGAACATGTTCTCAAGAAGAAAGCTAGACAACATCTCATACCAAGCTCGAGGAGCTTGTTTAAGACCATATAATGCTTTCTGCAGTAAATAAACATGATTAGGAAAAGTTGAGTCAACAAAACCTGGCGGTTGCTTTACATACACTTCTTCCTTTATGTAACCATTCAGGAAGGCGGATTTTACATCCATCTGATAGACAATAAAGCCCTTAAGTGCAGCATAAGCAAGGAATAACCTGATCGCCTCCAGTCTTGCCACTGGAGCATACGTTTGATCGAAGTCGATTCCTTCTTCTTGACGATAGCTCTTGGCAATGAGCCTGGCTTTGTTCTTTATAATAGTTCCATCTTCTTCCATCTTGTTCCGGTAGACCCATTTCGTCCCGATGACGTTCTTACTCTCGGGTCTAGGAACAAGTGTCCAAACTTTTCAACATTTTAATTGATTTAACTCTTCTTCCATGGCTAGAATCCGGGATTCATCCGAGTTTGCTTCCTTGAACTTCTTAGGTTCAACCTGTGATAGAAAACTTAAGAATAAATTCTCGTTAGTTGTACCTCTCCGAGTCCTGACACCATCCCAGGGATCTCCTATGATCTGGTCCAAGGGATGATCCTTTAGGTGTCTGAGCTCTAGAGTCCTTGCATCTGGGATCTCTTTAGCCACTGGAGTTGCATCTTCATCTGGGATGAATTCTCCATCTTGATCATCTACCTCTCCATTCGGGATTGTAGAGGTGATCTTGATGAACTTTTCATCTTTATCTTCAGTAGGTTCATCCAGGCTGAGTTCTTTTATCTTTGTACCTGCATCTTCAATGAGCACATTAGAAGAGTTGTCTTTGCAGCAAACTCGTCTCATCAAATACAATGTGTATCGATTCTTCTACCACTAGAGTTTTTCTATTTAATACTCTATAGGCCTTACTATGGCTATTATAACCTACAAAAATACCTTCAAACCTTTTCTCGCTAAACTTGGTAGTGTGATACTTACCGTTATTAAGTACGAAGCACTTACAGCTAAAGATTCTAAAATATGAAATGGTTGGTTTCCTGCCTTTTAGAAGTTCGTAAGGAGTCTTAACATGGTTCTTGTTGATGAGAGCTCGATTTTGCACGTGACAAGCGGTGTTGACGGCTTCAGCCTAGATGTACTCTGGAAGTGAGACATCACTCAACATAGTCCGGCAAGCCTATATGAGTGTTCTATTCCTTCTCTCAGCTACTCCATTTTGCTGTGGAATGCGAGGAGAGGAAAACTGATGAAAGATACCTTGACTTTCACAGTATTATGTCATGGCCCCAGACTTGAATTCCATTCCATTGTCACTTCTTATTTTGACTACGTAGCAGTTGTATTCATTCTGGACTTGCCTAACAAAAATAGTGAAAATATTGAAGGTATCTGACTTGTGTTTCAGAAAGAACACCCACGCAAAGCGCGAGTAATCATCCACAATAACCAACATATATTCCTTACCACCCAAACTTCTAACTTGCAGTGGACCGAACAAGTCTATATGAAGAAGCTATAAGCTTCTATTAGAATCCTTGCCTATAATGCTTTTAAATGAACTCCTTGTTTTCTTGCCTTTTATACAGGCATGACAAGGGTTGTCCTTAACGCACTTGACATTAGGGGCAACACATACTAAGTTCTGAGAGAATAGTTTATTAATATTTTTGAAATTAATATATGCTAGTCTCTTGTGCCATTGGTCAGCAAGAGATGTACTACTTTTTGCTAAAAGACATACTGGTGTACAGGAGTCAATATAGATGAAATTTAAATAGAAAATATTTCTTCTTCGAGTGCCTGATAAAATAGTTTCCATGTTGTCAACCGATTTTATCAAACACTTGTCAGCATGGAATTCAACCACGTATCCTTTGTCGTATAGTTAGCTTATGCTGATGAGATTGTGTTCCAATCCTTCAACATAGGCTACATCCGAAAAATATATGTTACCGTTAGTAATCATACTGTAGCCTTTGGTAATTCCTCGGTCTGAACCTCCAAAGATGACCTTTGGTCCATTCAACACCGGTGAAATGTTCTTGAGTAGGCTACTTGTCCTGGACATATGCCGAGAACATCCACTGTCCAAATACCAGATTGGCGTTTTAATGGCCTTTGGACGTACCTGCAATTATAATCACTTAGCCTTAGGAACCCAAATACGTTTGGGTCCTTGGTCTCGAGTTAGAATAGTCCCCCTACGAGTATTAGCCTCATGAGTGGTCATTCTCACATTGCAAACTTGAGGAGTTCTATGATTTTATAGGATTGAACCAACAATCTATGGGAAAGTGACCAACTCTACCACAACACCAACAGTCGAATCTATTGTATCTTTGCCTTATAATCTCCCGCTTGACCTTCTTGAGAGGAGGTCCAGCAGGGGTAGCATCCTTGGAGGAAGAAGCTTCATGATGATGGCAACTACATGAAGTCTTCTCCTTCATAGGCTTTTCCACAATATATTTTACCTTTGGTGCCTTCTTGATGTTATGACAATGAGCTAAGGTCCATAGCTCTTAAGTTGAATCTCTTCATAAGGTTCCTTGAAGACACTCTCGTCAAAGTCTCGAGGGCGAGTCCAACCTTGGTACCTTGACTTAGGCTTCTCTGGGATCGGCCTAGTGAAGTGTCCATAGGTGGACTCAAAGTCGAAGTCGTTCGCAGGAAAGATAACTTTCTTGAAAGAGACTGGCTCCAAAGGATCTTTCCCTTTTTCCTCGGCCAAGGCCTTCTTGGCATCCTTATTCTTTCTCTTGGCCTTCCTTCTCCTAGAGGATTTATTAGGAGCACCTTTCTGGCCTAGACCAGCACCCTTGCCCTTAGCTGAGAATTTAGTAATCAAGGGAAGTACAGTCTTAGGCTTAGAGAAACCTTCTACAAGTTTCTTTTCAGCCGAGAGTTGTTCTTCCAACTCCTTGATGATTTTCTCCTTATGGTTAAGGTGCTCAAGAGCCTTGTTATATTCTTCAATAGATTTAATGAAGTCTTCCTTGAGAGAGTCAGTCTTTGAGACTTCTTCTCTAAAGGCGCTCTCTGTAGCTTTTAAGGACTTTATCTCTTTAGCTTGAGTTTTCACGACTCGGCGACATTTGTCGTAAGCCTCAAGTAACTCCTTATATTGTCTCATGAGTTCAGATTCATCCTCATAATGATATCCCTCTTGATCATCATCATCATCAGATTCTGAAAGAGGGGTGTGAGATTTTACCTGCCCAGTGAACAGGGGGACTTATTCATCATCAGTTAGAGCCATTAGCCCAATGTAGGCTTCTTCCTCTTCTACACTCGACTCAGATGAGTCAGAGTCACTGAGGGTTTTGCCCTTCTTGGAAAACAGGCTCTTTTCTGTCCTCTTTTTTTTGTAGGACTTCTTCTCTTCTCTTTTGCCACCCTCTTTCTTCTTTTGGGGGCAATCCGCAATGACATGACCTGGCTTATTACAACAATAATAAACAATGTCAGTCGAATAATGTTTATTCGGTTTAGAACCATACCTGTCGTGGCTGCTTGAGCCTTTTCTATGGCGATCACCATCATTGCGTGATTTTCTATAGGAGACATCCTTGCCTTTCCATTGCTTCTTCTTGTTCAAGAATTTCTTGAACTGCCTTGAGAGTAGAGAGAACTCTCCATCAGATAGCTCTGAGCTAGAGGAGTTTGTCTTAGATGATTCTTCTTCATCAGCTTCAGGAGCTGGGGCAGGAGAGCTAGCCTTTGTATTCCTTGAACTATCTGCCTTCAGAGAGACAGACTTCTCCTTGGATGCAGATCTGCTCATCTCTTCTTCAGCTTTTCTTGAGTTGATTTGGAGCTCGTTAGACATAAGCTTTCCGATTAGATTCTACGGGTCCGTCTCGGCTAACCTTCCGAACTCCCGAATGGCGCATACCTTATTATCCCATTCCTTGGTCAGGGATCTTAAGTATTTGTCATTCAGTTCCCCATTTGTGAAGACTCGGCAATAAACTCTTAGGCCATTGACTATCTTGAAAAAGTTCTCAAAGGTCTCAACTATGGCTTCCTTGTGACCTTGCCTGAAGGCTTCATACTTCTGATTTAGAAGGGATCTCCGATCATCCCTAACTTCTTCAGTGCTTTCCATCAGAGTCAGCAGGGATTGCCACATCTTCTTGGCAGACTGACAATGAATAAGATTTTGCAGCATCGAGTCATCGACTGCACTTGCTATAATATTTTTAGCATTCTTGTCCAGGGAGACAAGTGCAATCTCGTCCTTATCCAACTCCATCCACTTCTTTGGGACTTGTCTGGTTGGATCTATTGTAGATGCAATCATAGGAACATACGGACCTTATTCAACAATCATGAAGATCCGAGGGTCCACTGCTTCCATGAAGAGTTTAACTCTTTCTTTCCACCTAGGGAAATTGTTCTTGGTGCATATAGGGAGCTTGGCAAAATCCTTGGTCTTACTCATGCTTGATACTTCTCTAAAGACAACTTGGGAAGGATCAGATCAATGTGTTAACCTTTTAACGATCAACCTCCCTCTGATACCAATTAAAAGATATAAGTTGTCCACCTAAATCACCTAGAGGTGGTGAATAGGTGACATGTGCGTCTAATGCGGAATAAAAAATATAGCAACTAGCACAAATAAGTAAGCAAGCAATCACACAGACGACAAGAGATTTATAGTGGTTTCCCGATCTTGGGTACGTCCACTTTCCTCACCGATCTTGCAAATCACTAGACTTGGCTACTCCACTATCTCGGATTGCAAACCAATCCTACACCTCAGAACCACATTCCTATAAAACTCGATCCCAAATGGATCTACACTCAGAATATAGAACTTCCTACCACTCAGAGATAAATCTCCTATAAAAAAAAAATTGTTTGAGGAAAAATACAAACAAAATAACACAGATCTGGATCTTTGGCTTTATCTTATTTGTTGAGAGCTTTCGGCTTGGATAGAAAATGTTGAAGAAGTCTTGACAGAAATCCACGGATCTGAGATCTAGAATCACCACGATCAAATAAAAATATCAGAGTTCGATGAAGCACGAAGTGATCAGATGATTCTTCTTGATTCTGGATCGCTTGAGACTTAGAGATCGGCAGCAGCGGCTGTGAGAAGGATGATCCAGAGCTCTTTCTGAAACCAGTAATGGCAGCTGAGAGAAATTAGGTTTTTGGAAAAATTTCTTTCTTAATATTTTCTGTATTCTTAAAAGAAAAAATGTTGTGTTTTGTTTAGGTCAAATCGGAAAGGACCTATTTATAGGCGAGCTGCAACGGTCATACTAATCTTTACTAACGGCACGTGGACCAATCAGAAAAGAGTAATTCAAAATATCCGTTGAATCTGGACTTAGAAATATTCCAGAAAATCTGAACCAATATACCCGAGAGAAATGATATACTCGAGTATAAGAGGTCTGCTATTCGAGTAGATAAGAGAGGAATATACTCGAGTACAAGGAGATAAACTACCTGAGTATCTTGGGAAGAACTACTCGAGTGACTAGAGAAACTACTCGAGTATAGCAGGAAACAACTACTCGAGTAAGATAAGACCTACTCGAGTATGGGAAAATATACTCGAGTGTAAACACAAAAATACTTCTCAGAAAAAAAACTTGAAGAATGTACTCGAGTACAAGAATTGAAAATACTCGAGTACAGAGAAGACAACTTACTCGAATAAAAAACAAAGGATCCACTCGAGTACCTGAGCAACTACTCGAGTATAAAAAAATCTACTCGAGTACTAAGTCACTTAATAAAGTATATATGGGAAGTACTCGAGTATGTGGACTTGGAAAAGTTCAGACTGAATACAGAAAGCTCTACTCGAGTATAATACATAGCCTACTCGAGTGACTAACCATCTAATCGAGTATAAAATATCACTTACTCGAGTAAAAGAAATCTACTCCATTATAAGCTCATATACTTGAGTATACAGAGTCTTCTCGAGTATGTCCAAGGATCTACTCGAGTACTAAGTCACACAATCGAGTATGTGAAGGATACTACTCGAGTATGTGGACTTAGAAAAATTCCAAACTGAAATAATCTTCAATACTCCATAGTCCATAAGTCCAAATACATGTAGATGATGTGTATCCCAATAGAGAGGCTATACCTGAGTCAACACCTTGGATCACACAATGAGGGATTACATTGTATGGTCCTGTGTTTGGTGACCCACAAGAGACTGACATTGGTATACACTTGGCAATAAGGTCCTGCATAAATACAACTCAAACACAATATCAAATACAACTTAATTCATCTTAGTTCAAGGTCTGACTTCCTACAAATCTGAGGTGTTGTGGAGACAATTTTCAACACATACTAAATCATTCCCTAAGCGCGAGCGAGGTAGCCCATGTACGAAGTCCATGGAAATATCCTCGAACTTTCACTCGGGTATGGGTAATGAATGTAACAAGCCGTCGGGACTCCTGCACTCCACCTTCACCCTTTGACAGGCTTCGCAATCTGTAACAAAATATCGGACATCCTTCTTCATTCTCGGCCAACACATGGTCTTCCGTAAGCCGGCATACATCTTTGCAATTCCCGGGTGCACTGAATACTGAGAGCAATGCGACTCTCTCAAGATATCCTCCCAGATTTTACCGCCCTTGGGAATGTAGAGCAGGCAGCGAAAATAAACGAGGCCATCTTTTAGTGGGTATTCGTCGGTAGTCCCATCTTCTATTGACTTGATTGTCGGGGCCAGATCCGCATCCACTCCTTGCTCTACCCGGATCGGGTCCCGGATATCACAAACTATGCTCATGCTGTCCAAGTACTACGTATATTCTACCGAAGGAGCATTAAATATCAAAGTAATTTCCATCTCCTCAATCATCTGAGGCAACTCCATACTCATCAATCGAGACTCTAGGATCGAGTCTGGTATTTTTCTACTCAACGCATCGGCTACCTAGTTTGCTTTTCCGGGGTGGTAGTTCAAGGTGAACTCATAGTCGCATAAGAATTCTAACCACCTCCGTTGTCTTAAGTTCAACTCCTTCTGAGTATGGACGTACTTCAAGTTTTTGTGGTCTGAAAAGATCTCGCAGTGGATGCCGTATAAATAATGCCTCCAAACCTTCAAGGCAAACACCACTGCTCCCAGCTCCAAATCATGAACTGGGTAATTGATTTTGTGCTTCTTAAATTGTCTTGAAACATAAGCAATCATGTGCCCGTGCTGTATCAATACCGCTCCCATCCCTTGATATGACGCGTCCGTGTAAACTTGAAATCCTTCCTTCTGAGATGGAAGGACAAGGATGGGGGTGGAGGTAAGTCTATCCTTCACTTCTTGGAACGCAGCTTCACATTGTGGTGTCCACTCATACGACACACCTTTCTTCGTTAGGGAATTAAGAGGAAGAGCAATCTTTGAGAATCCATTTACGAACTTGCGATAGTACCTTGCAAGTCCAAGGAAACTCCGCATATCGGCCGCCGACTTCAAGGGTGACAACTCCCTTACGACATGCAGTTTGGCCAGATCCACAGCTAGCCCAGCCCCGCTGATCACATGACCTAAGAAGGAAACCTCCTTAAGCCAGAATTCACATTTGCTAAATTTGGCGTACAAGGCGTGCTCCTTCAATTTCTTCAACACCAAGGTTAGGTGCTCGCTATGCTTCTCCTCCGTCCTTGAGTAGACTAGGATATCGTCGATGAAAAAAATGACGAAGATGTCTAAATAGGGCTCAAATACCTTGTTCATCAGAGTCATTAAAGCTGAAGGGGCATTTGTGAGCCCAAACAGCATTACGGTGAACTCGTACAACCCATATCTTGAACTAAAAGCTATTTTCTGGATGTCCCCTTCTTGTATTCTCAACTAGTAATACCCCGAGCGCAAGTCTAGCTTAGAAAACCAATGCGCTCCCACTAATTGATCGAACAACTCGTCGATCCGAGGTAGCGGGTAAGTGTTCTGCACTGTCAACCGATTGAGTTCCCGATAATCTATGCACAGACTCAGGGTTCCGTCCTTCTAATTTATGAACAATACAGAGGCTCCCCAGGGTGACAAACTGGGGCGAATGAACCCTTACTCCACCAATTATTGTAGTTGAACTCTAAAATCCGAGAGTTCTTTCGGGGCCATTCGGTAAGGGGCCTTGGATACAGGCTTGGCACCCGGCACGAGATTAATTTCGAATTCAACCTCTCTGTGCGGGGGTATTCCTGGCAGTTTCTCAGGAAATACCTCAGGGAAGTCCCACACCACCCGTACGTCCTTTACGTCCAATGCTACTTCTTTTAACTCGAACCAGATCATAAAAACTTCATCCCCCTTCATGTGCGCTTTTACAACCTGAACGGATGATAGCGTCATACGGGGTGCGAAGTTAATACCTTGGAAGATGACGTCGGAGTCTCCATGTCTCAAATAGATCTGCTTCTCCGCGCAGTCAATCCTTGCAAAGTGCCAGTCCAACCACGTCATGACCAGAATGATGTCAAATTCCGGCATTTTCATGACAGTGGCAGGCGTAATGAAATTCCTTCCCTCAATAAGTACGTCAAGCTCGCATATAGCGGTTGCAACCATATCCGAGCCGTCCGGAAGGCGCACTAGTCTAGCAATTCCAGTAAAATATTACACCCCCCATGTCCTTAATGAAATCCTCGGACACAAAGGGGTGTGAGGCACCGGTATCGAACAGTGCATATGCCATCTTTCTGCCAATTATCACGGTGCCTAAGTACCAATCATCAAAACTTATTGCTAAATAGCTAGTATGTCATAATCAACTTAAGTTTAACACTAAAAACGTGAAAGCTTACTGCACGTACATGCAATAACATTCTTGGGATTCCGTTCTTGTGCCATGTCTAGCGCGTACACTTGATCCCGGGCAGGGCCGAGGTTACCTCCTCGCGGTCCTCATCCTCGGCCACACATGTAACCCCGCCCTCGAGGGGATGCCGAAGGGAGAGAGGGAGGGGCGTTCCCAACCAATTGTGGGCAAAAGCGTCGAATATGACCCGGTTGGTTGCATTAAAAACACACCAGCCCAGGACGCCTCTCGAGTTGCTGAAATTGTTGAGGCTGCGACGGTGGAGGCAACGCGAGAGGTTGCGGAACCGGATGCTCCACCCTATAGTTTCGGTGGACACGCCCTCCACCTCCTTGATATCCTCTTCCTCTTTTAAAGTCCCGTCTCCTTCTATTGCTCGGGCCAGCTTCCATGACGCCTTCTGCAGGTATCTTACCACTACCCAAGTGGTCCGCCTTTAATCTTTTTGCCATATCGATTATCTCCGCCAAGCTAGCATCTGCTATAAACAAAAGGGCCTGCCTTAGGGGGTCTCACAGCCCTTTGTAGAAATGCTTGGCATAACCTCTATCATCTAACTCATATGAGTGCGCGAACCTTGCGAGATGTTGGAACTCCCGTTGGTATTTCGTAACCGTCTTCGATCCTTGTTTCAGTAGAAGGAACCTCTCCTTAATTTCATCTCGAGCGGATGACGGAATGCAGTTCTCCAAGAAAATATCCGAGAACTCGCTCCAACTTATCTCTGTATAGACTCGTCCTCGGAAGGTGGAGCCCATGAGTGACTTCCACCACCTCTTAGCATGTAGCTCCAAGGTAGAAACTGCGAGTTACACAGCCATGTTGGCGTGACAACGGATACCAGCCAATAATTCCTGTACTGTGTCAAGCCATTCCTCCGTGCGTATGGCTGACTCCGTCCCAAGGTAAGTGGGAGGGGAGAGTGCCCGGAAGGCGCTCAGCCAGTTAGAGCCCGGGGCCTATTGTAGCACCGAAGGCTGTTGTGCCCTAAAAGCATCCAAGATGGCGGTGAGCATCTGCCCCAACTCGGACTGTTGGAACTAAGTGGGTATGGAAGGGGCAGGAATGCCCCCCAATGGCTCAACACGCACTGGAATCTATATGAAGAATGCAAACTTACGGTCAGGTTGGCTAATCTTTAGGTCAAAGTTAGACAAACTTAGTGTGAATTACATATGGGCACACAACTGCTTTCGCTAAGTCAGTTTGTCCCCAAACTGACTAGTAGAACGGGAGTGGCCCATTGTTATTTTACTTCTTTAGGTAAGGATCATGGCAAACTTATACCATTTGAAAGACCCCCCTCCCGGAACACAAGACACGACACGAGAGGGGTCTTATGCCCAGAACAGCCCCCTGGTGGAAGCACTAACACTCGGGCTAGCCTGTACCACAAGACGCCTATTCTGACTGCTACAACCAATATCAATATATATGCCAACCCGACCAATATAATATAATAAATCAAATCCACACAAGTTATAAGTCCAAAAATACAGTAATAGAGAAGCCAAAACATGCTTCTACAAGATCAGAGCACAACTATAAAATTGCCCCGAAGGGATACAATAAACCCTCATATACTCACATCTACAACAGATGGTAGTGACGACACCGTCCCTTCAGGCCCGGTCGTCGTGGCCTGGCTGATCGGCTCCACGACCTGCTGTACCATCTGTGGGATTTCCTCATGAAAAAGGAGACGTAGCAACCGTTAGTCATAAAGACTAAGTGGCTTCACATCCTCTCCCCCGGCGACTCCTCGGAACCGGGCGGAGAAATAAACAGTGTACAATATATGTATATAAGCAGGAGTATAAACAAGCAAGTGGTATAACATGTAGTAAGATAATCTAACATTTCTACCATCTATCACAACATATGATTATAGAGTTATAACATAAAGTAACTCAACTTATATGGATGCCCATACAAGCATATAAGTTCAGGATCGTTCAATAGTAAGTAACTCATCGTATAGGAGTGCCCATACAAACTTATACGATGAGGGTCTTGTGTTTGTAATGAGGTGCAATGTTATTTATGCGATGCAATGACTCACCCATGATCACTCACAAGCAATTGCTATGTCGACACAGACTAGTAGTTCCCACTTTTCGAGCAGGTAGCTAACCTCTCAGGCGCCAACCGTCGTGGCCAGACAGTGACAGTAGAATGAGCACTTCTACTACTAAGTGGGTATCCACACTACTTCACTTAGGCCTCTGTACGCCTCAATGCTAAGAACACAATAACGAAGCCCATGCATAATACGGCCCAACGGGTTCTCTAGGGTAGATGTGCACCAAGATCCTAACCCCGAACTGGCCTATGCGTGACACAGAAGGAACCTCGGAAATAAGCACGAGGGTCAAGCCTAACCGTTCACTTGGTACGGATTGTGCCCCAGGCCTTGAACACCAAAGTACAAGCCCAACCGCCCAAAGTCTATCTGTCAACTCCCATCGGTGTGACGATTGGCGAGCCCGTAGACCACGTATCTACGAGTACCGTATGCAATTCCATAACACCTTGGCATGGAAGGAGCCACGGAGAAAGCACGAGGACCAAGCCCAACCATCCACTTGGCACGGATGGAGCCCCGGGACATGAACACCGAGGGTCAAGCCCAACCGTCCAACTTTACTCATCTCAACACCATCCCGACTAGTGTCGGCCAACGCCGCACTTACTAACTTCCACAATACTACCCGTAGGGAGACGACTCTCTAAGCATTGGACTACCAAATTTCATTCTATCAATTCAACATACATATGGCCATAGTTGATTCATCTATATGTCATACCGAATGATTTCAATATCATAAAACAAAATGCGCATAAATGATAATCTACCAATTTATATCAAGCCATTTCGTTCGATTCAAACTTGCTTCACAACTCGTTATATGAATTCAAATTAACAAACTTCAACCTTCATAACACTACGGTGGTTATCATAAAAGAGTTCACCCGAACCTCGAATTAGATTGCAACATTATTCCACCGAAAATAAATCCATGTTATACACTACCCAGAAATTTAGGTGCAGAACAAATCTGGAAAGCAACTTCATCCGAAATTCCCATTGCTACAGGAATACGGTGAGTGCGTGTAACCCCTCGATGGAAAAGTACTTCCATTGGCAACAACTTTCATGTTCAGCCTGCAACCCAGATCAGACTATAACCCACATGAAATATGCTCCAAAGCCTGTAGCATACAGAATATTATTTTTGTGCTCCTAGCTTACATCCAATACTTCAATCAGACATTCATGTGGCTACAGGCTTCACCCAAAGGCGTGTAAACACTTGTTGGAAAGGTAATTTCAAGGGCTTAAACTTTTGTGTTTATTTGAAAGCCCAGATCGGACCATTTTTTACCTGAAAAAAGCCAAGAAGGTCGTTGCATGCAGAACACAGTTTCTGCACACATCTTGAAGCGGAATGAACGGAATCGATTCATCTTCCTCCTCAAGCCGATCACCCAAAATCACAACCAGAAGTTCCTCCACCCTTATTCTCCCTCTCAAGGACATTCCTCTTCACGAATCCACCCCCATCATTATAAGACCCTTTTTTTTCTTTTTAAACCACCGGGGTCTTAGGCCCAGGATCGCCACTTTGCGGTGACACCTTCACGTCCTTAAGGGTCATCACCACAAGGCGCCGATTCTGCCGGCCAATTTGATCACAGAAAGGTAGAACAAAATGAAGTAAGTAAAAGCAAGTCCACTAGATAAATCACATATATAGAAATAAAACTGCACGAAGGGAGTGTCCACAAAATAGTATATCAGAGTACTAAAAATACGGGCTTAAGCCCAGTACAACATGTCCTCACTACAAGTCACTCATGAGGAAGCAAAACAAGCATCTACTCAAGGTCGAGACTCACGGTCCAGGCTGTATGAACTCCAGAGCTAGACTGCCCCATCTCCAAGCGCACCGGTCTCTTGGGCTGCTCCTCCATGCTGGGCTCCACGATCCCCTAAATGATGCGGTTCGAAAACCATTAGTCATAAAGACTAAGCCCTATCATCCCCTATCCCTTCCCCCATGGCTCCTTGGTACCGATCGGAGAGGAAGAAAGGGAAGGACATGAAGGTGGAGAATGAATCAAAATAAATAGGTGGCAGCGGAACTAATCTAGCAATTCTATAATAAATATGACAGAAACAAAAAGTAGGAAATATAACCATAACTTATGTGCGGAAGCGCATAAGCCAAGGGATCTTCTGCAAGGCTCCCATAGTATAAAGTGTCCCATACCACTTATATGTTGGGGTCTCGGTTATCAAACAACAGCATATATATATTGAATTTAACCTTAATTTATAAACTTGCCCACACAAGCTTATAGACCAAGGGGTCGTTTTGCAAGTCATATTGTATAAGCGTCCCATTCCACCTATACATTAGGTGTCAGGGGTTAAATGAATCGATTATGCTATGACATGCAAGTGGGTATGATGGAAAAAGCTAGTGCAACTCACACACCCGACTCTGTGCACACAGACCTTTAGTTCCCCCTTTTCGGAGCCTTTACCTCCCAGGATACCTCCGTAGTGGCAGACGGAAGCGGTGGGTTGGGCCTCGCCCACCTCTAAACCAGCAAAGCACTACCGGTCAGACCTATCGTACGCCTCAACGCTTGGTGCACTAAGCGGACTCCTGTGTACTCTTGCCGGCTGGCGCACCGGACTTAGCTTTGGCGAAGTGTAAAAAAACCACACTTGCCGAGTCAGCGTATTGGCGTCGGTGCATCTACCCTCCAATACCGAAGACCCACCACCTTAATTTTCATTCCTTTTATGCACATGCAAATTTAATCGTAATCACACAAAAATCGAGCCGAAGCTCCCCGGACCAAAACGTCCGTCTCTTAACCAACCAAGCCGAAGCTCCCCGGACCATTCCGTCCGTCTCTTAACCAACCGAGCCGAAGCTCCCATCAATATTCCTGTGCTAACATTGTTTGTGAATGGTGCAACCCTAATTACTATTTTACTCTTGTCAGCTTATTATTACAGTTTACGTTAACCTAGGACTGCCCCCGGTATTCCCCGTGAAGGGCTCTCAAAGGGCACTAGGAACTATGATGGTAGCTAAAGCCCATCATTCCCTTTCGCAAGGAACTTATTGTTATTGGTTAAATTCCCTTACCCATTCCCTTCTCACGTTACGATAAACTATCCTAGGGTGATTTTTTACCTTCCTCTCTTCGGAAAAGATGATATTTCGTCGAACTCGAGCACCTCCTAACTCTAGCCAACACCAATTCTCAACACTCTTCATATTAACCTATTGTGAAATCATCAATAAACCCTAACTTAATAAGGTAGGGCTCCTTGACCGTGGAGGTTCCTAAATCTTGAACGCGCTTCTCTCGAATTCATGCCCAACTGAGTTTAGGAAGGTTCGACCAAAATCTCGTCCAAATCGGAGACCGAAAGCTCGCTTTATGCGGTGAACCCTGCTATTGTATTTCACTCCAATCTGGGAGATTTAACGTCTGCCTCTCTCGATGGGTGCATGCAACTATCTTTACTCTTGAGTGTTGAATTCAAACTAAGAGGCTCTCGGCTTGCTAAGAGTGAAAACAAAGATGGAAATTATATATCGATGATATAACTCCAAACATGATTTTTCAAGAGTAAATCGAAGGCCTAAACCCTAAAAAGAAATAGTAAACTTAAAGCATCATAAATTAATCAACTCGAACCTCGGATCATGAAGATCGAGTACATTGAGGAGTAGTTAATCATGGAGAAGTGGAGGAAGAGAGATTTGTAGAAGAAGAACATTATGAAAACAAAGTAAAAGGGCACTTTATATTAATGTTAAAAGAGAGGTACAACTTTGAAATAAAAAATTACAAGTGCATGGAAATGAAACCTAGGCTAGCATTAATGTTAAGCTAATAATGAAATTATAAGAGCTATTACAAAAGGGGTACACTAAGCTAGAATTAAGAAAAGCTTAAAATAAGAAAGAGAGAGGAAGAACACTAAAGGAAAGACATGAAATACTCCAAGAAATAAAAGGGCAAAACCTCCCCTATCACCCCACAACTGCTCCTGGACACAAGGGGGAGCCATGAATTTATAAAATTTTTTCTGGGTCGGTCAAACCCCCTTATCACGTCCGGGGCGGGCCTTTTTGGGGGCATGTCAGGTACGGGGTTGACATCAGGCACTAGATTCTTGCAGAAATGATGATTGCTTATGTACAATGGTGGACACGCCCTATAACATGCTCATGTAGTGGGGCGTGTAAGCACGTCACGTCAAAATCATTGGTCGTAAATCTGTCAAACGTCGGAAATGGTGTTTCATGCCCGACGACACACCCGTGTAGTTGGAGCGTGTAAGTACTGTTGGCGTGCAACAATGAAAAATCTTTAATGGCGGCCTGCAGGCTTGGGGATTGGGTTACACGGTCAGTGACATGCCTAGGGAGGGCATGTCAAGTGGGCTTGTTAGGTGTTTTTCTCGGGATTTTGGTTCTGGCAGCAAACTTCCTTGGGATCGGGTTATATGCCCTAAGTACATGCCCGGGTCGGGCATGACCAGGTGGCGTGTAACAGCAAAATTGGCCGAAAGCTATGAAAACCTGCAAAAAGAAGAGAAAACATTAGTGGCAATAATATATACAAAAGGAGGACAATATATAAGCTTATAAGGCATGATTTGTGTATTAAAAAAAAATCTGAAAATACCCTAATAGTTTAGAATATAAAACATACTATCAGTAGCCAAAAAGCAAGCAAAATTTGTAATCGTTAGGTAACAAAAATAGATTGAATTTATAGAAATTTTTGCTTATAAGAGTTTAAAGGAAATAATGTAATTTAAAAATTATGCTCTCAAAAAGATTTTATGTTAAGTCTAGATCTTTAAATATTTCTAAGGGGGTTATTTTGGTTTATGAAGAGGGCTTTGGTTTTAGAGGCGAGGTATATATTTTTTTCTCAAACCTCTAATGAAATTTTTTTGAATGTGGATGTTTAGGAAAATGAAATCTTATTTTCCATATCATGTAAATTTTTGAACAACTTAAAATAACCCAATGTATATGTATAGGAGTAATGAATTTTATCCTCTGACTCCGTAACATATAATCTATTAAAAATATTGGATGCCTATGTTTACGAAACGAAATCTAATTCTCATTGACATAGATTATTTTAAGGATAAAAATTTTATCATGCCAAGTAAGACATGATAATTATGGGGAGATAGGTTGTTTCAAAAAGAAAAATGGATTTTAATAAAAGAATTTTGAGAGAAACATTTATAAATTGAACGTTCCCGTGTTTATAAAAGCTTGAATTAAAAATAAATGAAGTCTATAATTGTTTTTTCTAACATAATACATAGGCCTCTATTTTAGATAAATTACAAGTGGTTCCTAAAACAGGTACCCTATCTTAAGAACAAAGCATAAAAAATTCTTTAAAACTTAACCCCGGATATTTATATCTATCAATCTCTAATTAATAAACAAATAGTAAACAAAGAATTAATGAAATTCACATATAAATACACTTACAACTAGATTTTTTGAGAGCGAAAAAGGTTAAGAATGGTATATTCGATTTATTTGTTTCATAGTAATATTTTTTGGGATTTTTAGAGTTATTATCTTTTTTGTATTTTTGATTTTTTATCTTTTTGGGAATTTTTGTTTATTTTACTCATTTTTTTGGAAAATTTTGAGTTATTTTAATTTTTTTTCATTTTGATGTTATTTCTTAATATATATATACTAAAAATGTGAAATATATATATACATATATAATTTTTTTTGAACTATTTTTGTTTTATATTTTTTGTATTTTTAAGATTTATAAGCAAATATTTACAAATAAGGAAGGAGAGAAAAGTTATTTACAAAGGGGAGAAAGAAAGGAAGAGGGGGAAGAGAAAATAATATTTACACAAATTTTTACAAAAAATATATACAAAAAATATTTACAAAGAATATTTAAAAAGTAAAACAAAATATTTTCGGAATTTATGTTTTATAGTTTTATTTTTTTTAATATAAGATGATAAAATAAAAAATTATTTTTGGAGTTTTAATTTTATGATTTTTTTGGTTTTGTTTTGTTTTCATATTTTTGTTTTGTATATATATATTTTTTAAATTTAGGAGTGCAGAAAATAGAAGTATAGAAAAGAAAGTACGAAAACAAATACCCCCATACTTAATTCCAACATTATCCCCAATGTTGAAATGTAAGTATGCGGAACAAAAAGAATTTAAAATGCAATATTTACAAACAAAATAAAGATGGAGGGTAGAAGTTTCCCTAAAACATGCTCGGGGAGGCCGAATTAGGAACCCTGCATTATGTTTATAGTCGTGGGGTGCCTCCTAGGAGCGCTATGTTTATAGTCGTATAGCTTGAATATTTTGGCGGTTTATATGTCGAGGAGGGTTATGGTTTCGATATCACCGCCCATAGGATCGCTCGCTATATATAATTTTAAGCGTTGACCGTTTACTTTGAACAAGCCTTTTTCTGGGTGGGATATGAGTACGTTCCCATATGGCCAAACCTCTTCAACTTTGAAGGGGTCGGACTATCATGATTTTAGTTTACTCGAAAAAAGCCTAAGACGTGAATTATAAAGATGGATAATATTGCCCGAAGAAAAAGTTAATTGGGGCTTGATTTTTCGATCGTGAAAAAACTTTGAACAATCCAAATAGAACTTATTTCTCTCATAAGCATTTGCACGCCATTTTCGAGCACATTTAGTTGTCGATTTCTATTTTGAGCAGCTAAGCTAGCGTCGAGATTTAAGAGTTTTAATGCCCAAAGAGCGTGATGTTCTAGTTCTACGGGGATATATCACGCTTTCCCATAGACTAATCGATACAGTTGTTGGGTCCATTGATCCCAATGTCTTTAATTTGAAGAAGGTCTAGAAAAACAATATATACATATATTGTGATCTAACTTGTGTTTAAAGTGAATGAATGCAATTTATCCTGATAAGCTATGATGGGACAGGTTGCCTAAGTGGCTAAGTCAGGTATGTTCTTACCTAAGTGGTGGAAAGACAAAAAAATTTCTAAGTCCATAGGCATTTAGTGAAGATCATCACTCAATGCCAGATGGCTTATGGCCCTAAGTAAAGCCTATACAGTCAAAGCTAAGGCAGTGAAAAGCTGAGAAAATAACCTAGTCTTTAGGTGTTGAGTGATATCAACTGACTCAATGTCATACAACAAAAGGCTATGAGACAGGCTACAACAGTAAAAGCTGAAGTTGGAATGAGCTAAATAATGGCTAAGTACATAGGCATTTTAGTGAAGTCAACTCACTCAATGCCATGCTACTGAATAAGCAAAAAATTGACTAAGGTGGAAAGCGTTCGGTGAGGCATGCTCACTTAACGCTCTAAACGCCATGCTAGTGAATTAGCAGAAAATTTGCTAAGGCAGAAAGCGTTGAGTGAGTTATGTTCACTCAACGCTCTCAACACTTATGTTTCTTAATAAGCAGAAAATTGGCTAAGGCAGAAAGCGTTGATTGGAGGTTACTAACTAAACACTATCAACGCCTAGTGAAGACAGAATTCTATCTAAGGGGTTTGGCATTGAGTATTGCTTACTCACTCAATGATAAATAGCTGTAAGCTGATAAAGCATGATTGGCGTTGAGTAGAGCTGAATCACTCAACACCTAGGATCAGTCTTAATACTCTAAGTAGTTTGGCGTTGAGTGAAGATGACTCACTCAACGCCAAGAGATAGTAAATTTGTCTATGCATTTTGACAATGAGTGATGCTTACTCACTCAATGCCTATTCTCTGATTCTTGATTTTTTGCTAAGTCTACAGCTGGTGACATCAGCAAGTCAATAAGTCAACATATTTTAAATTAGTGGCGGGATTGCTACCGTACGCGACAAAGGACATCGCAGACCTATTGTATGATAGTATGCATTAAAGCAAATTTGTTGCCAACATTAAATATGGGGGGCCCATTGCTAAAAGAGCCTTTGGGTCTCAATACATAAAAGAAGTAATTGGTGTTCTTCTTCCTGGCCATTATTATGGAGATATAGAACAGGAAGCTCAAGCTGAGAAAGGAAGAGAGCAAGTTAGCTGTTGGAATCAACATCTTCAACATAAAGATAGCTGGTGATATTCTCACCTGCACCAGCAAGTTAGTTCAGAGTATCTCCTCTTAGCATAAGATTGTTGCTAAGGGCCGACCCTTGCTGTAGGATCTTCAAAGTTCCAACAGCTCAAGCATCTTAAGATCTTTATCTGGAAGCTGTGAAGAGAAGAAAACTTGAAAAGTAGAGATCTGAATGAAGGCTCAAAGGACTATTCCTTAGACGTCAAAGTTAGGGATGAATCACCTCAGCCCAGAAAATAAGGTAGGGCAAAACAGGGCTTTGCAAGTTTCTTCAAGCACAAGTAATTACTTGTTGCTGTGAAAATAGTTAGGACTAAGTATATCTTAGTTCAGTAAAGGTTAAATCAGGATGTAATCTCCTGCAGTCATATCAAGAAGCTTGATACAGAGAAATATCCTTTGTGTCAAGCATATCCATCAACCCACTTTCATCTTGAAGGGTTCAGTTTACCTGGATCTGAGCTATAGGTGCCTTAAAGGGTACTGAGTTGTAGGAGTTCTGCAGTACTCTGAGAGTAGGGCTATGTCCCTGAAGATGTCGGGTTGTAGAGCCTGAGTTGTAAGCCTTAGAAATAAGGCTTAGGTAGGTGATCAGTGGATTACCGAGCTATAGGAGCTCTGCAGGGCTGTGAGGTAGGAACCCTTGTTGTTCTGAGTTTGGATTCTATGAAGAATTTGAGTGTAAGGCTGAGTTCCCTAGGTGTAAGCTCCTTGGAGAATTTTGGAGAAGTGCATAGTCTAACAAGACAATTGGATATGTGGGAGGGAAAGTGGATGTACCCAGTTGGGGAACCACTATAAATCTCTTTGTGCTTTGCTGTGTTGTTTTCGTAAATCAACTTGAAAATAGAAATTAATCAACCAATCAAGAACCAAACTGAAATAAAGTAAAAGAATAAGAAAAGATACCAATAACCTATTCACCCCCCTCTAGGTTATTTAGCTATCCTTGAAATTAAAGACTTTCAAGTGGTTTCATATGGACGTAACTCAAAAAAGACCTAACAGTCTGAGTTGACCTCTAAGGATAGTTAAAAGGTTAAACTTATGTGTTCAAGGATGAACCATAAGATGAGGAACTATATTGAGCAGTGATGAGTCTGATTTATATATGATTTTTCGGACTCAACTGGGCTTATTATCTTGCATGTGCACTTCTTTTTCAATCAGAAAGTTACATTTTTGTTTAGATCTTCACTTCACCAAAAGTACAATGTTTTAGCACTTGGGTGTGCAATTGTGCATTCTTTTGTTGGGGGAAAGCACATGGTGCTCCCAATGGTTCTTTTGGATCATTTTATGCTGTGTATTGTTGCTGGGAGCTTGTGCTCTAATTTTGGTTTTTGCTGTGCAGGTGGTGCATTTTCCCCAAGGCAGGAATTCTGATTTATGGAAAACGCACGGTCATTCATTTCCTTAGCACACGATTTCGTCGTAATCGTGTGTTTGACTTGGTCGAGTGGATCTAGACGCATTTCGTCGAGATGAGCTCGAAGAGTATAAACTCACGATTAACGCACGGTTTCGGCCAAACATTGCGAGAATAAAATGCACGGTTGTCCCTTACCTTTCGTTTAGGCACCATTCTGTGGTAAATTGTGCGACTTTTTCACGCACGGGCTGCAGTGCCCGTGCGCGAGTAAAATGCACGGTTCCTTTGTTTTCTCCTGCTTTCCTATGCTCTGTGTTTACCCGTGTGATTTCCTTCACGCACGGGCAGAAGCCCCCGTGCGCGAGTAAAATGAACGGGTCAACGCATCTTCATCCGCAAGCTTGGCCTGGAATTTAAATAACGCACAGTTAATGCACGGTCGTGCGCCAAACCGTGCGTGACCAATTTTCTAACCTTTTTCAATTTAAGCGCAGATTTTCTTCCATTTGAGTCTTCCGCAAATTTTCTCCGCCGTTTTCGTCTCCGAGGAAGTGTTTCGCTGTTACCCTTCATCTTCCACCGTAGGGAGGGTCTCCGGGCAAGCTTTTATTGCCAAATCTAATCCGGAGCTTCCTCTCAGCCTCCACCTTCATCCTTAAGCTTTAATAAGAGTTTTGACCTAGCATTCTCCATCAAGCTAGGAGAAGTTTGTGCTATCCTCCACCAGCTCGTGACACGAAGAATACTAGTCCATTGGGAGAGAGTGACATCCTCCTCTACCCCGGACGTAGTTGAGGACCGAGCTAGGAAGCGAATTAACAACCCGGCGAATCCTTCCTTGATCCTCAGCAAGACTTCAGATCTGGTCGATTTCACACACTTTTCTTCTCTTGTTGTTGATAGTTTAGTTGATCTCTTTTATATGATGAAGTTGTTCTTATTTTGATAAACATATGTATACAATCATGTCTATGTGATTCAATATTTATGTTATTTGCTTGAGGTTCGCCTTTATTTTCCATCATCCACCATCCATTTTTGTTGTTCTAGCAATTGCTAGAAGCGTGCGTAGTGAAGAGGTGCTCTCGACCCTCATTCTGAAATCCTACTTGTAAATCCGCCCAGTGATTCAGTACATAGCTATTGAAAGTTAGGGTAAGCTCTGAAAAACTCTAGAGGGGGGGGGGGGGGGGGGGAGGTGAATAGAGTTATTGAAATCTTTTGATTTTTACTAAAATAAAAGATCTTTTAATAAAATAGGTTACTATAGTATAAGTGTATAGGTGCACAAGTGCAGTAGAAAAACTAAGCTACACAATAAGAATATATCACAACACAAGCACAAAGCAAAAACTAAACAGCACACAGACAACAAAAGAAATTTATAGTGGTTCCCCAAACTTGGGTACATCCAGTCTTATACAACCCTAGGTAGGAATCCACTACAGGTTTTGATCAGGTGACTGCCACCAATGAGCTTTTGATCAAGTGCTAAAAACCAATCCTCAAGTCTTTTGGTTAGGAGACTTGCAACCAGGAATAATTTTGAAGGGACGAGAGAGTGATAGTATTCTTCTCTTTCTCACCTACAATTGAGAGAAGACTAGTGGATTTGTGTTGTTGTCAAAGCTCCCCCTGAGATCTTGACTGGTTCAGGAGTGGAAGCTTTGCAAAAGGGTGAGTAGTCCTTTTAGCTATTCAGAGATCCTTGACTGATTTGAATTGCTTGTCACTTGAGATCCCTGAAAGAAAAGAGAGAAAGGAAGAAGGACTCTTGATGGTGATGGTTGTTCCTTCTTCTTCTCTTGAGAGCAGTAGTTTTTCTGAGAACTGTTTTCACTGAACTTTTGATGTCTGTAAGCTTTTTCCTGTGTGTTTCTTGTTGATAGCACACAGGTTTTTGTGTATAACTTTTCTTCTCTATTTTTCTTAGCTCTCAGTGTGTGTCACTTTTCTGAGAGATACTCTAATGATATCTGTAGCTTGGTCGAATTCATAAATTTCTAATAAATGCTTAGCCGGAATCTCGGAAATGAATACGGCTAGTATGCTGTCATATATTCTATTCTATGTCTGTCCCGAGATATAAGTAGTTAATTCCATGAAGAATATTTGTAATCAATACTGCTACTAACGACTCAATTCAAAAGATATAAGAGCATTGATTATCCAGGAAAATTAACAACTTATAGTAGTATAAGATAAGGAGACAAAAGAAAAAAATAAATGAAAATATGCCTTACAGTTTTCGTCAACCTGAGAACAGCTTTCGTCGACCTGAGAATGGCTGTTCGTCGAGCGGAGATCCAAGATCGTCGAGCTGAGTCTGCAGTCTGGACTTAGAATATTTTCTGCTGTTGAGTATTGAAGTATTGATCTTGGCGTTGAGATCGTTGAGTGAACTTTGGCTCTGAATAAATTTTGGTGTTGAGAGATCTTTGGCTTTGAGTGCACTGTGGCACTGAGTCAATTTTGGCGCTGAGTGCTGAAGTGTTAGTCGACCTGAGGATAGAGTTTGTCGACTGAAGTTTGACAGAGGAGTTATTACTATGTTCAGAGATAGTCGAGATGAGATATAAGTTCGTCGAGTTCAGCTCAAAGAATTATCTCTGGGTTAGTCGAGCTGAGCACCACGATCGTCGACCGGAGTTTGACGAACACAGATCTTTTTATTAAGTCTTGAATCTTCTATGTCTTGAGTCTCTAGAAGTGTTGGAGGCTGGTCCTTTGAACTGTTGCCTTAAGGGACCAGACCTAGACTCTAAGACACAACTATGACCCTTATCTTTACATGTTGGGTCATATCCTAACTCAGTGAACCTAGCCCAAATCCAACTCGTGGTTCCAACAGTGCCCCGTGTAGTCTTCCATCATGCCTAGCGAAGCAATGCATAGCAGTATTGCATAAGAGTAGGTTATAGTGTTTTAATTTCCTTTTTTGCAACTATCAAAACCCCCTCCTTAGTTAACTCTGACCTAAGGACTTCAATCTCAAGTCCTCATCGAAATTAACTCCAACTTACTTTGTTACTTGAAGAGATCGATACTTGGGGAAATTCGCCCATGTTATATTACTTGTGCGATCGGTACACTTGTCATTCAAACGCATCAAGTTTGTGGCGCCGTTGCAGGGGAACACAGTCGTGTGAGTTTTTGGAGAGAGAGATAGGAGATAGAATCCCTTTTTCCATTTGTTCATATCATGTTTATTCATTGCTTTAGTTTTTAAATTTTGTTACTTATTTTTCTTTATTCCTTTTCTAATTTAAATTTTTTAGGTGCAGACATTCATTTTCTTTTATCTGCTAGCGTGTAGTTAATTTTTGCTTAGAATATTTCTTGTGGTGAATTTTTTCTTATTGCACCATGTTTTCTTATATAAATATCCATTGTAGATGGTGCGGGGATTATAGGAATGGTAATGATGAGTGCCCCATTGAAGATAGTGAGCATAATTCTCGTGGTTCAGTGTATGGAGCACCCTCCTCTTATGGTACTTCATACCCCTTACCCAAGTCTTATGGTCACTTCTCTTCTACACCTTCACCTATTTCTTATTCCTCTCCGGTCCGCCCTAGACTGAGGAGTAATGGAAAATGGTGTTTGTGTTGTCGTAGCACCCAACACGTGTTTAAAGATTGTGTAGAATGTAAGTGCCATTTGGAGGAGGATGATGAACTTGCTATCTGATTCGTTCCATCAACCTCTCAATCGGCTACCCCTTCTGATTCTGATGATATATTTGCGGTAACACCTTCTCTATGGGGGACTACTATGGATATACCTATATGACTTTCTACCGATCGGTGTGACGATATTATGGTGCCGTCTTTCCGAATGCATTCTTCCCCTCTTTTGGATTCACCCCCGGAGGAACCCGCTCGTATTTTCTCTGATGTTGTTATTACTCTACCTTCTTCGAAAGAATTATCTACACCTTGTTTTAGTGAGTCAGTTGATGATACTCACAATGATCTATGCTTGGATCCTTCTGGGAGTGAGACCAGGACCACTCCCCCTATTTCTGATAATTTTAGTTTTTCAACTCCTTTATTTCTTGATCCCCTTTCTATATATGAGCCCGTGCGGGTTGAGTCTTCGCAGGTGTTTTAGGAGGAATTGGAGCTTTCTGCTCTACTCATCGATGATAGCATCCTCTTTTGCGAGGAGGTTGATTCCTCCTCTGTTGAGGAAGCTCCATTGATTACTTTTTCTCCTGCCATCTTCCTGTGGACAATACCTTGCTAGGCAAGAATATATTTTGTGGTGAGATGACTAAGGACCAGTGCTCCTACACTTCTTACATCCTATTTCCTCTGCCTGTGAGAAGTAGGTATGATTATTTAGGCAGAGGGGTAACTATTGTATTGCCATATCGGTACTCTCTACCGAAACAGATAATGGAGCAGTTACATGTGCTCTTTTCCTTTCATAGGCCCATTAGCTAGAAATGTATAGATTTTAATAACTCGTGCTGGGATGACAATTACTCAGTAGTTATCAGAAATTTTCTGTATTTTTATTTTCATGTCTATTTTAGTTTTAACATTTCTTTTTGTATATTTTTTTCTTTTGTTTTTGCGGAGCTCACCCCTGTAGGTAATCTTAACAACTTTGTATTGGCAGGGTTACGCTTCTTCTTATGGCAGGCATGCCTCTATTTTTCAAACGTCTTCTGGAATGCTCACTGACTGAGCCTTTGGAAACCTCTCCCCATGTCTTTATCAGATTTAAATTTTTATATCATATGTTGTGAAGCTTAGTTTAAGTCTGGGGGAGAGCCATTATTAGTTACCTATTACACGCGCATTTTTCGTGTGCATAATAGAAGATTTTATTGTTTTATTTTTATTAGTTTATTGCATCGCACACAACTGCACCCACATGAGCGCATACTTAGCCGTTAGCGTGCTACAAGTTAAACACGTTTCTTTTGTATGATTTGGGAAAATTATTGTGCTGGCATAGGACTGTGAGGCGAAGTAAAATGTTGACTCATGTAGTTCTCCTAGTCGAGTTCTCTCGTCTCGCGTAGAAATTTGAGTAGATTTAATTTTTTTGTATGCTTATAGTTTTTCATTTTTCAATTTGCGTAAACACTTTTTATTCTACTCGAAAATTGGTGAATCTGGTGTGAATTAAACGGTAGTGTAGGGATGTGTATAGCCGTCACTAGACTCATTTTGCTTGAGTCGGGAGGAAAGATCATCTTTCTCGGTGGCTAAGAACTTGCCCCAAGCTACTCTCGAAGCATTGGTGCATGGTTAGTCGAGCGTGAGTGATATGTAGGCCCTCATTTTGGACCGGTTGAACTTTGTACAATTCCTAACGTCTTATCCTCACTAAGCCCCGTTGTGCCTACCCCTTCTTTTGATTCAGCTCCACCATTATTTCTCCAAAGCCTAATAGCCGATCCTAGTCGCACACCCAAGTCGAGCTTTAGTGTTGTAGATTTTAATTTTGGGGTGTTGATGTGGCGATATTACATGTGAATTTGTGGAAGTGCTCCAAGGCTTTTATTTTCTGAAACTATTAAAAGGAAAAAATAATTTGAAAAAAAAAATATTTGTGAAAAAGAAAAGTGAAAATAAAAGTATAATTGAAAATCCTATTTGAGATGAGATTATATTTGGAGTAGGCGGTGCACACACCCATATGTTAAAGGTTAAGTCTGGTGGTGTGGTGTACCCCCGTGTATTTTGCTTAGCAGAGGGATTCTTTTTCTGATAGCTCATTTGGGTTAGGTGCATAGCCTTACTGTTTATCTTTGTTTACCTCACTATAACCCAAGCCCCATCTCTTATCCTAATGTCCTACATATTCACGCTTGAGTCGAACAAGTACCGTGGAGAGAGTGTGAACGGGCAAGCATATGGTCCCCGACATTGGTGGATTCCTTTGGAGGTGATCAAGAGCCTCGGTCTTTGGAAAAGCTCACCTTAGTGGTCTGTCTACTATCTTCCAATGCATGAACAGATGATTCACCGTGATTCCATTTTTGAGTAGTAATAAAATTTTGATACGCATTGTGAAAAGTATAAACTATATTGTATACTTAGAAATTTTCTCTATTATATTTTTACGCGTACGAGCATGCGACTTTGCATGGTACTCCGTATCACAATTTTCGTGTTAGATAAATCATTTTCCCTATCTGTATTGATTTTGTTTGCTTGGGACGCGCAAACAGGTAAGTCTGGGAGTGTGATGAGTCCGATTTATATACGGTTTTTCGGACGCATCTGGGCATATTATCCTGCATGTGCGATACATTTTCAATCGGAAAAGTTATATTTTTGTTTAGATCTTCACTTCACCAAAAGTGCATTGTTTTATCCCATGGGTGTGCAATTGCTCATTTTTGGTTGGGGGTAAGCACATGGGGCTCCCTATGGTTCTTTTTGTTCATTTTATGATGTGTATTGGTGCAGGTAGCTTGTGCTCCAGTTTTGGTTATTGTTGTGCAGGTGGTGCGTTTTCCCCAAGGCATGAATTCTGATATGTGGAAAATGCACGGTCGTGTGTTTGCTTTGCTCATGGTTTCTTCATAATCGTGTGTTTGACTTGGTCGAGTGGATCTCGACGCATTTCGTTGAGATGGGCTCAAAGAGTATAAACACACGGTTAACGCACGGTTTCGGCAAAACTGTGCGAGAAGTAAAAGCACGGTTGTCCTGTACCTTTCCTTTTGGCACCATTCTGTGGTTATTCGTGCGATTTGTTCACGCACGGGCAGCAGTGCCCATGCTCGAGTAAAATGCACAGTTCCTCTATTTTCTCCTGCTTTCCTGCGCTCTGGTTTAACCCGTGTGATTTCCTTTACGCACGGGCAGAAGCGCCCGTGCGCGAGTAAAATGCCTGGGTCAACGCATCTTCATCCGCAAGCTTAGCCTGGATGTTTAATAACGCACTGTAAACGCACGGTCGTGCGCCAAACCGCACGTGACAAATTTTTTGACTTGTTTCTATTTAAGAACAGATTTTCTTCCATTTGAGGCATCCACACATTTTCTACGCCATTTTTGTCTTCGAGGAAGGGTTTCGTCATTCCCCTTCATCTTCCATTGTTGGGAGGTTCTCTAGGCAAGCTTTCACCGCCAAATCCAAGTCGGAGCTTCCTCTCGACCTCCTCCTTCATCCTTAAGCTTCAAGAAGAGTTTGGACCTAGCTTTCTCCATCAAGGTAGGAGAAGTGTGTGCCATCCTCAACTAGCTCGTGACACGAAGAAGACGGGTCCATTGGTAGTGAGTGACAGTCTCCTTTACCCCGAACGTAGTTGAGGACTAAGCTAGGACACGGATTGACAACCCGGCGAATCCTACCGTGAATCCTCAGCAAGACTTTAGATCCAGTCGATTTCGCACACTTTTCTTCTCTTATTGTTGATGTTTTAGTTGATCTCTTGTATATGATGAAGTTGTTCTTATTTTGATAAACATATGAATACAATCATGTCTATGTGATTTCATATTTATGTTATTTTCTTGAGGTACGCCTTTATTTTCCATCATCCACCATCCATTTTTGCCGTTCCAGCAATTGCTAGAAGCATACGTAGTGAAGAGGTGCTCTCGAGCCTCATTCCGTAAGCCTACTCGTCCATCCGCCCAGCGATTCGGTGCATAGCATCTCGTGTAGTCTTACATCGTGCCTAGCGAAGCGAAGTATAGCGGCATTGCATAGGAGTAGTTGATAGTGTTTTAATTTCCTTTTTTGCAACTATCAAAACCCCCTCCTTAGTTAACTTTGACCTAAGGACTTCAATCTCAAGTCCTCCTCGAAATTAACTCCACCTTACTGTGTTCCTTGAAGAGATCGATACTTGGGGAAATTCACCCATTTTATATTACTTGTGCGACCGGTACACTTGCCGTTCAAACGCATCAAGCAGCAAATCTGTAGAGAGGACAAGATCAGCATTGGCCTATTGGCAGCTCTTTATGATGACAAACTCCTTCTAGATGCAAGAGCAAGAATCAGGGCCCCTCTGTCACAATCAGAGAGTGACACAGAGGTGGATGAAGCTGTAGAAGGGAAATGCAGATGCAATGGACAAATAGATACCCCAAAAGTAGAATCTTGCAAGGATTAGCCTGGTCAATTTAAGGTACATTCCCCATCTGGCTCATCCTATGAGTTTGGATATGAATCCTGTATAGAATCTGATGTCTCCTCATCTAGTGATTATGAGGGTCCTTTGACAGATGATGATATCAATCAATTGATTGACAATCATGCAGCCCTTCTGAATGCTTTCAAGGAAGGAAAGATGCTTGTTAAGAAACAAGCAGAGGAAATAGCCTCCCTACAGAACACTGCTTCCCAGTTGGATGAAGTTTCATCCTTTCTTTGTGTAAAAGAGAGGGAAGCAGCTCATCTGAAAATCATGGTGGATATCCATGTTGGGTCCTAAAAATACAAGGACTCTATTATCAGGAATCTTGAGGAGAAACTTGATAGGGAGAGGAGAATTGTGGCTAACTTCTCTTAGATAGATTCTATCAAGAGAAGATCTGAATCTGAGTGGATTTCTAAAGTAATCAAATCTCAGAAAAAGAGACCAAGTTCCTGTCAGGCCTCAACCAATCTTTCACAAGGTAATTCTTCCTTCCAACAGGTATTACCAAGACCCCAGGGATGGTCACTGGATGAATGAGAATCTTCCTTGTAAGACTACAAATGTCTCTTACACTAGAGGAAGAAAGGACATGGGTCTGAGTGCTCAGAAGGTTCCCCATGAAGAAGTACAAAAGGCCCATCATACACCTTTTGTATTTAATGCACCAGCTCAATCTCCCTTGAGCAAGATAGTGGCCATTTATCCAAATCTCCCTGCTCAAACTCAGACTAAGGGTAAATCTGTCAGGATATAAGACCCAGAATCTTCCAAGGACACCAATAGTATGCCCTATATAAGGAGAACTACTGTTGATAGACCTTGTGAAAATCCAAGCTCTTATCATGCCAGACTTACTCTCAGTTAGACTGTGGCTAAGAGAATTTGGAACAAGGAAGCTCCTTCGTCTTCTATTAAGTCTGCTATCAAACATACTGTCAGACTTGCTCAAAAAAGAAATACAATATTCATGAGTGCCGGTGATGTGGCAAAGTGGTCCACTTTGACATAAATTGTTGGCACATCCCTTGTGTTCCAAGGGCAAGAGAAAGCCTTCCTTATAGGGCTGTTGTAGGTAGACATTTACTTTATTTTCAAGCTAATAAGAACCTCGGACCCAAGTCTGCTTGGGTTCCTAAGGGAAAGTAACTCTGTCTTGCAGGATAGTCCAAGTGGCAATAACCCTTTATGGTCCTTGGATAATGTTGTACCAGAACCAAGTTTGTGTACAAGAAATGATTCAACTTATCAATATGCACTAAATGACAATGACAAGTGAAATTATTCAGGGGGAGCTTTACAAAGGAAATCCAGATGAACAACAAAAGCTAAATCTCAGAAGCAAGGTTGCTAGTATGCTCAAAAACTATGAATACAACATGGACTTCAAGTCTACAGAGCAGAGATAAGTAGAATTAAACTTTTTTTTATTCTACCTCTTAATTTCATAATTGATTACTCATGCATGAGATGGGTAATTGAAACAAATGACTAAGAAGATGTAAAAACAACTGCTCTTCTTAATTCATGTGTTAGTAAGCTTATATGTTCACCATGCCACAAAATTTAACTTGTGTAAACATACCCAAAGACAAATTGCATATGGAAAACAATAAACTTTCAAGTGGAACACTAAGCTAGGTTAGTATCAAAAATTTGTTTGAGTCAATTGAGCTTGGGGACTAATACTCTCTCAGCTGAAATAAACATAAGGTTAGCAAAAATTTTTCTTATTGCACCCCAATATGACATGGCTTAACATGTGTACTGCAAGTTTATATTTCCCCTGCAAGTTAGGACAACACAGTTATGGGCAAATAAAAAATTTAAATTAAAACTTTTAAATACAAAATAAAACTGAGGTTAATCAAATTAAGATTACTTAACTTATACTTGAGAAATGACAGACTTTGGATATATGACGGGACTCAATCCTGTCCATTGATCAAGATTAAAACATCAAAAGACGGATTAGTGACCTTCCGCCTTCCTGGTAGCAACACCTATAAATAGAAGGACTTGTGGTGTACAACCCCATATTCGCTGGGTGGGACCCAAAGGCTTCGACAGTCAGGATTGGGTTAGCCTCTGGCTAACCTCGGGTTAACCCTGAGACATGCTTGTGGAGTTCTCGCCCTATAGGAACTCTCGCCAAGGGCAGGCGAAAGCTGAGGAAACCAGGGCAGATCGTCGACCTCGCGGCAGGAGAGATCGTCGGCCGACCAGGGCAGATGGTCGACCTCTCGGCGGGAGAGGTCGTCGAACGACTAAAACAGAGGGCCGGACCGCGCAAGCTCCCGCCCAGGGGAGGCGAGAAGGCCCCAGGAGGGCCTTCAGTCGCGATAGCTTCGAGACCGTAGAGGGCGCGAACCTCCCTGGCAAGGGGGTCTCGCCAAGGTTGGCCCGGGTGAGGGTCCAGCGAAAGCCTTCTCGGCCAGGGTTCTCGCCAAGTGGGCCCACGTGGTGGGGCCCGGCGCTCATAAAGAGGATTATTTTATAATACATTATCCCGAGGTAAAATTACCCAAATGCCCTTTAAATGACAGCGGGATTTGGCTATTGGCAGACCCCTCAGGGGTATTTCAGTATTTTCAGGTCAAAGGAAGACTATAAAAAGACCCATAAGGGCTCTTTAGAAGGCAGGTTGATCATTTTTCCTCTAGCCCTAGTGCCTTCTGAAGAGCTCCCAGCCCAGCATTTGGCTTTGGAGGGGAAGCTCTCAGAGATCTTCCGGGTGTGTGGTGGGACCTCCCAGCTGAGGCTTTGGGTCTGTGTTAGGACCTTAGCAACCTGTCAGGGGTCGAGGTTTGAGAGAAGTAGGCATTGACTGCACTTTGGTTCGTGAACATTTGTTGAGGTCATTTTTGGCTTCAATAGTTCTGGTGCGGTGAGCGTGGAAGCAGTCGGTGTAAGAAAATCTCGAGTTAAGTCCCATGGCAGGAGGCGAAGGTGAAGGATCAGGCGTAGGAGGATCCCCCACCCGGGTGGACGAGGCGACGAAGAAGATGTTTGAGGACTTCAGGCGGGAAGTCATGTAGACGATCAACTTGGCCTTCTCGGCAAGGAATGAGTGGGAGACGCCGCAGGTTCCGGTGGAGGTGGTTCCGCTGCTAGGCGAGAACGCTCCAGGGCAGCGCCCCGGGAAGGAGGTCCCGGTGGAGGCAGGCGAGAGGGACGTAGCCGCGCGGGAGCTTTTCCCAGGCCAGCGTCTCGAGAAGGAGCTTCCGGCGGATCTGGGCGAGAAGGAGGCGACGGTGCGGGAACTCTTCCCTGGGCATGGTCTCGCGGATCGGTCCAGCCAACCGAGGTCGCGAGATGTGCCTTCTCGCCAGGCGGGAGGCGAGACCCCCTTTAGTGAGCTCATTGTCTCGGCTCCAGTGCCGGAGGGGTTCCGGGAGCCGGACATGACCTACTACACCGGGAAGGATGACCCGGTCCAGCACGTGCAATGGTTCAAGGACGTGGTGTCTATCAGGCAAATGTCGGATGTCTTCAAGTGTAGGATTTTTGCCATCACTCTGAAAGAAAAGGCCAGGGACTGGTTCCACCAGTTGCCGGCGAGTTCCATCTACAGCTTTGAGGATCTGCGGAGGGGTTTTCTGTTGAGATTCTCAACTTCGAAGAAAAGGAAGAAGGAGGCTGAGTGCCTGTTTGCAGTGAGGCAGGGGCCGGAGGAGACGTTGGGTCGCTATGTCGACCGGTTCCAAGAGGAGGTTCTCCTGGTCCAGGAGGTCCCGGGGTATGCGCTGATGCTAGCCTTCACCCTGGGGCTGAGGCCAGGGTTTTTTTAGCATGGAGTTGAAGAGAGTACCCCCTCTCTCTTTTGAGGAGCTCATGGAGAGGGCGACGAAGGAGATAGACTTCGAGAGGGCGAACCCGGCGTTTGCGAGGAAGCTGGCCAGGCTGGCCGAGGACGACGTGAAGGAGCCGGTGGCGGGAAGGCAGAGAGAGCAGAGGGAGCAGAGGGAGCCGAGGGAAGATAGGAGAAGAGAAGAGCCCCGAGGGCAGGGGCAACAGCATGGGGGGGCCAGGGAGCCAAACAACCGACTGGGTTGGAGGCCTCAGGAGGGTCGCCCCCAGGGCCAGGGAGGACTTCAGGGAAGAGATAACTTCCGGGAGCCCAGAAGGCTGGAGCAGGGAGGATGGCGACAAGGACCAAGGGGTCATTTCCCACCGCCGCAGGAGGCTATGGAGGTGGGAAGGGGAAGAGGAAGAAGATTTTGGGGAGCCGGAAGAAGGGGAGGAGGAGAAGGAAGAGGGGGCAGAGTGGGGTTGCCTTATTGTGACTTCCATCAGGAGGAAGGTCACGCAACGGCCACCTGCCCAGAGTTTCTGGAGATTAGAGGGGCCAGAGTGGCCGGAAGACAAGATCCGCCTGTAAGGATCGTTGAAGTACAGCGGGAAGAGGTGGAAGACAGATGTGAAGTCAGGACTGACGTGGGGACCCGAGGAGGGATCGGAGTGATCCACGGGGGAGTAGGGATCGAGGCAACCCGCAAGGGGAGCCTTCAAACCATGTTCCGCCGAGGGGTCGCCTCGACCTCCCAGGCTCCCCCCCCCAGAGGAGAAGATCACTTTCTCATCCGCGGATATGCCAGACTACGAGGATCCGCTCTGCGACGCGCTTGTGATCCAGACAGCGGTGGAGAACTACACCGTCTCCCGGATACTGGTGGATAATGGGAGCTCGGTGAACGTGATCTTCAAGAAGGCCTTCGATGAGATGAGGGTGGAAGGAAAAAGGGTCCTGGCTTCCGATGGACCGCTTTTTGGCTTCTCCGGCGAAAGGAAAGAGGTGGAAGGTGGAGTAGGCTTGCATGTGAGGCTTGGGGGCGTCTCACGGAACTGTCGATTCGTAATCGTGGACGCCCCGAGTAGTTACAATGCCATCTTTGGGCGCCCCCTCATCAGCGCCTTTCGCTGTGTACCCTCCTCATACCACCAATGCCTCAAGTTCAACAATGGAGGGGTGCAGGTTAGGATCAGGGGGGATCCGAAGATGGCAAGGCAGTGCTATGTGACGGCGGTTAACACCGTGTCATGGATGGAGGAGGCAGAGGAGTTAGAGAGGGAGATGGCTGAGCAGGAAGGAGTTGAGGAAGGGGGGATGAGCCTGGGAGAGGCAATGGAGGTTGCTGAGGAGATGGCGGAGGCAGAGGAGTTGGGGGAGATCAGCCCAGAAGAGGCGAGAGGAGTGGTGGATGAAGAAGAGCAGAGGCAGGAGGAGAGCCTGGAGGAGGCGATGGAAGTTGATGAGGTTGGGGGAGAAGAGCTCGAGTTTGAGCGGAAAGAGGCAAGGGTAAGTTGGGAGCGGTCGGGGCTGGAGCCGGCCGAAGAGGTGGTGGAGATGGAGGTGCTTACAAGAGCGGGGAGGCGCAAAGGATTCGGATCAGCGGAGGCTTGAGCCTTGAGGATCAGGAGCGGATGCGAGCCTGCATCCAGGGCAACGTCGACATCTTCGCTTGGAGCGCGGCAGACATGCCGGGCATCGACGCGGACGTGGCCTGTCATCGCTTGAACCTGGATTCCAGAGCCCGCCCCATACGCCAAAAGATGAGGGCCATCGCCACCAAGCTAGAAGCCCCCATCCGAGAGGAGGTCCAAAAGCTCCTGGACGCAGGCTTCATCTCAGAGATCCAGTATCCAGGCTGGATCTCCAACGTGGTAATGGTAAAGAAGGGAGGAGGAAAATGGCGCATGTGTATTGATTTTTCCTTATTAAATAAATCATGCCACAAGGATTGTTACCCTTTGCCTCGAATCGACGCGCTGGTTGACTCGGCCGTCGGTTTTTCTCTTATGAGTTTTTTAGATGCATTTTCGGGTTACCACCAGATCCGGATGCACCCTCCTGATGTCAAGGATGTTTCCTTCATCACAAGAGAGGGATGCTTCAACTATAAGATGATGCCCTTCGGATTGAAGAATGCAGGGGCAACATACCAACGCATGATGGATCGAATCTTTCGAGATCAAAGGGGAAGGAACCTGGAGGTCTATGTGGATGACCTCATGGTCAAGAGCAAGTGTGTTGATTCCCACTTACGGGACTTGGAGGAAACGTTCGCCACCCTGCGGAAGTTCAAGATGAGGTTGAACCCCTTGAAGTGCGTCTTCGGGGCTAGTCGCGGCAAATTCCTCGGGCACCTCTTGACTCCCGCGGGGGTAGAACCCAACCCCGATAAGGTTAAGGCTATTCTAGACCTAGAATCGCCTCGCAACGCCAAGGAGGTCCAGCGCTTGACCGGGAAGTTGGCCGGGTTAAGCAGGTTCCTCTCTCGGTCAGGGGATAAATGTTCCTCTTTCTTTAAAGTACTCCGTGGTAACCAAGTATTCGAATGGACGGCCGAGTGTGAAGAGGCTTTTCAGGGGCTGAAGAGGCAACTCTCCCAAGCTCCGTTACTTCAAAGCCCGAAGGAGGGGAGGACCTAGCCTTGTATTTAGGAGTGGGAGGAGAGGCGGTGAGCTCCGTCTTGGTTAGGGAAGAGGGGAAGAAGCAGTTACCTGTCTATTATGTCAGCCGAATCTTAAAAAGAGCTCCGATACCCCATCCTGGAGAAGCTAGCATATGCTTTGGTCATCTCAGCTAGGAAGCTTCGCCCTTACTTTCAAGCACACTCGATTAGGGTGATAACAGACCATCCCCTTCGCAAGGTCTTGGAGGGGGTGGAGCATTCAGGGAGGTTGGCAAAGTGGTCCATCGAGCTAAGCGAGTTTGACATCTCTTTCGTCCCGAGGCTCTCCATCAAAGCCCAGGCCATAGCGGATTTCCTGGCGGACTATGTTACCGAAACCGAGGCCGAAGAACCAAAGCCGCAAGAAGCGTGGAAGATGGTGGTCGACGGGGCCTCAGGAAGGCACTCCCTGGGAGGAGGTGTGGTGTTAGTAAGCCCTCAGGGAGTTACCATAGAGCAAGCCGTGACTTTCCATTTCCCTGTAACCAACAACCAAGCAGAGTATGAGGCTGTGATCGCCGGCCTTCGCTTGGCGAAGGAGTTGGAAATCCAGGATGTGGAAGCCTTCACCGACTCAATGGTGGTAGCATCGCAGATCCGAGGCGAGTTTGAGGCCCGGGAGCCGACCCTCGCGAGGTATCTATCTAAGGTAAGAGCCATCATTGGGGGTTTCCGTTCATTCTCTATTCGACATGTCCCCAGGGAGGAAAGCGCGGCAGCTGATCGACTGGCGAAGTTCGGGCCTCGGGGAGGAGGTACCCTAACCGAACTATTCCGACCAGCCATTGAAGAGGGGAGTTGATGGAGGTGAATCGGCGGTCCTCATGGATGGATCCATTGGTGACTTTCTTAACCACAGGAGAACTGTCGGAAGAAGTCAAGGATGCAAAGAGCTTCAGGTACAAGGCGGCTCACTACCTGATGCTGGAAGGGAGCTTGCATCGGAAGATGTTGTCAGGGCTCCTCGCGAGATGCGTAACCGAAGAGGAAGTCCCGAGGATCTTGGAAGAGGTGCATTCTGGAGAGTGCGGCAGCCATTCAGGGGGAAGGACATTGGAAGCAAGGGTGATAAGGCAGGGATATTTCTGGCGGACCATAAGGAGGGATACAGCTGAATTCGCAAGGAGGTGTCGGAAGTGCCAAGTACATGCTCCTCTCCAGCTCTTGCCCGCCCAAAGGCTTCGAAGCATCACGGCGCCATGGCCCTTCGCCATTTGGGGGATGGACCTGGTTGGACCCTTCCCTCCAGCTAGCGGGCAAAGGAGGTTCCTCCTAGTGATGATTGACTACTTCTCCAAATGGCTGGAGATCAAGCCGTTAGCCAAGGTAACCTCCCAGGTCATCAGAAACTTCGTTTGGGGGGAAATCATTTGCAGGCACGGATTGCCCCAAGCGATAGTGACAGACAACGGTCCTCAGTTTGCCAGCGAAGAATTCATCAGCTTCTGCACCCAATTGGGGATCGATCTCAGGTTCGCCTCTGTCCATCATCCTCGGAGCAATGGCCAGGTGGAGGCGGCGAACAAGGTCATTGTCAACTTGCTTAAAAAGAAGGTGGAGAACCTGAAGGGTAACTGGGTGGAACAGCTCCCTTCCGTCCTGTGGGCCTTGCGAACAACTCCAAACACGGCCACAGGAGAGACCCCCTTCAAGCTCTCTCATGGGTGCGAGGCTGTCCTCCCGGTGGAGTTCGAGGTTCGGTCCCCAAGGGTCACGGCCGCAGGTGGGGGAAGCGAAGCTTGGAGGTTGGAGAATGAGGAAGGGTTGCGCCTCTCATTAGATATGGTGGAAGAGCTGCGGGATGTTGCTGCCATCAGACAAGAAGAAATAAAACGGCGGATGGCTCGATACTTCGATAAGCACATCAGAGTCAAGCAATTCACCGAGGGGGATCTAGTACTGAAAAAGGTCGACGCTGCAGGAAGGTCGGCTGCTGTTGGTAAGCTCAACCCTAGCTGGGAGGGGCCTTATATAGTAGAGAAGGCTCTGGTTAACGGAGGCTACTATCTCCAGGATGCGGAGGGAAGGACCTTGAGTCACACCTGGAATGGTGATGACCTGAAGCGCTTCTACCCGTAAGGGGAAAGAAGGGTTGTAATGTTGTAAATAACTATTGCATTTTCAATAAGTTTATTTTGACTATCTCTGAGTATGCAATCTTTATGCTTTTTGTTCTAACCGGCTATGACTCCTCATCTCAATGATAGAATAGGCCTGTTTGAAGGAATCTTCATCGACACCCCGAGCTCGGCTCGGCCCCAGGTAGACCCGCTGCACAGGCTCTCATCTAGCTGGCAGGTCCGAAGGCTCGCCTGTGGGGGAGAGGTTTGGTTATCTTCATCAACACCCCGAGCTCGGCTCGGCCCCAGGTAGACCCGCTGCGCAGGCTCTCATCTAGCTGGCAGGTCCGAAGGCTCGCCTGTGGGGGATAGGTTGGCTCTTATGATACTTTGTTCCTAGCCACTTCAACGACACCCCGAGCTTGGCTCGGCCCCAGGTAGACCCGCTGTGCAGGCTCTCATCTAGCTGGCAGGTCCGAAGGCTCGCCTGTGGGGGATAGGTTGGCTCTTGTGATACTTTGTTCCTAGCCACTTCAACGACACCCCGAGCTCGGCTCGGCCCCAGGTAGACCCGCTGCGCAGGCTCTCATCTAGCTGGCAGGTCCGAAGGCTCGCCTGTGGGGGATAGGTTGGCTCTTGTGATACTTTGTTCCTAGCCACTTCAACGACACCCCGAGCTCGGCTCGGCCCCAGGTAGACCCGCTGCGCAGGCTCTCATCTAGCTGGCAGGTCCGAAGGCTCGCCTGTGGGGGATAGGTTGGCTCTTATGATACTTTGTTCTTAGCCACTTCAACGACACCCCGAGCTCGGCTCGGCCCCAGGTAGACCCGCTGCGCAGGCTCTCATCTAGCTGGCAGGTCCGAAGGCTCGCCTGTGGGGGATAGGTTGGCTCTTGTGATACTTTGTTCTTAGCCACTTCAACGACACCCCGAGCTCGGCTCGGCCCCAGGTAGACCCGCTGCGCAGGCTCTCATCTAGCTGGCAGGTCCGAAGGCTCGCCTGTGGGGGATAGGTTGGCTCTTGTGATACTTTGTTCTTAGCCACTCCAACGACACCCGAGCTTGGCTCGGCCCCAGGCAGACCCGCTGCGCAGGCTCCCACCAAGCTGGCAGGTCCGAAGGCTCGCCTGTGGGGGATAGGTTGGCTCTTGTGATACTTTGTTCTTAGCCACTTCAACGACACCCCGAGCTCGGCTCGGCCCCAGGTAGACCCGCTGCGCAGGCTCTCATCTAGCTGGCAGGTCCGAAGGCTCGCCTGTGGGGGATAGGTTGGCTCTTGTGATACTTTGTTCTTAGCCACTCCAACGACACCCCGAGCTTGGCTCGGCCCCAGGCAGACCCGCTGCGCAGGCTCCCACCAAGCTGGCAGGTCCGAAGGCTCGCCTGCGGGGGATAGGTGGAGTTCTTGACCTTTTGATCCTTGGTTCTTGATTGGTAGCTACTACGTTACAACGAGCTCGGCTCAAACCCTGGTAGACCCGCTGCGCAGGCACCCATGTAAGCTAGCAGGTCCAACAGCTCGCCGGCGGGGTAGGGGTTTGATTGGTTGAAAAAATATGTGGGCAGGACCCTGACCTAGACCAGGGGCAAATCCCTAAAGGGTCTCGGTTCAAGGGTCTCGGCCAGTAAAGGTCTCGGCTCAGGGGTCTCGGCCAGTAAAAGTCTTGGCTTGGAGGTCTCGGCAGAGCGCGGCCCGGAGGTTTCGGCCAGTGAGGATCCCGGCCCAGAGGTCTCGGCCAGCAAAGGTCTCGGCTAAAGGAGGCTCTCGCAAAAAGAAAGCTCCCGGCGGGCCCAGGCAGGACGATTCAATCGACGATGCGAGGTTTCCGCCTAGCTGATCTCTAAGTAAGGTCACCCTAAAGAGACTAAGGGTCTCGGCGGAAGCTCGCGCGGAGGTCATTCGGCAGAGTAATACACTTTCAAAGCACGCAAGGATAATAATAAAAAAAGAAAAAGGGGGAAATGAAAAATGAAAATGAGACATTACTTATAAAAAAGTTAATTACAAAAGGAGGTTCTCGCTCATTACAAAAAGATATTCAAAATAAAAGACACCTCAGGGGGACGCGCTGTAGTCCCCACTGGTGCTCTCGCTTGAATCATCGCCAGAGCCTTCCCCGGACGTCTCGTCAGCAGCGGTAGAGGACCTCGGGACGTCGGAGAGCGGCGAGTCCGGCGCGCCCGGAGGTTTAGGAACTGGGTCGTAAAGCCAAGGGAGAAGTTGCCGAGCGTCGATGGTCGCGCCATCCTCCCGGAGCAGCTCGACGTCTCGCAGCGTCTCGAGCGTCAGCTTGACGGTCGCCTGAGCGTTGGCTTGAAGCAGCTTATCGACGTCGTACTCCGAGAGGTAACGGCTCCGCAACCTCGCATCTAGCTCCGGGGGCGGGCCCTTCGTTAGCTCTGCGCGGAGCTGTTCCCTCAGGAGGACGCTCTCGCAGCGCGTGTTGGCCAGCTCTGCGCGAAGCTCCCTGACTTGGGCGGAATCCTGCAAAAGGGATAAAAGATCTTAGTCACGCATTACACAGTAGAAACTTCGAGGAAACGGGGGCAAGGGCTCAGGAAGGTCTCGCCTACCTCGGTCGCGGGGCGCAGAGACAGCGCCAATTTGGCATCCGCGAGCTCCTGTTGAGCTCTCGCGAGTTCTTCTTCCGCGGCATGCGCGCGAGCTATCGCGTCCTCCCTCGCCTTGCGCATATCTGTGAAGTTCTTGTCAATGGTGATGCTTCGACGCGCACACATATGTGTAAGCTCGAACCCGCGCATTACGGCCCGGGTGGCGTCGAAGGCTAGAAGGCGGGTAGGCGTCTGGTCGAACACGCTGGCATCTTCCCGGCTGTATAGACCATACCCAAGCGAGAAGGCCTCGCCGGTCACATTTTCCCCCTCCGCCCATCGGGGAAGGAGGGTCGAAACCCTGATTGAGTTTGTCTTGGGGTCCCATTCCATCTGGGGCTTCCCCTCCGAGTCGGCGTACCTGACGCCCAAACCAAAGTTTCGGTGCCCTCTCGGCACCTCCTGGGGCGGGACGTTGGCGGGGGTCTCGGCGGCAACCACTTCTCCCCCAGCCTCGCCTACGGCAGATGTATTCCTGGCGGAAGCCTCGGCGCGGCTCTTGGCGGCGGCGGCGGCATCCATCTCACTGGCCCTCTGAAGGATCGCTTCAAAGGACCTGCCCTCAAGAGGAGGCTGGGCGGGCGAGACCGCCAACGATTTCCCCTTGTCGGCGGCAGAAGGCTTGGGCCTCTTCAGCGCGCGGAGAGGAGGAAGGGTGGCCTTCCGCTTCTTGGCCGGTGGCGGCATGGAAGGGGTTGGATCTTCTCGGCAGGCGCTGGCGCTAGCTTCCGCGAGCGCAAGGGGGCCTCTCGCTGCCAGACCCTCGACACCCCGGCCTGCGGCGGGTTGGTGCAGAGGGACCTCCCGCTCTCCTGCAAAGTAAAAACGCTTTAGCACTTCAGCGCAAGAAAATTTTTGATAAAAAAGGGAATCTGAGGCGAGACCGTACCTTCGCCCGATTGAACAAAAGGGAGGGAGTCGACGTCCCGCAGAAGATAGGGGACGTCGAACTCCTTGGTCCCGAAGAATTCCAGGATTGCGCTCTCGCGCGATCCCAGAGCGGGCGGCTTGTAGGCAGCGTCTTCATACTGGACGGGCTGAAGCGAGACGTTGCCGAAGTCCCCGCTGATGTAAACGAACTTCTCGCCCCAATGGTGGTGCTTATTGGCGAGACCGGTAACTTCGAGCTGTTGCCCGGAGAAGAAAACTACCCCCCCCCCTTGGCACGGAAGTTGAATAGCTTCCGGAAGATGGGCAGACTAAACTCGATCCTCTCGGATCGCATATAGCATATGAATGCTATAAGGATCGCAACGGAGTTCGGGTTTAGCTGGGCGGGCACCACCCCATAATAGCGGAGAGCTAACCGAACCTCCGGCCACAGGGGGAGGCGGAAGCCCACCTCGAAATGCTCGAGGGGGATGGCAAGCTCTCCCGCCCCGGGGGTATTCACCCTGTCATGATTCCCCGGGTTCCGCGCCGAGAAGCCGGCGGGAACGTAGCGGTCGACGATCACGTTGTATTCGTCGAGGGTGAGCTTGCAGGAAGGGAAGAGGTGCTTCTGGAAGGCTTCCGCGCAATGGGCGCGACCCTTGCTCTCGCCAGGCATGGCTAGTTCGTGAGTAAAGGCGAGAGCTGTAGGGGAGTCGAAGCGGAAGCAAGAACGCGAGAGCGCGGAGGGAAGGCTGAGGTTCCGGATCGGAGAAATAAATGCGGTTGGTAGGCTTCTCTATTTATAGGGAATCGTAGTCATCATGAGTTCATCCGGCGGAGAGAGAAAGTGACAGCGGAGTACAGCTGTCAGAATCCGGGCTAACGACGCCTCGGTTCTCCCCCTCAGGATGACGGCGGTCAACGGTCGCTTCAGGTTTCGACGCGACTGCCTGGATCGGCGCAAGCCTCCTAGACTGGCGCAAGCCTCCTGGGTTAACGCAAACCTCCTAGATCAGCGCAAGCATCCTAGATCGAGGTAAGCGCCTTGATTAAAAAGCCCCGCAGAGCGATAAAAAGGAAAGGGAAAGAGAGACATGGGTAGAAGCGAGACTCTCGCTAGCGCAAGCTGGATAAAAACTTAATTAATAATAATGTTTATTACAGACATTGAAAAAGAGAAACAAGGGAAGAGAAAAAGAAAAAAAAGAGATACACTAAGATTCAGAGCGCGAAGGCTAGTAGGGTTTCCAGCTCCATCGTCCCCGTTCTCGCCGCCTAGTTCTTGGGGGCGCCAACGGGTTGAAGTAAGACGATAGCGTGGTACACCCAAGGTTGATCCGCCTGGCGTAGTCCCGGATCTGCGAGATGCACCTCCCTGGCGAAGACTCGGCGGAAGGCCCGCGCGGGCAATCAGTCTCGCCCAAGAAGAAGTCCCGCTCCAGAGCCTCCAGTCTTTGCTCCACGGATTCGCGGAACGCTTTCGCCGCGGCAGCATGGGCACGGTCCCGCCGGACAAGCTTGGCCAGGATGGCCGAGATCTTCCTCCGTCTCCCCTTCGCGCTCCCTGCACTATTCAGGGTTTCCTCTATCTCGCCAGACGAAGGAGGGGGGACTCTTCGTCCTCTTCTTCCTCGTCTTCTTCTTCCTCTTCCTCTCCTTCCTCGTTGACTTCCGACCGCAAGCCAGGATCACCTGCGGAAGAAACACGCGAGAATTTTGGTCAAGACATGACGATCAACAGTCCGAAAAAGTTCTCGCCATACCTGCGGCTGGGCGAGAACCGTCAGCCAAAGTTGGACGAGAAGGCCCGACCCCTCCGTTGGTTCCATAAAGGAGGTGAAGAGGCTTGCCCAGCCCCGGGCGGAAGGGCTCGCGCACGATGATCCCGGCCTGGCCGGAAGCATGAGGGGAGTTGTCTTCTCTCAAGGGGGCGATCAGCATCCTTGAGAGTAGCGGAAGGTTCAGAAGCCGCCCCTCCCGCCTGCAGGAGAGGAATGGCCACCGCGGGAGGCACTTCGACGGTTCTCGCTTCATCTTCCCGGGTGGATAGACCCGGGTCGGCGGGAGCTGGCACTGCTAGAAGACGGTTCAGAAAAGAAAGGGTCTGGTTAAAATATTGACAAGGGAAAATGTACCTGTCGTTCCGGCCCCGGCTGGAGGAATCCTTTCCGAGACCCGTATTTGGCCCTCGGGGGATGAGCGGGTAGGTTCGAAGAGCTGGGCGGAATTTCGGCGTCATTATTGGGAGCGGACTCCTGCGAAAGCATACTTTAATCATCGAATCTAATGTCCAGTCAGCTCGGTAGGCACGGGCGAAAGGCTTACCTTCTGTAGGGAAGAATCTCCGGCAGGATTGGGAGTGGGGGAAGGAGGATCCCGGTTCTCGCGAGAAAGGTCCCGTCGGACCGCCTTCGCCCTTTTCTTTCCCTTCTTCTTCGGCTCCGAAGGCCCGGCGGTTGAAGTCTTTTTCGCTAACCATGGAGCCACCGCCGCACAGTTAGCCAAGGCCCGCGCTTGGGCAGCGGCTAGCCGGTCTTGGAGATCTTGCGGAAGCGGTTTGACAGCACGCTTGGGATGCATGGTGAGCTCGCGCGAAAATCTCGGAGGCGAGAGCTCAGTCGGAAAGCCGTATTTTAAGGGCAGGGCGTATGGACGTCCATCAGTGCATATTTATAGCCACAGTGGGACCCACCAAAAGATTCCCTCGATAGGCGGGCACGTGTCCAGCGAATATTTTTGGGGGTTGGACTTGTCTTGTCGAGCGCAGGGCTAGCTCGAAAAGAGCGGGGATTGTGTACAACCCCATATTCGCTGGGTGGGACCCAAAGGCTTCGACAGTCAGGATTGGGTTAGCCTCTGGCTAACCTCGGGTTAACCCTGAGACATGCTTGTGGAGTTCTCGCCCTATAGGAACTCTCGCCAAGGGCAGGCGAAAGCTGAGGAAACCAGGGCAGATCGTCGACCTCGCGGCAGGAGAGATCGTCGGCCGACCAGGGCAGATGGTCGACCTCTCGGCGGGAGAGGTCGTCGAACGACTAAAACAGAGGGCCAGACCGCGCAAGCTCCCGCCCAGGGGAGGCGAGAAGGCCCCAGGAGGGCCTTCAGTCGCGATAGCTTCGAGACCGTAGAGGGCGCGAACCTCCCTGGCAAGGGGGTCTCGCCAAGGTTGGCCCGGGTGAGGGTCCAGCGAAAGCCTTCTCGGCCAGGGTTCTCGCCAAGTGGGCCCACGTGGTGGGGCCCGGCGCTCATAAAGAGGATTATTTTATAATACATTATCCCGAGGTAAAATTACCCAAATGCCCTTTAAATGACAGCGGGATTTGGCTATTGGCAGACCCCTCAGGGGTATTTCAGTATTTTCAGGTCAAAGGAAGACTATAAAAAGACCCATAAGGGCTCTTTAGAAGGCAGGTTGATCATTTTTCCTCTAGCCCTAGTGCCTTCTGAAGAGCTCCCAGCCCAGCATTTGGCTTTGGAGGGGAAGCTCTCAGAGATCTTCCGGGTGTGTGGTGGGACCTCCCAGCTGAGGCTTTGGGTCTGTGTTAGGACCTTAGCAACCTGTCAGGGGTCGAGGTTTGAGAGAAGTAGGCATTGACTGCACTTTGGTTCGTGAACATTTGTTGAGGTCATTTTTTGGCTTCAACATGTGGAATATGCCAAGTCACTATTCCTTACCCTCTCCCGCCCGCATTCGCTAAATCGACGGAAAGCCACTTTTGCCTGCTTTCTAAAATTCTCCAGAGAGATGGCGCCCAAGGGACCAGATTTCCTCTTCGATGGTGCTGAACTGGTGCAAAATGGATTCATTGATGCTCTAGAAGAAGTTTTGCAAGTGCTTAATCTTCTACAGAAATATAACCAAGATTTCGTCCTGATGAAACCATGTCTTCTGTGGAAGAGGGAAGTACTAGAATTATTTGCCAACGCCAAAGAGAATGCTTCGGCTAGGAAAATTAAGACAATGGTCAGCGGAAAGAAGATCAAGATAACGCCCAGAAGGCTAAGCAAGGCTCTCAAGCTACCAAAGCTCTCTGCAACTGAGGACGAATAAGAGCTATTCTTGGATAATGCATGGTCGGCAATGAAATGGTGTGAACTCTCCAAGTACACAACCAGATCGATTTGAAGGAAGGAACTCAACATGAGAGGTAAGTTCCTAGACAACGTCATTGGGAAAGCTCTGATATGCAAAACAGGTTCCCATGACATAATTTCAAGAAGGATGTTTGAACTTATGGCTAGGGTCATACTGTCCAAGAGAACTGATTGGGGAGAATGGTGTTTGAAAGAATAGTAGAATAATTGGCTGAACCCAACTTGGGGAGAATCCTTTCACTATTTCTGCGAGAAACTGTACCATAAATTCTGAATCTAAAACTTGGTGCTAGGATACACCATATGAGAAAGATGGACATCAGGATGCTTGAGAGATGGGACAGGGTCCTTCTGCCCCGTGGTCTAGAAACTGTGGAGAGAAATGGGAAGAGAATAGCTGCTACTGAGCCCAGTTCCTCTAGCAGCTCATCTGAGTACGAAGATCCTCATGATCCTGGTCTATCATCATCTACTGAAGTGTCTAGGAGGGGCTTAAATATCAAGGTATCCGCCTCTTCTGAATTTACCCCTCTTAGTCGTGTTAGAAGACTAGAGTGAGATTCAGTTCCTAAAATGGATGAGATTACTGCTATGTTAGCTAGATCTGTTGGAGAGGAAGGAGAGGATTTGTCTCTAGCCAAGGATGCTGGACAAATTGCTGAGGAAATTGTTAACAAAATATCATGAGGAATGGGGGATGATGCTTCCAGATTGGAAGATGCTGATAGGCAAATACCTATGTTTGAGGATAAGGAAGTATAGGATAAAGATTTAAAAACTCTTAGTATAAAGGGAAGATTTGCCCAAATTGAGGGGGAACTGCTGATGAAAGAAATAATGCAAGATGCATTACTTGTAGTGGAACAACTGGAGGTTCCTCAAATAAAGGATGTTGTTGCTGACCTGCATGCAAAAAAGGATTATAGAGGTTGAGGGGTAGAAATCTTCTTGTCACCCTGCTCATGAGATACACAATCTTATAACATCAGAATCTGAGGAAGAGGAATAGAGTAATAAGAAAGCACACTCCTCATCACATCCAGAAATAGAATTGCCCAAGAGTGTCACAGCTCAAGGAACAGGGAGCAAGCCTATACAAGGAGAAACTGAAGCCCTGGATGAGGGCACATCTGCCAGAATTGATCAGCTGCCATCTACCTTCATGGCCCAGCAAAAAGGTTTGCTAGATGAGAAAAGAAGGGCATTGGAAAACTATGTGGATGAAGCCCTCAAAAATGTTAAAAATGATCTTGAAGCTGTGATCAAATCTATAAGGTTTGAAGTGAATCTAATGAAAGGAGAAACAGTAAAATTCTTTACCAAAGCTGCTTCTACTATAGATTTCATAATGGAGAAACTTGATGTATCAAATCAGAATATTACTATCATAGTTGAAAATCAAACCATTCAGGCTAAGAACTCTGTGACCATTCATGAGAAAGAAAAAATTCTGAGAAAAGAACAAAACACTTAGATCTTCACTAAGATGGATGCCTGCACTAAGTTGCTTGATGACCATATATTACAAGTTAAAAATCAAGTAACTACTAGAGTTAACTACCATGAAGGGGAAAGAAAGAAAGCTAGCACCTTCCAGACTACTCAAGTGATTGAAGAAGTCAAAAAGGGGGAGAGTAATGTCATCAAAACAAAAACTGAGAATTTTGTCTGGGCTACAAATGCTGTGAGAGGCTCATTGGGAATGGAGCCACTACAATATAATAACATCCCAATGATGTCTAACCATGTACAAGATGCTTTAAACAAGATATATTGTAGTGAAGCCCAAGTTCAAGACAATCAAGAATATGTTCAGTACATTGAAGAAGGTGATTGTGCTAATGCTCAGTGGGAAGAGAAGACTACTAGTGCTCAGAATCCTTCCTTCAGCCCCACAATAGACTGGTCACTAAAGATCAAAGAAAGAATCATAGATGATGCTGAAGTGGAGGCTAACCTAAGGAAAATGAGATATATAGAAGAAATAGAACAGAAGAATGATTTCGAGCAGTGGAGCACAGAGTCCAGATTTATTATCCTACTTGCTTGGGACCAGGTCAAAGCTAAACGATCTAATAGAGGTAAATGGTACAGCAAATCTGAATAGGATAAGATTGAAAAGAGAGAGACAGAAAGAAGGTCCTTTTGGAGTAACAAAAAGGCAAATATTTTGGATCCTGATGCTGTCGAACCATCCAAGTACTTTCCCAAGCCTTTCAGCTATTTTGAGAGACAAAACGATAAAGCTGAAGCTGATGCTAAAGCTACTAAGGCTAAGTCTATTGATGGAACTGATAAGAAAGGGAAGAAGATAGCTGCAGATGAAGACAAGCCGACAAAGAAATCTAGAGGCAGTGGAATTATGATAAGGGAACCTGAAACCTAAAATGTTTCAAGTTTTGCTTTCAGGGCTAGGGTTGAAACTTTTTTGTTAAAAATTTCTCAAATATTGATTCCCTATATGATTAAATAGTACAACCTTTTGTTATAATCTTTATCTGTCTAACTCTTCATTTGCTGTGTCTTTGAATTTTCTACTACATCAATTGATATGTCTATGATTTATCTAAATTATGATGTGATGATTATGTCTATGATGTGATGAGTAAAATAGTTATAACTTAAGTATGTTTAGTGTATACATTGGCTTAGGTTTTGACTTTTTCAAATAGGTGGAGATTGTTGGTCCATTGATCCCAATGTCCTAAATTTGAAGGTCTAGCAAAACAATGTATACACATGTTGTGATCTAACTTGTGTTTATAGTGAATGATTTAAGTTTGTCCGGATAAGCTGTGATTGGACAAGTAGCCTAAGTGGCTAAGTCAGGCAAGTTCTTACCTAAGTGGTGCAAAGACAGAAAACTATTTAAGTCCCCAGACATTGAGTGAAGATCAGTCACTCAATGCCAGATGGCTTATAGCACTGAGGAAAGCCTATACAGTCAAAGCCAAGGTAGTGGCAAGATGATAAAATGGCCAAGTCCATAAGCGTTGAGTGATTTCAACTCACTCAATACCATACAACAAAAGACTGTGAGACAAGCTATAGTAATAAAAGCTGCAGTTGGAATGAGCTAAAATATGGCTAAGTCTACAGGCGTTGAGTTAAGTCAACTCACTCAATGTCATGCTACTGAATAAGCAGAAAATTGACTAAGGAAAGAAGCGCTGAGTGAGGCATGCTCACTCAACGCTCTCAACGCCATGCTACTGAATAAGCAGAAAATTGGTTAAGGCAGAAAGCGTTGAGCGAGGTATGTTCACTCAACGCTCTCAATGCTTATGTTGCTGAATAAGCAAAAACATGGCTAAGGTAGAAAGCATGTCCACTCACTGACTCAACGCTGTCAATGCCTAGTGAAGACAGTATTCTATCTAAGGGGTTTGGCGTTTAGTAATGCTTACTCACTCAACGCCAAACAGTTGTAAGCTGATAAAGCAAGATTGGCGTTAAGTGGAGCTGAATCACTCAATACCTAGGATCAGTCTTAATATTCTAGGTAGTTTGGCATTGAGTGAAGATGATTCACTCAACGCCAAAAGACAGTGAATCTGGCTAAGTGTTTTGGACTTGAGCGAATCTTACTCACTCAACGCCTATTCTCTGATGCTTGATTTTTGGCTAAGTCCACAATAGGTGACATCAGCAAGTCAACAAGTCAACATATTACAAATTAGTGGCGGGATGGCTACAGTACGCGACAAAGGTCTCCGCAGACCTTCTTATACGACAGTTATCGTTAAAGAAAATTTGTTTCCAACATTAAATGTGTGGGGCCCATTACTAAAAGAGCCGTTGGGTCTCAATACATAAAATAAGTAACAGGTGTTCTTCTTCCCGGCCATTATTGTGGAGATATAAAAAAGGAAGCTCAAGCTGAGAAAGGAAGAGAGAAAGTAAGCTATTGAAATCAACATTTTCAAAAGCAATAAAGCTGGTGTTATTCTCACTTGCACCAGCAAGCTAGTTTAGAGTATCTCCTCTGAGCATAAGACTGCAGCCAAGGGCCTACCCTTGTTGCAGGATCTTAATAGTTCCAGCAACTCAAGCATCTACAATATTTATCTGAAAGCTGTGAAGAGAAGAAAGCTTGAAGAAGCAGAGATCTGAAAAAGTCTCAGAGGACTATTCCTTTGAAGTCAAAGTTAGAGTTGAATCACCTCAGCCCAGGAAAGAGAGTAGGGCAGAACAGGGCTATGCAAGTTGCTTCCAGCACAAGTATTTACTTGTTGCTATAAAAATAGTTTGGACTAAGTATATCTTAGTTCAGTAAAGGTTGACTCAGGAAGTAATCTCTTGTAGTCATTGTTGGAGTGAGTCTATCTCATTCAAGAAGCTTGACACAGATAAATATCCTTTGTGTCAAGCATATCCATCAACCCACTTTCATCATGTAGGGTTCAGTTTACCTGGATCTGATCTGTAAGTACCTGAAAGGGTACTGAGTTGTAGGAGTGCTGCAACACTTTGAGAGTAGGGTTGTGTGCCTGAAGCTGTAGGGTTGTAGAGCCTAAGTTGTAGGCCTTAGAAATAAGGCTGATGTAAGTGATCATTAGATTACTGATCTATAGGAGCTCTGCAGGGCTCTTAGGTAGGAACCCTTGTGGTTGTAGTTTGGATTCCGTGAAGAATTTGAGTGAAAGGCTGAGGGCCTGAGGTGTAAGCTCCTTGGAGCATTTTGGAGAAGTGTTAAGTCTAATAAGACAGTTGGATAGGTGGGAGGGAAAATGGATGCACCAAGTTTGGGAACCACTATAAATCTCTGTGTGATTTGATGTGTTGTTTTCTTTGTACAGGGTAAAACATCTTGAAAGCAGAAATTAATCAACCCATCAAGCGCCAAACAGAAATAAAGGAAAAGAATAAGAAAATAGAACAATAACCTATTCATCCCCCCTAAATGATTTAGCTATCCTTGAAATTAAAGACTTTCAACGGTGTACAACAAATTGCGGTTTTATATAACGTATGATATGACCACAACACATCGTCGAGTTTGACGGACCAATCTTTCCTATTAAGCGAAATGGTTTTCTCTAATATACGCTTAATCTCTCGATTTACTACCTCGACTTGGCCACTTGTTTGTAGGTGGTAGGGGGTGACAAGTTTGTGTGTGACTCCGTATTTAGCTAAAGTCTTAGCAATTTGGGAATTACAGAAATGGCGTTCCCCTCTCGCTCACTCTATCTCAAGGCGTGTCGAAACGATAAAATAGTTTTTTAAGAAAGGTAACGACAACTCGCGCTACGTTTGTGGGGAGAGCTTGCGCTTTTGCCCACCTGGATACATAGTCGACCACCACTAAAATATAATTAATTTTAAAAGATGGAGGTAGGGGGCCAAAAAAATCTATGCCGCACAAATCGAAGACTTCGCATTATAGAAATAAATTTTGGGGCATCTCGATGTGACGAGTTTTGTTACCCGACCGCTGGCAGCTATAGTAGGAGCGCACAAAATTATGAGCGTCTTTGAATAGAGTGGTCCAAAAGAAGCCCGCCTGTAGAGCCTTCCATGCGGTCCGGTTTTCTTGATAATGCCCACCAGCCAGATTTTCATGGCACTGCCAAGTATTTGCGTGCACTCCACACCCGCGATGCATCTTCGGACCGCCTGGTCCATGCAGATACAAAAATTAAAGGGTCCTCCCAAAAGAAATTTTTCAAGTCAGAAAAGATTTTCTTCTTTTTCTGGCTCAAAAATCCTTTTGGAGCACCCGCACAACAAAATAGTTTGCAAAATCTGCGAACCAAGGAAGGGAAGACAAAATTGTATTAATGGCTAGGAGGCATTCCTCGGGGAATCTGTCATTTATTTCAGATTTGACGAGAGCTTTTGCACCCGGATTTTCTAAACAGGAGAGGTGATCGGCGGCTAAATTTTTCGCGCCCTTCTTATCCCGAATCTCCAAATCAAATTCTTCTAGTAGGAGGACCCATCGAAGAAGGCGGGGCTTGGCATCTGTTTTGACTAATAAATATATTAAGGCAGAGTGGTCGGTAAATATGATAACTTTATACAACATTATATACGAGCGAAACTTATCAAATATAAAAACGATGGCTAAAAGTTCCTTTTCCGTTGTTGTGTAATTTCCTTGTGTGAAAGTTAGCGTCTTGCCAGCATAATAAATTGTGTGAAAGTATTTATTTATGTGTTGGACAAAAACGGAACCTATGACAATTATCACTAGCGTCACACATAATCTCGAATAAAAGGGACCAATCAGGCACCGCTAAAAATAGAGAATTGATAAGCTTTTGTTTTATAAAATCAAAAGCGGACTTGCATTCACTACTAAAGGCAAAACTAGATTCCTTTTCTAGGAGGCGAGTAAGCGGCATTGATATCTTTGAAAAGTCTTGAATGAAACTCCTATAAAAGCCCGAGTTGCCTAAAAAACTCCTAATATATTTTACGTTAGAAGGTAGGGAAAGTATTTCGATAATTTCTACCTTGGCCTTATCGACCTCAATCCGCTTAGACAAAATATTATGGCCGAGAACCAAACCTTCTCGAACCATAAAGTTACACTTTTCCCAATTTAAAATGAGATGTGTCTCCTCGTATCGCTGAAAGACACGATCTAAATTATGAAGACAAGTCGGGAATGGGCATCCTAAAAAAGAGAAGTCATCCATAAAGACTTCCATAATATCTCCTACAAGCTTACCAAAGATCGCCAATATAAATCTTTGAAATGTTGCTAGCACATTGCATAGGACAAATGGCATTCCTCAGTAGGCGAAGGTGCCAAAAGGCAGGTAAAAGTTATTTTCTCTTGGTCATCGGGGAAATGGGGATTTGGAAAAACCCCGATAAACCTTAAAGAAAATAATAATATTGGTGAACCGATAAACGCTCAAGAATTTTGTCTAAAAATGGTAGTGGCAAATGGTACTTTTGGGTGGCATCATTTAGTTTTCTATAATCGATGCACACCCGCAAACTCGTAGCAGTACGAGTTGGGACGAGTTCATTATGCTCATTTTCCACTACAGTAAGACCTCACTTCATGGGTATGACATGAACGGGAATAACCCAAGCACTATCTGAAATAGGATAAATAATCCCCACATCTAATAATTTTATGATTTCCGCTTTAACGACATCTTTCATGTTTGGATTAAGACGTCGCTGCGCCTGAATAGTTTTGCGGCAATTATCGTTAAGGAAAATCTTATGGGTTCAAAAGGAGGGGTTAATCCCCTTTAGATCAGAAATTTTCCTCGCAATTGCATGGCGGTGTTTAAGCAAAACTTCCAATAAATCAGAAGTCTCTGAATCTCTCAAGTGCAAAGAAATTATAACGAGAAGGGTATATTCTTTTCACAAAAGGCGTATTTGAGAGATTTGGGTAGAGGTTTGAGCTCTAGGTAGGGCGGTTCTTTTAACGATGTTTTAATTTTATTGTCTTTCGGTCCAAATGATTCCAAAGACAAATTTTTAGAGTCATCCTCTATGCAATTAAAGTTTTCGAGCGAATAAATATCATCGTTTAAAAAGTAAGACTCGAAAACAGAGGAAGAACAATCTCCGAAATAGGTATCTAAATTATAACAAAAGTCACCGCTCGATGATGAGTTTTCCATCGAGGGATTAATAGAAAAATTAACCTCATAATGTCCTACCCTAAGGAGGAGATGATTGTTACTCGCATCAATTTATTCGCAGGAGGTGGCGATAAAAGTGCAACCGAGTATAATTGGGACATCGGTGTTCTCATCAATGTCCAACATGACGAAGTCTACCGAAACGATAAACTTATCAACTCGGACAAGAACGTCCTCCACTAACCTGTTGGGAAACTTAACAGAGCGATCTGCTTGTCGGATACGCAATTTAGTAGGGCTTGGAATGCCCATACCTAATTATTGAAAGAGCAAGAATGACCTCAAATTAATGCTCGCGCCGAAATCTACAAGAGCGTATTTTACTAATATATTTCAAAAAAGGCGCGGGATTGAAAATCGTCCTGGGTCGTTATGTTTTGGTGGCAATTTATTAAGAAGAGCTGCAAAATAGTCTACGTTGAGAGAGATATGGGAAATATTTTCTAATTTTTGTTTATTAGAAAGAAGTTCTTATAAATATTTCGCATACTTAGGCATCTGCGAGATTGCCTCGCAGAAGGAAACATTAATATGAATTTGTTTTAATAGAAAAATACATTTTTTTGTTCTGCTCGTCCTAACACTCTCTATCTAACTTATGTGTATACAGCAAGGGAATTTTTAAAATGACTTTATCATTTAAAATTGGTAAGGGTGGCATAAACGAAGAAGGGGGAAGAGGGGTCGGAGGTGAAATATGTACCTACGGATCAATCCATTTTTGATCGACCACTTCCTTTCCTCTACGAATGGTTATAGCATTGATATTCTCCCAGAGATTAAACTCTGTGTTCCCCGGTAGTGCCTCGAGCGCACGCTCTGAAATCATTCGCGCCAACTATCAAAACTAGAGTTCTAAGTTTTTTAGCGATCCGGTGATGTTCCGGATATTTGACTCTTTGGAAGCAATGTATCTAGAAAAATTTTCCTCCATCGGGGAGGGTTTTTGAAGAGGGGAGGCGGCGGAAATCCGGGCGCAAAATAGGTAGGGGGCGATGCGTGTTGATCGCGTTGCTCCATTAGAAGTTGGGGTGGTTCCTCTAACCCGGATTATAGTGGGTACTTTAAGGGTTGTTGTTTGGGTTGAAGGATGTCCGACCCGAATTTCCTATGTAGTCTATGAACTCTTCGACTACCCTAACATTAGAGGGAAGCACCCAAGGAGGAGTGGAGGTGGTAGCAGACATCTCTTCCACATGCTTCGTCAGCCTTTCAACTTGAAGGGCTAAGTGAGAAGTTGCATCCACTTCGAAGAGGCCAGCCTCCTGCTTGAGACGTCCCCGCGGGACGATCCATTGGTAAGCATTCATGGCCATCTCTTTGATAGGATCTTGGGCAGCCTCGAGGGTCTTGTTATTCAGGGTACCCCGGCAGTCGCATCAAAAACTTTATGTGTGCAAAGCCTGACGCTCGGTTTTTTTTTCAACAGGCACGCTGGGTTCGGATTTCGCATGGAAAAAGGGAGGCAAGTGTACCCATTGCAAGTAATACATGATATTCGGTGGGAATATTAAGATCGTATATTTCTATGGGCCGATTGATTATCACTACTCCTCCCGAAAGGACTATTATCTTACAGAAAAATATAGTTGTCAGATTATCTAACTATGTGATGGTTATAAGAAAATATGTAAAAGAGACTGAAAATGATCGATGAAGAAATAATACTCGGTATCTAATTACCTTAGGACTAAATTATTTTTATATAACTAGAGTTCCTAGGTTTAAATTCAATTAAAGGGGAAACTTGGCCGTGGAGGTTCCAAAAGAATGAGCTCACCTATCTCTAGGACTATCGCTCAAATTTAACATTATGACTATTCGACCGAGCTCTCATTCGTTGAAGGATTCCTCTTAATGCCCTCTTTATGCTAAGAACCCCGCTATTGTGGGGGGAACCCAATCTGATAGAATTCCGCTCCTCCTCTCTCTAGGGTTAGTGAAAAAATCTGTTTACCCATGGGTGATCGGTCCATACGCACGACCTCTGGGCTAGCTAGTGTATGGATAACGGAAATAGAGCCCACACATCGATATGTGGTTCTACGCGTTGTATACCCGGGGTAAACCGTAAGTTCTTTAATGAAATAAAAAAAAAGAAGATTTTTGATTATTTAAAAAGATTTTAATGTCCCATTGCTCTTCGATACCGAGGGCTAAGAGAGATTAGCCACTCATTGGTATGGGGACGGCTTATGAGTTTAGTGAGGCGTGATTTCAAAATTAAATGTTGAAGGGTTACAAAAAAAGAAGACATAAAATAACCTAACATTCGAAAGAGCAAAGCATTACAAAAAAGGGAACGCACGTACTCGACCAAGGCAATAAATAAAAGAAAAAGCTAAGTTACAAAAAAGGGAAAATTATATAATTGAAATTACAAGTCCTACTCAAAAGAGTGGCAGGAAATGACAAGTCCTACACAAAATAGTAGGCGGGAAAAGAAAGCGTTAAATTGTGAGTCCTACTCAAACGATTAGGCGAGAAATGACAAGTCCTACTCAAACGAGTAGGTGGGAAATGAAAGCTGTAAAATTGCATGTCCTACTCAAACAAGTAGGTGGGAAATGAAAGCAGTAAAAGCTAACTCATAAACACACACACTCTACTTGAAGGAAAGCAACAAAAACCTAACTCATACACTCACACACACAAGCAAAAAGGAGAAAAATGAAGTGATCGAAAAATTAAAATGATTACATTTTTATCATTAGAATTTGCTAAAAAGGCATAAAAAGTAGAAATAAAAATTAAAGAAGCGAAAAGATTTCAAATAAATGCAAAAATTAAAGTGTTTTAAAAATTTAAATAAAAACTAATCTATCGTAATAACTTTGTAAAAATGCTTAAAAAGTGGAAGAAAGTTTTAAATAACCAAAAGTTTTTACAAGCAAAAAAAAACTAAGTAAAAAAGGGATAAAAACCACTTTGAAACCATTTTTATAAATTCACAAGAGTGAATGAAAAGCTCAAAAAACCCAAATCTAAACAAACCTAAGGGACATGATAAGAAATGTTATAATAACAACTAGTACATTTGAGAAAAATCTAAAACTAAGCTAAGCAATTTGATGATTTGAAAACATAAAAATGACAAATCGAACTCATACACACACACAACCATATTAAAAAGAAAAAAGAAGATACATAAGATCACTAAAAGAGAGGCACTAAGAGGCATTGCAGTACAATATAAGGATGAAAAGACCCATATATTTTATTAAGTAGAAAGTCTGATTACAAAAGCGAATACAAACACAAAGAGGAGGGGGGAAAATTATCCTTACATTGGACAAGAAGCCTCCTAACTGCATTCCAACAATGAAATAGATTAAAAATTTTGATTTCTTGGACCTTACAAAAAACTTCTATTTATAGGTAAATTAATTGGATTACACGCCCAGGTCACAGTATGTACTGGGGGGTGTCGGTACTTGCATTTAGGTGAAGCCGAAAATTTATTGGCGGTTGACTTCGCGGCTTCTTTTGAAAGTTCCACGTGGAAGCCACAGGCAAGTTCGGTGGTCACGGGCGTGTAGCATGGGCATGACTGGCAAAGCATTGAATCCTTTCCTTGCTGGCGATGTCTTGTCTGGAATAGTTGGAGAGGTTACGGGCGTGGCGTGCGCCGAATGATACGGGCGTGTCGGCAAGGTATGACTGGCGAAGGCATTGAGCGTCGATCGTCGAGCTGGAGGTGTTAAGTGTCGAGCTATGATTTACACGGGCATGTACATCTGGACACGGGCATGTCAGTGGCATTAAGTTTCGACTGGCATTGAGTTTTGAGTTTGCTGGCAGCATCGAGTGTCCAGTGGTGTGACACGGACACGGGCATGTCAGATGGGACACGAGCGTGTCATGCGTGACTTGATTTTTCCTTAGCAGACGACAGATTTCCACCGGAATCAAATTAATACGTCCACGTCACTGGCGTGACCCAATGTACACGGGTGTGTACTTTGAAAATTTTGACTTTTTCCTGAAATTTCTGGAAAACAAAATAAAGCAAAGTTAGAAGTGTATATACAAATAAGAACATTTTGTAGAACAAAAGTAACTAAAAACAACACAAATAGACTTAAATGACCGAAATAAAGTACTGAAAAATACCTATATTTATAACTCATCACACTTCATTAGCTTTAGTACTCCTACATTTATGGGCGTAGGATCCTCAACGCAGGCAGAGGACTGGCTTTCGCACGTCAAGAGGATATTGACAGTGATAGAGATAGAGGAGGTACAAAAGGTCACCTTTGTAACTTTCCTGTGGGAGGAAGAGGCTTGGCTTTTGTGGGATGAGTTGGAGTTACACCACTTCGCAGGCAGACGATTATCGGAGATCTCAATGGAGGAGTTTTCGAGATTTTTCTTGGCAAAGCATCTGCTGAAGTCATAGTGGATTGCCACAGAAAATGAGTTCCAGTATTTGACTCAGGACGAGGGTAGTGTGGATAATTACTTGCATGAGTTTACCAGGTTGGGAAGTTATATGGGGTCAACTTTTTCTGACAAAGAGCATAAGAACAATAGGTTCTAGGAGGGACTTTTGGATGAGATGAGGTTAGTGCTCTCGGGTCCAATGAATCAATGTTTTCATGTGTTGGTTAATATGGCTCAATCGTTAGCGAAGGACATTAATAGGGTACAAGGCAAGAGGGACTTGGCTGTGAAAAATCTAGAGTTCTAAGTGTCGCATCCTGCAAAATCTGAGTGCCGAAAGAAGTGGAGAACAAAGTATAGGTCTTCTTGACAAGCTCCATCTACTATTACTTTTAGAGCAACATCAGGGCAAGGTCCGCTTATATGTTACACTTGTGGAAAGCCATGGCATTTTTCCCGTGAGTCTACCAGTGGCCTTCTAAGGAAGGATACAAAGTCAGGAGCTTCTTTTTCTGAGATTGGAAAGACGATGGAGTCCAATACAACCCAAAATGCTCAAGCTGAGCCGAGGGTTTATTATATGGGCAAACAGGAGGCCATAAAACCTGCTAATGTCGTCATAGGTATGAGTAGTATATAGTTTTCATGCTTTATATACTTTATACCTAGTGAATTGCTTATGTATAACTTGATAAGTATAGGCTTTATCCTTATTCCGGACTATCGGGCGAGAGCACTGTACGATACAGGTGCATCTCATTCTTTTCTATCAAAGGACTTTGTATCGCGTATCAGAGTGCCTAATCTTATGTTGACAGATAGAATAATGGTATTATTACCTAACAGATGTGTGATGCGTGTAGATAGGTCTTGTTGTGTTGAAGTGAGGATTAGAAGTCAGGATATCAGATTGGAAGCATAAGTGCTGCTGATATCTGAGTTTGATATAATCTTTGGAATTTACTGGCTATTGGAGCAGCAAGCATGTATAGATTGCAACTTTAAGGAAGTCACACTCACACAAAATAACGAACAAGAGACTAAGTTTGCTGCTATGCCAGGATAAAGCAAGATATTGATATCTGCTCTCCAAGTAGTCAAGGCAGTTTGGAAGGACGCAGAGTTATTCTTCACACTCTTGGAGGTTGTTGAGCCGAAGTTAAGTTCGAGTGACGTTCATATTGTATCGGATTATGCATATGTTTTTTCTAAGGATCTCCCTTGGTTATTGTCCTAGCGGGAGATTGATTTGGCTATTGAGTTAGTGCTAGGTGCGAAACATGTGGCCCGATCACCGTATAGAGTTGCACCAAAGGAGATGGCAGAATTTAAAGTTCAATTGCAAGAATTGCTTGTGTGAGGCTATATACATCCAAGTATGTCATCTTTGAGTGCACCAGTCCTCTTTGTGAAGAGGAAGGACGGAAGCTTGTGTCTATGCATTGATTATCGAGAATTAAACAAGCTGAAGGAGAAGAACAAGTATCCAATTCTATGGATTGATTACATGTTTGATCAGCTGGTGGGTTCCACTGTATACTCGAAGCTAGACTAAAAGTCTTGCTATTACCAGTTGCGGATTCGGGAATGTGACATTCCCAAGATAGCGTTTGGTACAAGCTATGGTCATTACGAGTTCACTATAATGTCATTTGGGCTAACAAATGTGCCATCGGTATTCATGGACTCGATGCACCGAAATTTTTTTGAGTATTTAGATCAGTTTGTGATCGTCTTTATTGACGATATATTGGTGTACTCTCAAACAGAAAAAGATCATGCAAATCACTTGAGGATGGTTTTGCATACCTTGAGAAGGAATAAACTCTATGTCAAGTTCTCAAAATGCGAGTTTTGGCTAACCTTAGTAGATCTTCTAGGTCATGTGGATTGTGGAGAGGGTGTTGCGGGGAATCAGGCGAAGATAGTTGCAATACAAGAGTGGCCTATGTTGACCACCATAGCCGAGGTCAGGAACTTCCTTAGACTTGTTGGATACTAACGACGCTTCGTGGAGAACATTTTGCGGATAACCTCACCTCTCACTACACTAATGTTGAAAGAGCAGAAGTTTGTTTGGATGCCTGAGTATGCACGAGCTTTTGAGGAGTTAAAGAGTCGTTTGACCACGGCGCATATCTTGAGTTAGCCATGTGGCACAGACGGCTATGAGATTTATAGTGATGCTTCAGGGATCGGCTTAGGGTGCATTCTTCTTAAATTCAGAAAGGTTATTACTTATGGCTCACGCCAGTTGAAAGTGCACGAGTGGAACTATCTAGTCCACGACTTGATGTTAGCGGCTGTGATTTTTGAACTTAAGCTGTGGCATCATTACTTATATGGTGTGAAAGTTGACATCTTCACAGACCATAAGAGTCTTAAGTACATAATATATTAGAATGATTTGAACATGCAGCAATGGAGATGGATGGAGTTCCTCGGGGACTACACTTTCTAGATAAATTACACACCCCGAGAAGGGAAATGTGGTCGCAGATGCCTCGAGTCGTAGGACTCTTGTACGGGCAACTTGGCTATAGGTTCATGATGAGGGTTTTTTCCAGGAGTTGGAGTCCTTAGATATTTCTTATGTTGACAAGCATACCACTGTGTACGGTCATTTGTGTATCCCAAATGTCGGTAAATTATGGGAGGAGTTGATTTATGAGGCACATTTCATGAAATACTCAATCCACCTATGGAGCAGAAAGATTTATAAGGATATGAAAAAGATGTTTTGGTGACCGGGTTTAAAGATGGACATAGCTCTTTACGTGGCAAAGAGACAAAGATGTGCCTTGGTAAAAGCTGAATGTCAGAGCCCTGGTAATTTTCTGAAGTCATTACCAATTCCGGTGTGGAAATTTGATGAAATATCGATTGATTTCGTGCACGGATTATCAAGATCTCAGAGCGGGAATGATTACGTGTGGGTGATTATTGACCGGTTGACAAAGGTATCACACTTCATACTGAATAAAAAGGATGATCCAGTTTAAAAATTAGTTAAGTTGTATGTTGATAACATAGTAATGTTGCACGGTGTGACCCGTAGCATCGTCAGCGACAGAGATGGGTGCTTTACTTCTAAAGATTGTAGGCTAATCCACAAGTTTTTGGGTACTTAACTTAATTTCAATATGGCCTTTCATCCGCAAACGAATGGTCAGACTGAGAGAACCAACAGTACAATGGAGTATTTCCTCTGTATGTGTGCTTTGGATTTTAGGAAGAGGCGGGAGGACTATCTCTATATGATTGAATTCACCTATAATAATTGCTAGCAAGCTAGTATTAAGATTGCGCCCTTCGAAACGTTATAAGGTAGGCAGTGTCGTACTCTTTTAGCTTGGGTGGAAACTGTTAAAAAATTTGATATAACGGATGACGGGAAACCAGGTGCAGGAACACTCAACCTATTCGAGCCCAAATAAACCAGATGCAAACTAGAAGAGCAAGAATCTTGTACTAAACAATCTTTATAAGGCTTTTCATACATGGCGAGACATGATTCACCAAAGTAACCAAAGGGAAAAACAAAAAAAATTACAAGGCAATCCTAACCATGCTGACTCAAAGAGATAGTCGCCAGTTCTACTGCTGCACTACGGAGTCTGCACATACCGCCAGGTCGCCAGACTGCAAACCAAGCTGCGCGGACTGCCTATTATTCAATTGCAAGAAGGAACTCTACTCGCCGATTAACAAGTCGGCTAACCGCAAGGTCGCATTGATGCCTGACCATACGAACTGCTGCTGCTGAATTGAACAGGCCGCCAGAAGCAGACAGCTTATTGAATCCGGAACTTTCCTCTTTGTTTCTAAAGGCCTATCCGCCTTGTTTCCAAAGGCCAAGCTAGGATGCCGCCACCAGCATAACTCTACAGCAACACCTTTTCCACCTATTAGCTGGAACCGCTTGTAACGCCTCCATCCGTCACATGGAATATAACACAGGGTCTGGTCTGGGCCCCACGCCATATTTCACAGACAAACTGCGGAATCTCGTATGAATAACAAAATCCTTTCTACTCGCATCTTAACTCAGAGCATTCTAGCGGAAGATTTTAACTTGTAAGAACTCATCACATTGAATGTCCACTAAATATTTAAATAACACATTTTTATATATCACTAGGAATGTATACAACCAAAAACACTCATGGCCTTAAGGCCTTACATGTTTCTCTTTACAAGTGTGATTTCATACATCGATACGCAGGCCGCCACACATGAAAATATAGTTCTTCGCATGGCCTTCAAGGGCTTACAAGCAGCAACAAGGGCTTTAGCCCACTCAATCAAATTCATCCGGTCAGCACCCGCATATGGACATCCACCCCAAGGGTGATAAACAAAGCAATGGTCAGCATTCAGCTGACCAATTATAACGACCCTACCCCATACCCGGGGCAGTGGTTCCTTCCTTGCATGCATCATAATCACAACATATATATTTATATATCACAATAAGTGCTCTCATGCACAACATCATAACACATGCCAGCATTCATGCAGACGCTCCGTCCACACATGGCATGCTTACGGTGTTCTGAATCATCCTTAGTACCATCACCGATTAGAGGTTCTTAACTTGTTGGCTATGGGAATTAGTCTACTACAACACGCATGTTGGAGACATCCTCGCCCATCCCACTCAGATGTGTTCACCTCACGACAACCATTGAGCATTTCAGATCGACCCACCACCGTGGTGTAATAACCCGAGAAGGACAGTAGTTCCTCATTTGTATTGTCACCAATAGATCTCTCACCATGCAGGCACATGTAAGCCTTTTCCCGTTGCTCAACTCGTTAATAGAGAAGATCTTGATGCGGGTCGGCTTTCCCCTTCCTGTTCAATCCACAGCCCATGCAGAGCCGCTTTCCAATTCAGCACATAGCTTATGCAGAGCTGCTGTCTAATTCAGCACTAAGCTCATGCAGAGCATACAATTCACGCTGCACAAACCACACACGGAGCTCACCCAAAGCTTCCTAGATATGGGAGAATTCACAATTCACAGGTACTCTACCAAACTCTGTACAATACTCATTTCATACACGGAGTCTTCTCCGGATCGCAATATTTACATCACCAATCCAGACTAACCGTCCGAATGGGCTTCATACAGTATGCCTATTCCGTAATACACATTTCCGGATCTAGATGCAGACTCAATCAGGGATATCAACTATCAACTCGCTGGAATCACTTTTGCTTTCCACCACTTGGTGGAGGATTCCATGTACATGCATAAAGGAGAACCTCACTTGTCCAAGAAGGAGACTTGACGATTGCTTTGGAGCCATGGAAATCTAGCCGGATGGAAATCACTATAACGGCCTTACCTCCTCAAATCTAAACTCGTCTCTCGAATCAGAATGCTGAAGCTCCTCCGGCAGCCAGATTCATTCTCCTCTTCTTTCCCTGCTCTCCCCTCTCTCTATCTCTTTAAAAAGAGAATGGCCAAAGATAAATAAGAGTTTATCCTTCAACTCTTGGCCTTATAACAGCAGGAAGACCTCTGGAACATTGGATCCAATTTGAAGGAAATGAGCGACAACGATCCGCCCTGAAAATGAATTTATTGGGATGACACGGCCAGTGACACGCCCGTGTCACAAGCAGTGTACCTTAAGCGGTACACAAACTAACTTAACTCAAATAGGACACGACCATGTGACACGCCCGTGTTACAGGCCGTATGCCCTGACACAGCTCTGGACTTGCCTGTTTCCAGCCCGTGTTCACCAAGCCTCATTGCCCTGGCCAAAACCAGAGAAGGATACGACCCTGACACGCCCATGTCATAGGCTGTGTGCCTCACTCGAGACCTACTCGCGATACACTCGAGTCCGTCATGTGCCACACTCGAGTACTCAGAGGAGCACACGACCTTGGACATGCTTGTGTCATCGGTCGTGTGCCACACTCGAGGCCCACTCGAGACCCACGCGAGACCGACTCGAGTATACAGAGTAGGACACGGACTTGGACACGGCTGTGTCCCTAGCTGTGTTGTCTAGTCTACAGTACAAGGATTTTTAGGGTGTTACACCGCTCCTATCCACGCGCCCTGCGGACACAACACCAGTCCGCACACCCAAGTTAGCAACCAAGGCACACCAGCTAACCTGCCAAACTTTGTGGATACTGCACCAGTCCGCACGCTTTACAGATTCAACACTAGTCTGCATTCCCCAAGCTCGCAACTAAGGCACACGACAACTACTACTGAGCTTGGAAGACTGAGAAGCAGTCAGCGCTTAACCATGCGATCTCGCTGGACTGAGCCAATTTAGACTTGGTTTAGAACCAACCCACTCCACACCACCGACCATAAGGGCAAGTCCGCTCCTACTAGCGGACACTGGAAATAGTCTGCCAATCCTGGCGAATTCCAATACCAGCCCGCACTAACTGGCGAACACTATGGCTTCCACTACTAGCACCACCAGGGCTAGATAAAGGCAACTACAATGCCGGTCTGCCGAGCTCCAGCCGAGTCTGCATATTGCCGAACTCCACGGATAGAGAATTTATTCACCTGCTTACCTTTTGGGTTCCATTTTCATGCTGAGCATAAGCCGGCCTGGCTGGCCGCAACCTCTGTCCGCACAGACTGCGCGAACAGACAACCTAGGCTGCCAAAGAACAAGCCGTCTGCAACATCTCCGCCGACCTGGCTAACCGCCAGTCCTGTATGCATAGACCGCGAAGACAGGTCGCCTAGGTTTCCCATTCACCCACTTTTTCTTCATAATTTTCAACAGAAACAGTCGAATCAAAACTGTATAAGTATAACGAGTTCCAACATGCAAATTTGACCATACGCACTATACGAGATCGGTTATTGATGGACAAAGATAGGCAAGCTAAGTACTAAAATGTCAAGCACCAAAACGTGGAGTTTGCGGTTGGCGATTGGTATATCAGAAGATAAAGCCATTCAAAGGTGTGTCCAGGACTCGGCGCTTGAAAAAGTTGAGTCTGAGGAATCTTGGTCAATTTGAAGTGATTGAGTGGATTGGAGAAGCTGCTTATCGATTAGCTCTTTCAACGAATCTAAGAGGTTTGCACGATGTGTTTCACATATCAGTGCTGCGTAAAGCTTTGCAAGATCCGACGTAAGTGGTGGCTGATGATCAGGTATTGGTCCATAGTGGGATGAATACGAAGGTTAAACCCATTCAGATCGAGGATATGGAGATTAGGCAACTGCAAAATAAAGCAATCAGGATGGTCAAAGTCCTTTGGGACAATTGTGTCAGTGAAGAACTGACATGGGAGCGTGAGCAAACCATGGGAGAAGAATTTTCCGAGTTGTTTTTGTAAATTAATGTTGTAAGTTGCTATACTAATTTCCTTTCAATAAATAAAATTTCTAGAAGAAATTTCTTAAAGTAGGGGAGAATTGTTATCCCCCAAATATCCTGAAAAAAGAATGATTGGAGGTTAACGCGCGGCGGTAGAGTTAACGCCGGCATAACCTATTGAATAAAATCATCAAGTTTCTCAGGTATCTAACAAGCGGCGGTCGATAGGTACCATGTAGTGCTATCACTCGACACACTCAACGCTCTCAACGAAGCGTTGTGTGGCTACCGCACGGCGGTAGTGATCAAACGTGTGGAGATAGCTGCTCTCAAATCACTCTATGCTCTCAATGCACTCAACTCTCTCGATGAAGTGTTGAGCGACTGCCGCGTAGAGGTAGTGAACCAACGCACGGTCATAGCTTGAGGCAAAGTACCGCTTGGCGATATCTTGCCATGTGGCAGTATGGTGGAGGCTTATTTTGGCGATAGAGCGATGTCCGTTTGGTCAAGCGGCGACCGCCTAAGATACCGCGCGGCAGTAGCAGATATTATGCGGCAGTAGCCTCCAGTTATAGGCTATACATAAGAATGAATTCTCATTGTTCTCTCACTTAGTTCTTGAAGTTGTTGAGAGCAAGAGTCTGGGGCTGAGCTTTGCAAGCTAGGTGAAGGAGATAATGTTGTCAGATTTACGAGCAGAGGCAAGATCCATGAGGGGGAAAGTGAGGTGATCATTTCCATCTGGATAGAAGACTCTATCATGGCTCCAAAATGTCCTATAAGGGAAACGACTTTCTCCTTGGACAAGTGATGTCCTTAATTTTCATATATGAATGGAACCCCTCACCAAAAGGTTAAGAAAAAGAGTGGTTTCCAGTGGGTAGATTATTTTGATCCCCGATAAAACTTGAATACAGATCTGGAATAGAAGTACGGAATAGGCATGCTGTGTGAAGCCCATCTAGATAGGTTGGTCTGGATTGTTGATGAATTGTTTTGCATGTCGGAGAAGACTCTGTTGATAAAATGTGTGGTTAAACGTGTAGAATACGGGGTCTGGGGGTGTGCAGGATGCTGTAGTGATAGTACTAGAGGTGATCTCTAGGAAAACACTCAAAAATGGGGAAGAAGCGACTTCTATCACTGCCACGTGGCGGTAGTGCTTCCGCCACCATTAGCTTCTCAGTGAGCTAAGAAAGGCCTTTCTCTGGGATAATTGGGGCCATTGTTTGAAGTTGAAGGCATAGAGAGCCCTGCTAGTGGCGATGAGAGCCTTTGTGTTTATTGCAAGATCAAGTCCTAGGGATAATATGAGCAGCAATATAAGCTGAAGGCCTATTATGCCCAGCAAAAAGGCCAGAGATCCGAATGGGTAAAGTGAAGCTGACCCAACATCTTATCATGTGGCTTGATTGCTTCGGCATTCATCAATGACATGGCGATTTTAGCAACAACAAGATTGTTGAACTGTAGCCTATGATATGTCACTCCGGGATTGATTTCCTAATGTAATTGGCTTTCGTTGTTGGCATAATGGGAGTCTTAGGCTATATTATGGAAAAGACTAGAACATTCGACGATACCATCAAGTATGGGACGGTGGATGGTGGTGGGACTCGGGAAGTCCAGTACACCGAGAATTTTCCCTGTGTGCATGGGGCATGTGGTCGATCAAGCCTGCGTTGTTATTTGCCAAATATATATATGTTGCTGCTTGCAGGGAAGGAGAACTTCCACCCCGAGTAAGGGGTGGGGTCGTTATAAATTGGTCAGCTAAAGTTGACCGTTGCCTTATTTATCATCCTTGTGGTGGATTGTCCCTGTGCAAGTGCTGGAGAGCCGAGCAGGAAATAACAAGGTTGCAGCCCTTTGATGCTATGCCAGGACCTTGAAGGCCAAGCGAAGGAACTTTAAGTGTTTTTAATGAGTTGTCGATCTGCGCGCCGATGTTTTTAAACAACTCTTTTGGGGAAAAACATTTGTAAGGCCTTAAGGCCGCTTTGTTTTTTTTATTTTGTAATAACATTCTTATGGTTTTTATATTGTGGACATTATTGATACTTGGGAAAAATTTAACCCTTGAAGCTTCTGCTAGAAGGCTCGGAGTAAGGATTCATTTGGTCTTTTGATATTAACATATAACCCCATTGATTGTCTATGGAATATGGCATAGGGCCTCGGCCAAACCCTCTATTATATTTCATGTGATGGACAGAGGTGTGACAGAACCCCTCACCAAAAGATGAAGAAAAGGGTGGTTTCCAGTGGGTTGATTATTGTGATCCCCAATAGAAATTGCATATAAAATCCTAAATCAAAGTACGGAATAGGCATGCTATATGAAGCCCTTCTTGACAGGTTAGTCTTGATTGGCGATGAATTGTTTTCCATACCTGAGAAGACTCTGTGGATAAATATGTAGATAAACATGTAAAATTCGGAGTCATGGGGTTTGTATGATGCTGCAGTGATAGTACTGGAGATTATCTCTAGGAAATCACCCAAAATGGGGAATAAACTACTTCTATCCCCTACCATGCGGTGGTAGTACTACCGCTGACAATAGCTCCCAATGAGCTATGTTTGTGAGGCATGTCTCCTTGAGACCTGGGGGACGATGTGGAAGCTATTGAGCCTAAAGTGCCCAGCTATTGTGTCCATGAGAGACATTGTTTGTGGATTGCGAGCTCAGCTCCTGGGGACAATGTGCACAGCAATTGAGGCTGGTTAGCCTCAAGTGCCCAGCTAAAAAGGCTATGAGAGTCTAATAGGAAAGGGAGGCCGACCCGCATCCTATTATGGGGCATGATTGCTTCGGTTTTCATCAATGATATGGTGATTTGAGTAATAAGGAAGGGTTGAACTATACCTGCATTATGTCATTCGTGGCTAAATCGCCTATGGTAATTGGCTTTCGTCGTTTGTAAAATGAGAGTTTTAGACCCTTTGCTGGAAAGACTAGAATTCTCAAGTGAACCATCAAGTCTGGGACATTGGATGGTGGTGGGATCTAGAGAAGTCCGGTATACCGAGAATGTGCCCAGTGTTCACGGGGCAGGTGGCAGATCGAGCCTACGTCTGCAGCTTATGGTTCTTAAATACACATATTTGTTCACAAAAGATATATATGTCGCTGCATGTATAGAAGGAGAATCGTTGCTCTGAGTAATGGGTGGGGTCGTTATAATTTGGTCAGCTAATACTGGTCGTTTCTTTGTTTGACACATTTTTGTGGGTCGTGTTATGAAGGTGCTGTAGAGCCAACTAGAAAGTAGCGGGCTAAAGTCCCTTATGCATTGATTGGCTGGCCCTTAAAGGCCCAATGGCAAATGTTTACTATTTTCATGTGTGGATGACATGCTTGTCGATGTATGAAGACACATTTTGTAAAGGAAATAGTTATAGGGACATAAGGACAAAACGGGTTGTGTATTTAATATATCATTCCTATGTTTATAGTGGGCAATCCTAGTAGGTGGGTTCTACAACTAAGTTAACTTCTTCTGCTAGAATGCACTCTGAGTTAGGACGCTTATAAGATGATATGGTTTCTATGATTAACTCCTCTGACTGTCCGTGAGATATGGCATGGGTCCCCGACCGGAATGTCTGTTATATTTTATGTGACGGATGAGGGTGTTACAAAGCAACCCATTTTGGGCAAAAGGCTAATAAAGCAAAATAGCTTTATCCATTCTTGGTCATGTAATGTCAAATCAATCTAAGAGTCGTTGAAGCTTGATAGAACATATATAAAGCATCTTCTAGGTCAAGAAGGAATGGGGATTGGGTGTTTTCTAGTTACGAGTAATTGTTTCCACTACTAAGTGCTACTACAATGTACTGAAAGTGCTGATAGTGCCAACATCCTTGTGCTTCCAGAAGTTTTTCTCAAATCTAAGGAGAATAGTTTGATTCCATCAAGGTTAGTGGTTGACCTTAGTCTTTCTATACGGAGACAGATGATTAAGAAGGTGCTAGGGAAAAAGCTAAAGAACAATATTTCAAGCCTTGCTCCATGACATCTCTCAGATGTTCAATCTCAACAAAAGACCAAATCTGAATGTGTACATCTTTTATTGTATTCTGTTATAATATAAACAAACCATCTTGTAACAACAATTTGTTCTAAGTTAGTTGGGCATGTGTGCCTTAGTGTAAGGTTTTTGAGCCTTAGCTTGTAGGGCATGTGTGTTTGAGTGTAAGTCTATTGAGCCTTAGCTTGTAGGGCTTGTGTTCCTAAGTGTAGGGTTATCATCCAATCCTGAGTTATAAGGCTTCTTGATAGGCTTGAGGTTAGTGACAAGGAGGGATACTAAGCGGTAGGAGTATACCATACTCTTAGTTATAGGGCAGTGGCCTGAGGTAGGGTTTGGATGAAACCTAAGCGATCCTGATGGATTTGTATCGTAAGCTCTTTGATCAGAGTTTGGAGGTGGTTGTCTTATATAACACACTATTAGAAAGGTGGTGAGGGAAAGTGGATGTACTCAAATCTTGGGGAACCACTATAAAATTTTTGTATGTTTTTTATAATGGTTAATTGAGACTAAAACAGATAAGTAAAAATAAGAATAATATAAACAACCTATTCACTCCCCTCTAGGTGATTTAGACTACTACCCAATTAGCTATCAAGTGGTATTAGAGAGAGGTTTATCAAAAAGGACTTAACAGTCTGACCAGATCCCTTGAGGGTTAGTCAAATAAAATTCCAAGATGTCTGCTGCAGAGGCTCATAAGGAGATGAGCTCTATGAAGTTACTTATATATAGAAAGAAGACTTTTGGCATATAGAAGCAAAGGTTTATGCTATTATTGAAAGCCTCTGACCCTACAATTTATATTATAGTTTAGGAGGGACCTTTTATTCCCCAAAAGTCTTCCACCATTGACCCAAACCTAAGAATGCCTAAGGACTTTACTGTAATGACTAGGGATGAAGTAGCTCTCTCTACTATGGACAAAAGAGCAAAAAATATCATAGTAAGTGTTATTGATGATTCTACTTTCTAGAACATGGTATACTGTGAGACATCCAAGGAGATGTGGGTACACTAAAAGTGTACATAGAGGGTACTGCAAAAGTTTGGGATGATAGTAAATCCCTGCTCAATCAAGAGTATGAGGCCTTTAGATAGAACAACAAGGATAGAATAGTTGAGTGCTATGAAAGGTTCTTCATGATGGTAAATGAATTGAGGATATATTGAAGGGTCTTCAACAATTATGAGCTGAATGATAAGTTTCTAAGGTCTCCATCAAGAGATTGGGATACAAAGATATGTGTAATCAGGGAAGTGGCCAAGCTTGATAAAACTCCCCCTCAGACTTAATTTGGAAAGCAGATCTCCATTGAGATGCATCTATTTGCCAAGAAGGTGGAGGAAACCACCATTATGTCTCATGCGAAGGAGAGGACAGTGGCTCTCAAGTATAGGAGCTTTAAGAAGACCATGGAGTGAATTTCTTCTCCCCCAAGAAGGCCAGCTGATTCAAAAAGCACTTAGTCCAGCACATCTGATAGCAACATGTCAGATAATGAGTTTGCTGCCTTCTTAAGGCAATTCCAAAAGATGATGAAGATGAAGTAATGGAAGAGAAAACCTTCCTCCTCTTCACATTACAATAAGGATCACAATAAATCTGGAAAGAAGTTCTCTAAGGGAGACATGTATGATTATAAACCTTGTAAATATATTTCTACTAATATAATATGTTATTATTGTAATAAGTCTGGGCATATCATTGTTCACTACCCAGAGAATAGAAAAGAGACAGGTGAGAAGAAACATCACCACCACAAGGGCAAGAAGGAAAATACCTTCCTTGCCAAGAATGAGAAGAGCTAGAGTCAAACTGACTCAACATATTCTGATTCTGAAGAAGAAGATGAAGCCTACTTTTGGTTGTTTGCTGCTGCTGTTGAAGAAGATGAGGAATATCCAACTACAAGGATAGGGATGAGGGCCCCTATATCACATTTAGATAATGACAATGAGGTGGATGAAGAAGTCAGTGGCTGTTGTGGACTTATATCCATGATAGAAGGAGAATCCAGCCATGATCAGTCTTTTCCTAATGTGGTATTGATTCATTCCAACTCCTCCTCTGAATCTTCTTATTAAACAAGTCCTGATTCTGAAGCACCTTCATCTTGTGATAAAGGTGGGTCAGAAAATCTGAGAAAGATGTCCATCAATTGATTGACAAGTATGGTTTGATATTGGAAGATCTGAAGAAGAGCAAGTTGCTTTTCAAAAGACAAGCCAAGGAGATTGCTTCCTTAAGAGAATATATCTTCTTACTCATTTGATTCAGTAATAGGTGGATGAAGAAGCCAGTGAGGCTAGCTCAGTGTGCAAGGAGATATCCTAACTTAATATAATCACTGTTATCCAAGTCACAACCATAAATAGTAAAAATTCTTTAATTTAAGATTTGGAAGATATGCTCCTCAAAGATAAGATGCTAGTGGCTCATTACTACAAACTCATATCAGTATTGCTACTTATTGATACCTTCACCTCCAAAACTAGTAAGAAGGGGTAGGGGTACATTGAGAGGAATACTAGAAAAAGGAATAGTAGTAAGTGCAAAGATCCAATCTAGCCTATAATAAGTTTTGAGAAAATCCTGTTACTATCCAATAAATATGACCAAAAAAGTATATATGGTCATGGTTTAATAGAAGATCCAATAGTGTGAACAAAATTGTTCACATCTATAGTATAAGGAAGAGGATGGGCTTGAGTGCCTTTAAGGACCCATATGAGGAAATACAGATTGGTTATCCTAGACCATTTGTGTTTGATGCCCCAACCCCCTCACTTAAGAAAAAGGAAACATAAACTTCAAAATGCCTTCCAACTAGAACATTGGTTGTCGTCCAGCTTGTACCAGAATATCACAGGGCAATATCTAATGTTATCAACTCGTGATCAACCACCAAACTAAGACCTGCTGATACGAAAAAGACATTGACTGGTAAGATTAACTGCATGCAGCCAAAATACCAAGGCATTGCTAAGAGAAACAAGAAGAATGTTGTTGTCTCCCTTCACCAATAGAAAACTGAAGTATCAACTTCAAAAGAAATTCATAAAAGTAGATACAACATCCATGAGTTTTGTTGCTATGGGAATGTGGGACACTGAAAGTGAAGGGATAGATCACACTCACTCTTGACGGGGGGTGAATAGAGTATTAAAAATCTTTTGATTAATTTTTATACCGGATTAAAATAGGTTATATCTATATATAAATATGCAAGAAATAAATACATAGAAAATCATAACACAGAAAATAAAAAATAGAGCAATCAGAAGACATAAAGATTTTTACTCGTTCCCCTAAAACTTGGGTACATCCACTCTTCTACCACCCTGGTAGGAATCCACTATAGGTTTTTTATCAGGTGCCCTGCCACCACTTGTTTTTGCTCTGGTGCCCTGTCACCATAAGATCAATTTTCATGGGAGATCTAACAACCCTTTGAGCTTTTGACCAGGTGATAAAAAACAAAACTAAGACATTTGATCAGGAGACTTAACAGCCAAAGGGATAACTTTTGAAGGGAGTTAAAAACCCTTTTATAGTAAAGTGAAAAGAAATTCTATATTGTCTTCTCTTTCTCAATGTTTTGAGAAGACTAGTGGATTATTGTTGTTATCAAAGCTCCCCCTGAGATGTAGAATAGTTCAGGAGAATGGAAGCTTTGCTCTGGGTGTAGGCTTTCAGACTGCTTATTGATCTTCAGGAAACTTTTAGATAATTTTGAAGGATTGTCTCTTGAAAGCCCTGAAGAAAAAAACTGACGAAGAACATGAGTTGTATGAGAGCTATTCTTCGTTCAGCATTTCTGTAAATTATTATTTTTATCACAGCTAACAAATCTCTTCTTTTTTTATCTTGAAAATATAATCCTTACATATTCCTTGCAGATTTCATCTTTTGAATTTTGAATTCCTTTCCTTAACTGACTGCAAAAATTCTTGGAGTTGAACGACTAGAATTTATCTTTTATAAGTTTCCCCAACTGTCTCAATAAAATAAGCCAAGTAATAACTCTGTGAAGACCATAATTAATACTGTCATGGAACGGCTATATTCATAAGAATATTGTGCATTAATTATCAGAGCATTACAATCATATTATAATATAATTTGAAATTCATCTGCCTTAGTCGAACTGAAATCATCAAAGAATTAGTCGAACTGAACCTGGGAGATATTAGTAGAACTAAGCAAATTTTCGTCAACCTGAGATCCAAGTTCGTCGAGCTGAGAATTATCTTTCGTCGAGTTGAGCTCTGAGAACGTCGAGTTGAGCTCCAAGTTCTTGCCAAACTGAGCTCTAAGTTCGTCGAGCTGAGATAGTCCTTCTTTGAACTGAAGTTCTGATAAGAGATCAGAGATCGTCGATCTTAGCTAGACTTTCGTCGAGCTCAACTCAGATAAGGAATTCTGAGTTAATCGATCTGAGATCGATGAACGTTGAACAGATTTAAGCTATTTTCGAACGAATTTTTCCCGCAATATTTAAACTGTCTTATCTCTAAAGTCTTGAGACTTTGAAGTATTCTGAAGGCAGGTTTCAATAATGTAACCAAATTTGACTAACCTTAAACTTAGAACTAACAAATTACCCTAGGCTATACATATTGGGTCAATAAACCTAATAGTGAACATAGCCCAAATCAAAACTAGGGTTCCAATAGACACTCTGCCATAGATTGTTGGCATGACCCCAATATGCCAAATGCAAACAAATCCATTTGTTGGTACACCCTAATTTGGATTTGGGTAAGGATCACTATGTCTTTAGGATTATTAGATTGACCCATCAATGTATAGCTAAGGGTCATAGGATGTGCTAAGTCAAAGGCTCTCAGAGTTTGAAGAAATCAGCCAAGAGAAATCAGTCAGAGAAGAATTCAGAATTCAACCTTGGCATCGTGCTCAGATCGACGTTTTGAAGTTCAGGCGTGGAGCTGAGATCGACGATCTCTGAGCTCAGGTCCACGAGGCGTCGAACTCCATTCGAAGATCTCCGAGCTCAGGTCGACGAAACGTCAAACTCCGTTCGACTATCTCTGAGCTGAACTCTGCTAAGTCGTCGAACTCCAGTCGACGATCTTCAAGCTCAGATCAACGATCTGCCTTCAGCTTGTTTCCAAGTCACTGAGCTCAGTTCAACGATCGTAGAGCTCAGATCGACGTTTTTCTGAGAGATCGACGACTTTAAGGATTCAAATTCAGTCGGCCTTTGGAATGTTTTTCAAATTCTCTCAGCATTTATTTCAAGAAATTTGTTAGCCGTTTTCATTTATTCTGGAGCAAGTTTTAAGGGATTTCTCAGAGAATGTTTATTAGACTTTCCTCTAGAAGAAAAAATATTTATGGAAGACATTTATGACTGCTAACGGCTATCTTGGACAGAGGATCATCAGAGAATAATATACATAACAGCAGATCAAGAGAAATACAACACTAAATACACACATACACAGATAGTTAGATCAACTCAGAGAAAAATCAAGTGATCAATCCTGAAGATTTAGATTGAAAATTAACATACTGAAAAGTGTTCACAGCTTCAACATCAAAGACTCCAGACAACTCATATTTCAGCCTCTGCTGAAATCATCTTCTGCTGGAGATCTGAAGTTTCTGAAGGCCTATCACCCTAGCAAAGCTCTCACTCCTGAACCATCTATATCTCAGGGGGAGCTTTGACAACACAATCAATCCACTAAGTCTTCTCTCAGTGATTGATACAGAGAAGACAACTTCACCTCTTCCTTTTTCTTTTCCTGCTGTACAAAGGGTTCTTGAACTCCCTTCAAAAGTTCTGCTTGGTTTCTGAGACCTTATCAAAACTCAGTGGTGGCAAGACAGCTTATCAAAAAATCTAGATCTGGTTTTTGAGCACCTTATCAAAAGCTCATTGGTGCCCAGGACACCTGATCAACTCATCCTGCAGTGGATTCCTACCTAGGGTGGTAGAAGAGTGGACTACCCAAGTTTAGGGGAACCACTATAAATTTCTTGTGTTGTCTGGTTTGCCTTTATATCTTTTATTTATTATTCTTGCTGTGTGTTTGCTCTAATCTCTAGGATAGATCTCCCTTTCAATTGGTATCAGAGGGAGGTTGGTTATTCAACAACTAGATCTTCACTAGTTTGGTTGTTTATACAGGCTAACACCTGAACCAAAAGATCTCTCTTTTGATCCATCCTAGTTAGATTCATTTTTCTGTTTTTCACATAGCAAGAATATGGAATATTCTAGCACCAGACCTCCTAAGTGCAACATAAACAAATTTGAACTTTGGAAGACAAGAATTAAGTGACTTATGGACAATATTGATGAAGAAATATTTTATGCCATTATGACAGGTCTCCCAACCTCAGCAACAACAACTAAAAGGGCCAGACTAGCTGATGCCAGAGCCATGAAATCCTAGCACAGTCATTATCTGATGACTTGTTCCAGGAAGTTGTTGAATGCTCAAAAGCTAAGGAGATATGGGATTCTTTTCATCAAATGGCTTCTAAACCAGTGGATGGAACAACAGAAAGAAGCTACAACATATTATTTGAAGAAGGAGAATCAGTATCCCTAGATGTCATTTGGGATGTATCAGATGATTAATCATCACTTGAAGATGAAGAGGAGGAAGCAAGGGCCAAACAATTCTGCTTAATGGCCATCAATACTTCCTACAGCAGTTTAAAGTCTGAACAAACAGAAGGAAAATCAAAACCTGAAGAGGATCAGGTACTATCTAATCTTATTTTATGTTCAGAACTTCAATTTTTCTGCCAAGATTCAATAAAACCTGAGGAGGAAACAAAACTTCTCAGAGGAATGATTTCAGAATATATTCAAAGGAAGAAGAAACATATTAATCAAAATGAGTTCAGATCGTCGAACTCAGATCGACGATCCTATATAAAATCATGAAACTCAGATCGACGATCCTATATAAAATCGTCGAACTCAAATCGACGATCCTATATAAAATCGTCAAACTCAGTCTCCTTTTTCATAAATTTGATTTATAATTATAAGGATAAACTATTTAAAATATTTTCAAATCCTTTTCCTATTTGGAACAAATTTATTAGGAAAAATCTTTTCTTAAGGGCTGCTTCTATCCTTTTGATATCTTGTTCAAAATTTTGTTAGGATTTCTGTATGAGATTTCTCTGTCAGATAACTTTATATTTCTTATATATCCCTTTCTAAATTCATCAAGATTGAGTCCTCTACTCTAGTTGCATTGGTCAGCAGTGATCATGGCACTGAGTTTGAATCTCTTCTGATGAAAAGAAATTCTATAGGAAGAAAGATATCAGGCTTTGTTTTTCAGATTCAGAATCCTAATAAAATGTGCTGGACAAATATCATTTTTTATGCTAACATATCCTTTTCAAAGAGAGAGCAATCTCTACCATATCCTTCTGCAGGTACTATCTATAAGAATTAGCTGGATGACTCAATCAAAATCCAATTTTCAAAGTCATCCCAGCCTCCTCCAGTCACAGTTACTGCATCAACATTGGGGGAATTTTGTAAAGCTAATAGCAGTCAGTTTTAACTGCAACAGAAGTCATCTATGCAAAGCTTCTCTTTTAATATCTTATGCTTTGTAATATTAATTATAATATTTTTATGTAAATAGTAATCCTAACCAAAATAGGGGGAGATTGTTGGAACACCCTAATTTGGATTTGGGTCAGGATCACTATGTCTTTAGGATTATTAGATTGACCCATCAATATATAGCTAAGGGTCATAGGATGTGCTAAGTCAAATGCTCTCAGAGTGTGAAGAAATCAGCCAAGAGAAATCAGTCAGAGAAGAATTCATAATTCAACCTTGGCGTCGAGCTCAGATCGACATTTTGAAGTTCAGGCATCGAGCTGAGATCGACGATCTTTGACCTCAGGTCCACGAGGCATCGAACTCCGTTCGACGATCTCCGAGCTCAGGTCGAAGAAACGTCGAACTCCTTTCGACGATCTCTGAGCTCAACTCTGCTAAGTCGTCGAACTCCGGTCGACGATCTTCGAGCTGAGATCGACGATCTGCCTTCAGCTTGTTTCCAAGTCACTGAGCTCAGTTCAACGATCGTAGAGCTCAGATCGATGTTTTTCTGAGAGATCGATGACTTTAAGGATTCAAATTCAGTCGGCCTTTGGAATGTTTTTCAAATTCTCTCAGCATTTATTTCAAGAGATTTGTTAGCCGTTTTCATTTATTCTGGATCATGTTTCAAGGGATTTCTCAGAGAATGTTTATTGGACTTTCCTCCAGAAGACAAAATATTTATGGAAGACATTTAATACTGCTAACGGCTATCTTGGACAGAGGATCATCAGAGAATAATATACACAACAGCAGATCAAGAGAAATACAACACTAAATACATACATACACAGATAGTGAGATCAACTCAGAGAAAAATCATGTGATCAATCCTGAAGAGTTACATTGAAAATTAGCATACTGAAAAGTGTTCACAGCTCTAACATCCAAGACTCCAGACAACTCATATTTCAGCCTCTACTAAAATCATCTTCTGTTGGAGATCTGAAGTTTCTGAAGGCCTATCACCCTAGCAAAGCTCTCACTCCTGAACCATCTTCATCTCAGGGGGAGCTTTGACAACACAATCAATCAACTAAGTCTTCTCTCAGTGATTGAGAAAAAGAATACAACTTCACCTCTTCCTTTTTCTTTTCCTGCTGTATAAAGGGTTCTTGAACTCCCTTCAAAAGTTCTACTTTGTTTCTGAGACCTTATCAAAACTCAGTGGTGGCAAGACACCTTATCAAAAAATCTAGATCTGTTTTTGAGCACCTTATCAAAAGCTCATTGGTGCCCAGGACACCTGATCAACTCATCCTGTAGTGGATTCCTACCTAGGGTGGTAGAAGAGTGGACTATCCAAGTTTAGGGGAACCACTATAAATTTCTTGTGTTGTCTGGTTTGCCTTTATTTCTTTTCTTTATTATTCTTGCTGTTTGTTTGCTCTAATCTCTATGATAGATCTCCCTTTCACATTCTATCTAGGCATGGTTTTGTTAGAACTACTTATGCTTCTAACATGCACCTTGGACCCAAGATAAATTAGGCTCCTAAGGAAAGTGATCTACATTTTGCAGGTTAGTTCAAGTACCTTTCTAAATCAAATATGGCCTTGGTTAGGGTGTGTTCCAGACATATGGCTGGGATAAGGAGCTTACTTAAAGACTACACTCAAATAAAGAGTGGACCTAAAGTCATCTTTGGTGTCTTTTACAGGGGCATCACTAGAGGCTATGGTATGATTACCAATTTCATAGTCTCAATAACAAGCATAGCTTTTGGGGAAGGGTTGCAACACAACCTTGTAAGCATAAGTCAACTATATGACTAGGGCTATATCATTGAATTCCATAATGACAAGTGCTTTATAACTAAGTCAATTTACTTAGAGGTCATCCTCTCAGGCACAAGGAGTGGAAATGTGTACTTCTTAGATTTCATTTGCGATAATTCATTATCTCTTGTGTATCTTGTTGATAATGAGAGAGATTCTCGTTATGTCAATGGCACTAGAGACTTGCCCACATTAACTACAAGACACTGAACAAATTATTTTCTAAAAATTAAATTAGAAATAACCCTAATTTAAAATGTGGTAAAAGTGGTCCCTGTCTTTCATACCAAATGGGCACACAAACAAGGGCCACCTTTAAAAGTATTGGATCCAAGGACACTGAAAGATGTCTCTATCTGTTGTATATGGAATTATTTGGTCCTTTACCCATTCTAAGTCTAGGTGGGAAGTTGTATACCCTAGTGATAGTTGATGTTCACTCTAGTTATACATGGGTATTCTTCTTTAAGAATAAGTCAGATACTATATGTGTCTTTATGATCCATGTCAAGGCTATCCAGAATGATTTACAATATACTGTGGTAAAAACTAGAACTGACCATGGTATAGAGTTTCAATATGGGGCTATGATAATGTTCTGTCAAGACTTTGGTATCACCGAAAGAATTTTCCTCTCTCTGATCTCCCCAATAAAATGGAGTGGCTGACAGAAGAAATAGGGCCTTAATAGAGGTTGGCAAAACCCTGCTTAGTTACTCCTCACTTCCAGAATAATTTTGGGTTGACGCAGTCAATACAAACTGTTATTTTTTTTAATAGAGCCTACTTTAATAAGGCCCATGAGAAAACCTTCTATGAAATTCGGAAAGGCAAATAACCAATCATTTCATATTTTATAATCTTTGGTTGCAAGTGCTATATTTTAAATAATGGGAAATCTGAACTTACAAAATTTGCTGAAAAATAGAATGTAGGTGTTCTTGTTGGATAAAGCTTACATAGTAGAGCCAATAGAGTATTCAAAAAGAAGACCCATGTAGTTGAAGAGTAAATGAGATCACCCAAGAAGACAGGTTGCCTACTATAAGCAGGCTTGTGAGAGATCACCCAAGAAATCTTATCATTGGAAATGAACAAGGTGTGACCACAAGAAGCATAGGTCACAGAGAAGCATTGTTCCTGAGCTTCTTGTCATAGATTAAGCCCAAAAGGTTTGAAAAAGCAAACAATGACAACTTCTCTATCGATGTCATTCAAGAAGAGTTACCTCAATTCAAGAGGTACAAGGTATAGAGTTGGCGCCAAAGCCACTTGGACATTACATAAGTACCAAGTTGGTTTATAGGAATAAGCTTGATGATAATGGGATAGTCTTCAAGAACAAGGCAAAGTTGGTAGCCAAAGGCTATAGGAAAGAAGAGGGAAAATATTTTGACAAAACCTTTGCCCGAGTTGCAAGTTTGAGACCATAAGGATGTTCTTTTCCTATGATGCACACAAGGGATTCCAAGTCTACCAGATGGATGTCAAGTCAGCGGTCTTGAATCGTAATCTCAAGAAAGAGGTATATGTGGAGCAGCCCTTAGGTTTTGTACATCCCACTCTAGTAAATCTTATTTACAAATTAAAAAAACTTTATATGGTTTGAAGAAAGCCCCTAAGGCTTGGTATGAAAACTTTTCTACCTTTCTCATCAAGAATAAATTATTAAGGGGAATGATAGAAAACACAATGTTTCTTAGGTAAATAAATGTTAAGTGTCTCCTAGTCAAAATTTATGTGGATGACATAATATTTGGGTCTACTGATGACAACCTTGGCAAAAGTTTTGCTAACCTTATGCATGGGTAGTTTGAGATGAGTAGTATTGGAGGGCTTAAATAATTCGTAGGCCTCCATGTGAAAAAGCCTGATGAATAGATTTTTATCACTTAGAACAACACTACTAGAAAACTGACATTTAGTGCCGAGAATTTAGTGACAATATATTTTGTCCCTAAAAACACCTCTTTAGTAATGAAATATAGTTCGTCACTAAAGGCACTTCTTTATTGAAAAAATAAATATTTGGTCACTAAAAACATATTTTTAGTGATGAAATATTTATTTGGTCACAAAAGTAAAGTTTCAAAAATATTTAGTGACCCTAAGTAAGATAGACACTATATTTTTATTTTATGACCAAAACAATTTGCTACTAATCATAAAAGTTCTAAATAAATGAAATCATTTATTTTATGCAATTTATAAATTACGTCCTTTATAAATTTGGTCCTTTATTTAAACATTATTATATTTAAATTTAAGTGTTTTTTCAGGTTTCCCTGATCTCTTCAATCGTTCAACCCTCCGTGTGATTTGATCACGGTAATATGACTGTCTGTGCCTTAACATATTTAGCCCTTCCCCGTTCTGCCATCCTTCTTCCTCGAGACCTTGACGTCGCATTGGCCATAAAGATGAGCATCTTAATTCCCTTACTCCTTTGTTCAGGATGATGATGAGACCTCGGCTAGCCGACGAGCTGACGACGAGTACAACCAGGTCACCACTCTGTTTCGTTAAATCAAGGGAGGTAGGCTATTTCATTCTGTGATTTTTAAATGGATTCATTTTCAAGATATTTCATTCATTTCCTTACTCAGTTAGTATGATCCCTTCTTCCATTGCCTCATTATTTTGAAATCTGGCTGCAAATAGCAAGGGGATGAACCAATCTGATTGGGGAATACCACTGTGAGTTATTCCATGTTTTTTGCAAAGTTATTTTTACCCTAAAATTCACTGAAATTTAACACTTATTGTGGTTGTAAATGCAAATAGGTTATTTGTCCGGTAACTAAATCCCTTTGTTTATGCTCTGGACATTGGATCATTCCCTGCTTATGCTCTTCCAGGAGAAGTTCTAGGGCCCGTCTTTCTCTTAAAGTCCAGGTAATTACTTCTTAGACCGTTGCTTAGTTTGTTATTGCTCCGGGTAAATGTGCGTGTTCATCTCCTTTTCCCACTCTTATAAGTTAGATCAATATTATATTACATGTTTTTATATGATATTACTGATCTAGAGTAACGAGGTGTAAAGCCACATCATTACTTTAGAATTGTGGTCATTACGAGCCCTATTGAGATAAAATCGTATAATTCTACCATGTTCAAAGATTGGTTTGCAGTAAAATTGTGGAATACTTTTGTTGGGCTTTAGAGTGCTAATTTAGCAAAAGCATCGTCTATCTTTTCCTCAATGTATCTTGTTGCATCTTTCTCTGTCTAGTGGTGTTTCTTCTTATATAGAAAAACTGTCATCCATTCCTTGGTCCCTGAATTCTGAACCCCAAAAAACAACAATTTATAGTTACCCATTTAACAGATAATTTGTTTAGCAAAAAATATATATACTGATATTCTTACTAGTAATGCCAGATAAGAAGTTAATTGCTCATAGATTATGGATATATGATCCAAATGTTTTATATTTTCTATTATAACATTGCCCATGAGGAACATGGATGGTAATAATCTGATGGAAACTTCTACTCCTTTCTTAACTTGCTTCTCTACTGGGCATTGCATGCAACTTGTTTCACTCCAATATGGCGAGTTCCAAGTATTTTGAAATATTGATATTGTCATCCTTAATATAACCATAAAACAAGAAAAAAAGCTATTATTATTGTGCATTGCAGTTATGGAGCAAACTGTATTGCTTGTATATCTACTTGCCAATCCAAACATCATTATCTCTATAATAGTCAATATTATCTTGCTTCAAGCCTTGGAAGACTCATATTCCATGGATTTTTTTAGTGCCAACTCAATCTGTTGATTTCTTAGATTATGAGAATCATGAACCATTGCTCTTCATGTTAGAACTATTGGAAAGACTGAGCAAGTTACCTCATTATGTAAGGCTTTCTTCAGCGCCCACTTGTCATGTATGGTATTATCTTCAATGCCATTCACCAAATGTTCCTTCGCAAAAGACTTTTCTTGTTTCAACATCTTCATCTCCTTCGTTTAAAATAATTTATCATGTTTATCTCCTTTTCCCCTTCTAATATTTTAGATATTAGTAATCACCGTTTTATATATTTATTTGGGTACTTCGATGCGTTAGTGTAATTGTACCATAGACACACCTCGTGGGTAATCGAGCGTGGTTTGTTTGGGAACAGAAAATTAATTCTCGCCCTGCGTTAATTTGCATCTCTTATAAAATCGACACTGCAAAACTCTTATTTCTAGATATTAATTTTAAAATCCTTTATATTTCATTTGTGCTACATCTAATAGAGTCCATCTTGCATCACAAACACTAAGATTGACATTAGCTTATCAGTACGGCCATTTTCATACAGCTTACTCTACCTCACTTAAGAATGCCTTTTAAAGAAATTTTATATTTTATATATATTTTAGATTTAAAACATTTGTGGTTGGTTTTCTTATAAAATTCAAATTAGGGTTCATTTGGAAAGGCGGAGGGAGACGGGGATAGAGAAAATTATGGGGTGGGGGCAAATGGAGGTGGGGAGGTGGGGTTAGAGATTGGGTGGTTGGTTGCTATTGTGAATGTTTCCTGGGAGTAAACGCCATATGCGCGCAGGGGCATTTGTTTTCATGCCTTGTGGCGGCGATTGCTCTAACTCCGGTGGGAAAACGCCCTACCAAATGAATCCTTAAATTCGTATATCTTCAGTTAGACTAACTTTCTCTCACATTTTTAATATTATTTGATGTGTAGGTTTTGATTATAAGACCCCCATTTTTTTCTTTTTAAACATCGGGGTCTTAGACCCAGAACCGCCACTTTGCGGTGACACCTTCACACCCGGGAAGGTCGCCACTACAAAACGCCGATCCTGCCGGCCAATTCGATCATAATAGTAACAAGGTAATAAAAGTGCAAGTCCACAAACATCACATATATTGTAAATATTCTCCACGAAGGGAGTGTCCACAGATATAACTAGGTACAAAAGTTAGGGCTCATTCCCATACATCAAAATCCTCACTACAAATATCACTCATAATAGAAGCAAAACTAAAAACTGCTACTAGAGATCTGGACACACAGTCCCAGTAATCCGAACTCCGGTACTAGACTGCCCTATCTCTAAGCGTGCCGACCTCCGGGGCTGCTCCTCCATGCTTGGCTCAACGGTCCCCTAAAATGATGTGATTCGAAAACCGTTAGTATAAAAGACTACACCTTATCATCCCTCGCCGCTTACCCCATGGCTCCTAGGCACCGAGCGGGGAGAATAAAATAGTGGACATGATAGTGGATGTAACATCCCATTTTCCAATTAGACCCCCCCCCCTTAGGAGTGACTTGAGCATAACTATGTCATATGAGTAATCCTAGGTGAGCCCAGGAGTCCAAGTGACCTAAAAACCTAGTTGAGACCCACTTGGTCTACAAATAGTAATTTTCAAAACTCTGATTTTGGGTGGCCTAGTAGGTGCATTGTGATCCTAAAAATCCCCTTAGACCTAATGTGGGCTCAATGAGTAACCAAGGACCCACTTGGGTCAACCATAGTGGTCATTTTGACCAAGTCAACCCCAAGCCCAAATCAAGTCAAACCTAGCCTAGATGGGCTAACCCAACCTCAAACCACCCTCCCCCTTAGGCTAACTCTTGCATAATTATTTATATCATATTTGGCTGCCTATATCCTAGGGAATTGACCAAGTCAACATTGGGGACTAGGAGAGAGAAAGTGAGCTCCATTTTCATGATAATGGAGGAGAGAGAAAAATTCAAGAGAGAGGGAGGAGGAATTCGGCCAAAGGGAGGCCAAAGGCCACCCTTAATGGCTGAATTCAACTCACCTAGGGAAGGGGAGGAGTTTCCAGCCGTTTCCCGGCCACCTAGGCCTAGGTTCACCCCCCCTCCACCATGGCCGCAACCTCCCTTAATGGCCATTAATGGTGTCTTTCATAACTGCCTTCCCCCTCCCCTCCTGGCCATATAGACCTCACCAGCAAGCTAGGGTGACGGATTTCGAAGCATTAGAAGGAGGGAGAACCACTGCCGGAGCCACCAAAGGAGAAATCGCCGCCGCAGCCGCCGCCATGAATTCCCGTCGATCCACCCGCATCCAAGCCCGAGTTCAGGTCCTCCTCCTCTCCTTCTCTCATGCTTAGATCCTAGGAATGCTTAGAAACCATTTCCATGCTCATCTAACCCGAGTTTAGATTTTAGGTTTTTGGAAAAATGCCAATTTTTTGGAGAGTTTGAGCTCTCAGCTAGGGCGGCGCCGCCACCTCCGGCCACCCTAGCTCCGGCCAATGATAGCCCCCACCACCGGGAACAATTTGGGGATGTTTCCCGATGGTGGGGCCGCCTCAGGCCGCCGGTAGATAGCCCTTAAAAACCACCTGCGCAGCCCTATTTTCGGCTCCATCGGGGAAGATGAACAGGAGCCACCCGATCCTGCTTTAAGATTCGTGCAGGATCAATAATCCTATTTTCTGTTTTTCTGTTTTTTTTAATATACAGTTTACTGTTTTTGGATTTTAGGCCCCTTATGGGCACCTGATGAAAAGGTTTTTAGCATGAAAGTTGTAGGCCCTTTCAGTACCTACAATTTGATATGCTGTGGTGAAAATTTGGTTGAGAACCTAGGCCTGTAGGGTCATTTGATTATGGGTATGTCCTAGGTTTAGGGCAGTTTTATTATAAAAATTACTTAGGCCCTTTGGAGGCTTGTTCATCAAAATTGACCAACATGAATGTTGTAGACTTTTTAATTATCTACAGTTTGATATATTATGGAAAATTATAGGACAAGTATTCTGACCTGTAGGGCCATTATACTAGGGTAGGTCCTACAAATTGGGCAGATTTTGAAAAATTCCCCACACCTAATCCTTTGTTCAAATGCTTTGAATTTTGGACAGGGGCTTAATATCACCTGGACATAGCTCCTGTAAAAATTGGAACCCATTTAAAGAAGTTTAACCTAGGGTTTTGCCCTAAACCTTGAAAAGCTAGGGTAAGGTAGTTGAATGGTCAAAGGACCTCCAAACCCTCCCAAATTTTGGTGAGGTGTCCGTGGTATAGGTATCTAGGTCTGGTTCAAATTTCAACTCATTTTGTTGAGTTTTGATTAGGAATCCTCTAAACCCTAGTTTTGACCTAGTAGAAGGAAGCTTAGTGAGAAGGTTCCTTGCACTATGGTATGATCATCTCACCTCAATAGAGGATGAGATTTTGACCACTAGTTTATTTTGGTCCTAAGATTATCCTTAGGGAAGATGGGATGATTTAGGGTAAGTTTACCCTAGGGCCCAGGTTAAAACCCTAAAGGTGGACTTTGGGGGTTTGTGAAGGACATTGGGGCAAATGCCCTTGTATGGCCTTGAGATTTAGTGGAGAGGTTGTTAATGGCCTTGTAACTCTCTGGTTGTAATGTTAGAGAATTTTGATGTAGGTAGCTACCTCAAAACTTAAACCCTAATTTTAGGGTAGAAGGGATTTTAGGTCAAAACAGTATCTTAAACTCTTTTAAAAGCCATGAAATTTGGGTAGTGTGTTTCTAGGGTAGTTAGGACCCTTGGATAATTTTACTAGAATTTTTGGATAGTTATTTCTAGTACTTCATTCATGAATGTGGGTATAGCCCTTTTTGATGTTTTATTTGTTAAAGATTTTTAATTCAAATAAGGCCCCCTTGAAACTCTGGAATTAGATGTTTTTTGTCAGTAGGAATTCCCATGAATTTTAGTTCAATTTTAGGTTGATTAAACAGAATAGTTCCTTCACAAGTATTATTAAAGGGCTCTATGTTTTAAAAATATTTTATGCCATAAATAGTCTCTGGAAAATTATGAAAGTTGGTAAATGGTATTTTTAATTAATTATGAATCAGTGGGATTTTATTCTAGATTTTTGGAGTTATGGATATTGTACTTGATTCACAAGCATGCTAGATTAGGGTTTTAGTAAATGTTTTATTATAAAGTAATTTCCAGCAGGAAAATTATGAAAATTTTATAGTACTGTTTTCATGGTATTTCTAGTACCCTGTAATTAATCCAAATTATTTAGAAGAGAATTTGATGTGGTTTATTCATTAGACATGAAAGAAATGGATTATTGCAAAAATATGTTTAGTCCCTTAGACCTTAGTGAAAATTACCAAACCTTGGATATATCATTTTTAGACATAGTAGTATTTGTGTTAAATTTATTATGATTATACATGACTGAAAAGTGTACTCCTTGTTCAAATTTGGAAGACCTTGGATTTAATAAAAATTAATTAATTATTAGGTTAATTGGAAAAATTGTTATTATCAGAAAAATCGATTCAATAATGTCATGATAGGCCCCAGAAATTAACTTAGGCCATATGGAAGAAAACACAAAGGACATCCTATCGTAGACATTACTTAGTTTAAGGTGGTCTGCATTTAGTAATTTTGGGAAATGAGCAACAAGATAAGATTTGGGTTAGCATAAGGACGGCTTGTGTTGGTTGGATTTAAAGAAAGAGGATGGATCACCATAGGAGGTTTCAAGTGCGGTGAGGAGTAGGTTGATGCGCTCTAGAAGGTACGTGGGCCCGACGAAAGATCGCCGTCCCCGTAGGAGTGAAGAGTCAAGTCCACCCTAGGCTTAGTTTGATGCAATTTATAGAGGGAACGGGTAAGGGAAAAACAATCAATAACAATAAGTGCCTTGCGAAAGGGAACTTCGGGCCGTAATGCCGCCGTCTTGGTTCCTAGTGCCCTTTGAGAGCCCTTCACGGGGTATGCCGGGGACAGTCCTGGGCTAACGTAAATCTTAAAACAAACGAAAGAGTAACTAGCCTAATAGGGATTCACATTGCACACACTCATTCGTTAGGGTTGGTAATGGTTAAGTCGTCCCGAGGTGTTCAAGGGGGCGCTGTCCCGTGGTGATTTAAGGGATGAAGTCTGGAGATGAGCCGGACGTTTTAGTTCGGGGAATTTGGTCTCGGATGTGGTTTATACGGACGGTTTAGTCCGGGAGTTTGACACTTTAAAATTGTTATATATTAAACTGTTGCATGTGCATAAAAATAGGAAAGATTAAGGTGGTGGGTTTTCGATATCGGGGAGTTCGATTGCACCGACACCGATATCGTTGACTCGGTAAGGTGACTAGCACTTAGCCAAGGTTAAGTCCAGCGGACCAGTCGGCAAGAGTACGCAGGAGTCCGCCTCGTGCACCAGGCGTTGAGGGCGTACGATAGGTCAAACCAGTGGTGCTTTTACTGGTTTTGAGGTGGGCGAGGCCCAACCCACCGCTTCCGTTTGCCACTACGGGAGTATCCTGGGAGTTATCTCCAGAAAGGGGGAACTAAAGGTTTGTGTACACAAAGTTGTGTGTGTGAGTTGCACTGCTTGAACATCATAACCCACCATATAGCTACATGTCATAATCATTCATAACAACCTTGACACCTAAAGTATAAGTGGAATGGGACGCTTATACTTTAGGACTTGCAAAACGACCCCTTGGTCTATAAGCTTGTGTGGGCAAGTTTATAAATTAAGGTTAATTTGATATATGTATATCTGCTGCTTGATAACTGACACCCCAACGTATAAGCGGTATGGGACGCGTTATACGATGGGAGCCTTGCAAAAGATCCCTTGGCTTATGTGTACTCATATAAGCGAAGGTTTAACTTCTTACTTACTTACCTTTCTGTTATACCTATTACAACATTTATACTGTTCACCTGTTATAACTTGCTAGTTAGGTCCACCGTCATCTGCTTTGAAATTTATCTCCACTTTCATGTCCTCCCCTTTCTTCCTCTCCGCCCGGTGCCTTAGAGCGTGGGGGAAGGGGTGGGGGATGATAGGGCTTAGTCTTTTAGACTAACGGTTTTCGAACCGTATCATATTAGGGGATTGCGGAGCCCAGCATGGAGGAGCAGCCCAGGAGGCCGGTACGCTTGGTGATGGGACAGTCTAGCACTGGAGTCCAGACTACGGGGACTGTGAGTCCCGGCCCTTCGTAGAGTTTTAGTTTTGTTTCCGCTTTTGAGTGATCTTGTAGTGAGGATTTGATGTACCGGGCATGAGCCCTTTTATTTCCAGACTATTTATACTCTGATGATTTTCTGTGGACACTCCCTTCGTGGAGTTTTATTTTATGTGATATTCTCTTTTGGTGGACTTGCTTCTCTCTTGATTGCTACTTATTGTGATCGAAAAGGCCGGCAGAACCGGCGCGTTGTAGTGACGACCTTCCCGGGTGCGAAGGTGTCACCGCAAAGCGGCGGTTCTGGGCATAAGACCCCGGGTTTGGAAAAAAAAAGGGGTCTTACAAAGTGGTATCAGATGGAAACATCGATCGGATTAGTAGCAGTCCACAAATACCTGGGTCACCCCCGCGCGAGTTTAGTTTGCGGACAAACTAAGCAGCGAAAGCAGTGGTGTGCCCATAAGGGGAATCACATATAATTGTCCACCTTTAGTTCTTTCGAACCGTTTTCTCATAGTAAAATTTTTCTTTTCGCAGCCCTCAGCGCAGCCTACTCCACAGGGTGAGGTTTTGCAGACTCCGGATGCTGCACCACCTCCACCAGCTCCCTCTCCTTTCCTTCAGACGGACATGGGGCATACTTTGCTAGCCATCCTAGAAGCCTTCAGGGCTCAACAGGCTCCGGCTCCGCAGTTGATTCCGGGAGCCAACTGGCTGAGTATATTCCGAGGACTTTCTCCCCCGTCCTACTTGGGGACAGAGACGGAAGTTCGGATAGAGGAGTGGTTGGACATCATGGATGAGATGCTGACTGGGATACGATGCCCGGGGAGGAGAGGGTGGCATTGGTGGTAACGACCCATCCGTTCGATGACGTATAGTAGAAGGTCCGGCCGGGGCCCACAAGACTATATGCCACAAACAGACGGTGCGGAGGTCACAGGAGAGTACCAAACCAATACGAATCCTAACTCAGAGCATTCTAGCGGAAGCTTTAAGTTACAACTTTGAACTCTTAACGGAATGTCCAATATATAAAACCACATTTATATATATACAATGGAATGTACACAACCACAAGAGTTTGGCCTTAAGGCCTTACAGTTCCTCTGAACATACATCATGTTTTACAAACCTCGGCGCGCAGGCCGGCCATACATGAGTCAAAGAGAAAAACAAAACAATGGCTTAGCCTTCCAGGCTAGCCGCAGCAGCGCAGCAACAGCAGTAGGGCTCTCCCGCCCATCACTTACCACTTGGCTCTCCAGCACCTGCACGGGACAATCCACCCAACCGGTGGCAAACAATGCAACGGTCAGCATTCAGCTGACCCAATTATAACAATCCTACCCCTTTCTCGGGGCATGAGCATTCTTTCCCTGCAAGCATGGCATCATCAAATAGCAACTATGTGCGCGCAGGCACATTCAAGCCATCACAACCATCGGCCACCCGGCCCGACAGTCCGTGCACTCAGGGCACATTTTCGGTGTACCGGAATACCAGGGTCAACACCACCGTCTACACGGTATTTGAGCATTTCTAGTCTTTCCGGCGCGCGGGCCTAAGACTCTCATTAGGCGCTCCAACAAAACCTATACCAGGCTTCCAAGTCGGACGGACCTAACGCAGGTACGGATCAGCCACCCCCCGTTGCTCAAGTCGCCGAGCCACCTCGAATACGGAAGTATCCATGGCATTTATAGGCGCGGGTCGGTTTCACCTTTCTGTTCGGCAATCTGCCTTTTCAACGAGTTGCAGCCCAACGGCTCAACTACTCACAAAGTGGCAACGCACGGCCACAAGAGTTGCCGCCAACCCTCTTCATTTCCTGGACATCGTCCAGTACTTCCTGCCGCACCAAGCAACAGGTAGGAACAAGGCATCACAAGCCATAGGCATCACAAGCCATTATCACGGAGCCTTCTCCGATATGCAAACAAGCATCACCAATCCAGATTCCATCCAGATGGGCTTCACACAGCATGCCTAGAGCCGTACTCCAATTCCGGCCTCTAACAAGGGGGACTTCACATATCTACCCCAAGGGACACCACAACCCACCGCACACTCGCGGGGAAGGGCTTTCCCTATGCAATGCAGAAAAGAAGGACTTCACATGTCCAAGGAGGGAGATCGTTACCCTTGTCGATCTCTTCGGTGCCATCGAAACTAGCCGGTGAGAAAGAACCGCAGCAGCCTTGCCGTCACAACGCCGGCTTCGGATCACGAATCGGACCACGGGAGCTCCGCCGGTGGCTTGGTCTCCTCCTCCCTTCTTCTCTCTTCCTCTCTCTTTTTCTTTCTTAAGAATAAAGAAAGAATGGTTTCCTCCTTCTCTCACGACTTATCCAGCCCAAGAAACCACCTGAGCCTTTGGATCAAAAGAGAGGAAACTGAACGGCCAAGATTTCCCCAGAATTTCACTTTTTGGCCGACACGGCCTGTGACACGCCCGTGTCACAGGCCGTGTACCCTTAAGCGGTGCACAAGCTTGAACCGACTGAACAACACGGGTCATCGACACGCCCGTGTCGGACCTGACACGCCCGTGTCAAACCTGAGACACGCCCGTGTCTCCTGCTCCATCGAGCTGCAACCAGAACACGGGTCGGAACACGGCAGCTGACACGCCCGTGTCCAGCCTGACACGCCCGTGTTCCCGGCCGTGTTCAAGGCCGTGTCCGGCTCTGCCCGAATAGGCCAATTTTGCAAAATAAATAGAACACGCCCTGGGACACGCCCGTGTCCCAGGCGGTCACCCGACACGCCCTGGGACACGCCCGTGTCCCAGGCCGTGTAACCTGACCTGCTACTCAAATTTCAAGTTGAGTCTTTTTGGGCCTTTTTGGGGTGTTACAACCCTCCCCCCTTATCAAAATTTCGTCCCGAAATTTGCACGGTAAGGAAAGAAAACCAGCAATGCTATAACTCTGTTATAACAAAAAGTACACGGTCTACAGTTTATACAAATAACTCGGGAAACTCAGCTCGCATGGTCTGCTCTCGCTCCCATGTTAGCTCTTCACGGCCACAATTGTCCCATCGGACCTTGACCATCCCGATCACTTTGTTCCGCAACTGTTTTCGGCTCGATCCTCGATCCGAATGGGTCTAACCCTCGTCGTTAGCCCATACTCGACCGGTACCCGATCAGCCTCCACGACTTGAGCTGGATCCTTTACCGCCTTACGAAGGACTGAGATGTGAAACACATCATGTAATCCACCCAAGTCCGCTGAAAGTGCTAGTCGATAAGCAGCTTCCCCAACACGCTCCACCACCTCAAACGGACCAAGATACCTCGGACTTAGCTTTTTCAAACGCCGAATCCTGGACACACCTTTGAAGGGTTTGATCTTCAAATATACCCAATCACCCACCGCGAACTCCACGTTCCGGTGCTTGGCATTGTAGTACTTTGCTTGACGATCTTGGGCTATCAATAGCCTCTCCCGAATAGAGCGTATGAGCGAAGTAGCTTCTTCGACTTCCTTTTTCCCATTCAGCTTCGATTCGCCTGCTTCTGCCCAAGCTAACGGTGTACGGCATTTCCGACCATACAACGCCTCGAATGGTGCCATACCAATACTCTTCCCATTTTTACCAAAGTCTAGGGCGCACATGCGGAGCATATCCTCCATCGTCCTGTTGGTTCGTTCAGTCTGGCCATCCGTTTGGGGATGAAAGGCCGTACTAAACGCAATTTTGTACCCAACATTTGATGAACGAGCCGCCAATCATTCGATGTGAACCGCCCATCACGGTCACTAACGATGCTCCGAGGAACACCGTGCAGTCGAACAACCTGCTCCACATACAGCTTGGCCAAGGTTTCCACTGAATCGTCTCTTCTGTTTGGAAGGAAGTGCGCCACTTTCGTCAACCGGTCCACAATCACCCAGATTGAATCATGACCGCGTTGAGATCTCGGCAACCCGTGCACGAAATCCATCGAAATATCATCGAACTTCCACTCCGGAATAGGTAACGACTTCAGAAACCGCCAGGCTTCTGGCATTCTGCTTTCACCAACGCACAGGTGTTGCATTTAGCCACATAACGAGCCACATCTTTCTTTAGTCGGGCCACCAGAACAGCTTTTTCATGTCCCTGTACATCTTTGTGCTCCCTGGGTGAACTGAGTACTTTGCAAAGTGAGCTTCGTACATCAACTCTTCCCTCAGTTTACCCACACTTGGGACGCACACTCGACCATTTCTCCGTAACAACCCGTTATCCCAAGAGAATTGATCATCCGGCCCATCTTTAGCATAGCGCTGGAGACTTTCATCAAGCTCCGTTGCTCGCCGAACTCTGTCCGTAAGGTCATATTGCACCTCCGTCCAGTTCAAGCACGCATCGGTTGACGCACCCTTGTCAACACACGATATCTCCATTGCTTCCAATTCTTGGATCAAACGCTGATCATGCCTCTGCAACCAGCTTGCCCGTACCGGAGTCTTCCGACTCAAAGCATCAGCGACCACATTTCCCTTCCCGGGAGTATAGTGAATCTCGAAGGTGTAGTCCCCGAGGAACTCCATCCATCTTCGTTGTCGCATATTCAAATCCTTCTGATCCAACAAATACTTTAGGCTCTTGTGATCCGTATAGATATCCACTTTGACGCCATATAGATAGTGCCGCCACAACTTGAGCGCAAAGATTACCGCCGCCAACTCCAAATCATGGACGGGATAATTCCGCTCATGCACTTTCAACTGACGCGAGCCATAAGCAATCACTTTCCCAAACTGCAGAAGAACGCAGCCTAAGCCGCTCCCAGATGCATCACTATAGATCTCATACCATCGGTACCACATGGCGATGTCAACACAGGCGCCGTGGTCAAACGACTCTTCAAGTCTTCAAAAGCTCGCGCGCACTCCGGCGTCCAAATGAACTTTTGATCTTTTCTCGTCAGCGTGGTGAGAGGTAAAGCAATCCGTGAGAAGTTTTCCACAAACCGTCTATAGTAGCCCGCAAGTCCAAGGAAGCTCCTGACCTCGGCCACTGAAGACATCACTGGCCAATCTCGGATGGCACTTATCTTCAACGGATCCACCGCGATACCCTCTCCGCTTACCACATGGCCTAAAAAGGCTACTGAAGAGAGCCAGAACTCGCACTTTGAGAACTTGGCAAAAAGCTTATTCCTCCGCAGGGTATGCAAGACCAACCGCAAATGGTTTGCGTGATCCTCTTCCGACTGAGAGTACTAAGATGTCATCGATAAACACAATAACAAACAAATCCAAGTACTCTCGGAACGTTCGATGCATTAGGTCCATAAATACCGAAGGCGCATTACATAGGCCAAACGGCATTACCGTGAACTCATAATGACCGTAGCGTGTTCCAAACGCCGTCTTGGGAATGTCACCTTCCCGAATCCTTAGCTGATAATATCCCGATTTCAATCCAACTTGGAATAGACCGTTGATCCCGCCAGCTGATCAAAAAGGTCATCAATCCGTGGGATCGGATACTTGTTTTTCTCCGTCAGCTTATTCAACTCGCGGTAGTCAATACACAACCGTAAGCTACCATCTTTCTTTTTCACAAAGAGAACAGGCGCGCTCCAAGGTGACATACTTGGGCGTATATATCCCTGCTCCAACAACTCTTGCAGTTGGACTTTCAACTCAGCCATCTCTTTTGGCGCGACGCGATATGGAGAGCGGGCCACAGGTTTCGCACCTGGCACCAACTCAATAGAGAAGTCAATCTCCCGCTGGGGTGGTAACCCAGGAAGATCTTTAGGAAACACATCGGCAAACTCTGACACAACTGGCACTTCACCGACACTGGCCTTTGGCTCAACAGCCTGAATTAGCGTGAAGAATAACTCCGCGCCCTTCCGCACAGCATTGACGACTTGGAGTGCAGACAACAACGTTCCGCCAACTCCTCGCATACCAGCGAACTTCGTCACAAGCCCGGTATTCTGGCCCAGTGTAATCTCTTTGGAGTTGCAATCAATAAAGGCACGCTGCTCCGAGAGCCAGTCCATACCAAAGATCACATCAAACTCCGATAACGGTAGCACAGCTGCACTCAAACCGAAATCCCGACTTCCTATTTGCACATCCACATCGCAAGCCCTATCCGCAAGCATCACACAGCCATTCGGCAATAGCACCCTTGTACTATCCACCGTCACATGACTCGGTACCCCAATGCGAGATACGAAATCCTCAGACAGAAAAGAATGCGAAGCACCCGTATCAAACAGGGCTCTCGCTAAGTTATTCCGAATCAGGACAAAGCCTGCAGCACACACACATCATGCACAAGCTAAACAAAACCAAAACAAAAGCACAGCAAGTAAACTAAATCAACTCGTACCTGTGACGACGTCACTTTGCTTAATCGCTTCCTGTTGGCCAAGTTGATAGATTCGGGGCTGCGCTGGGAAGCAGAGGAATCCACCACCGCTTTGCCCTTCTCAGCATATGACGCACCCGTCTTCTTTTCCCTTTGGGCTGCACAACTCGACAGTCACGAGCAATATGCCCCACCCGGCCACAGTTATAGCACGTTACGAGCATCCGGCCTTGATGTCGCTCCCGACACAACGGTCGTAGTCACTTGCCCAGATGGCTTGGACCTCTTGCCCCCTTTCTTCTGGTAAAACGACTTGCTGGGCGAGGTGCTTGAAACTCTGGCTTAGACAACCAAGCCCTTATTCCCTTGCACTCGCCTCATGTCCTTCTCCAACGCGCACGCAGTATCAACCAACGCCTGAAACCCTTGGCTCACAGAACTCGAAAGCAGGAATCGTAACTCATCCCGCAATCCTTCATAGAACCGATTCGTTTTCCTTTGGTCATCCGCGAAGATTGTTCCCGCATATCGTCCCAACCTGGTAAACTCGTGCAAGTAGATATCCACACTATCTTCCCCTTGCTTTAACCGTTGGAACTCGTTTTCCATAGCAATACGTTGCGCCGCTGGGACATGTTTCGCCAGAAAGATCCGAGAGAACTCCTCAATCGACACTTGTGTTAATTGCCTGCCCGCCAAATGGTGTACTCAACCTCGTCCCACCACAACCGCGCCTCCCCTTCAAGCATGAAGGTGGCTAAGGTGACCTTGAGAGTTTCCTCCGCCCTGATCGCTGTCATTATCCTCTTGACACGCGATAACCAATCTTCCGCCTGCGTTGGGGATCCCATTCCCGCAAACGTCGGAGGACTGAAGCTCATGAATTGCTTCAACTGTCGGTCAGCTGCTCGTGGATCTACAGCCTCAACCGGCTCGGGTCTTACATCAACACGAACTGGCACTACTGCCGGCTGCGCTTGCCCGGTCGGCTGAATCATGGCAAAGAGCGCCTCAGCAACTAAACGAACAGTTTCCGCAGATGGAGGAGGTGTTGGCACCTCAGCTGGTGCCGCACTCTCATCAGAACGCTGGGGCTCAGACTGCCCAGCACCACTACGTGTCACCTATAGGTGGACAAGACACACATTAGCGAACGTATGCAAGCAAAACAACACAAAAAGGAACGCGCAGATTCCTCAAACAAGATTTTGTACATTCCTTTGGACATTCCAGAGTTCATTAGCGTTACAGCAGGTCGCACAAACACGTGCTCGCCACCACAAAAGAATTCGACCACGAATTCGAAAGAGGAAGACCGACGAAAAGCTGATACCAAAATGTAACGACCCATCCGTTCGATGACGTATAGTAGAAGGTCCGGCCGGGCCCCACACTATATGCACAAACAGACGGTGAGGTCCAGGATAATACCAAACCAAACACGAATCCTAACTCAGAGCATTCTAGCGGAAGCTTTAAGTTACAACTTTGAACTCTTAACCGGAATGTCCAATATATAAAACCACATTTATATATATACCATGGAATGTACACAACCACAGAGTTTGGCCTTAAGGCCTTACAGTTCCTCTGAACATACATCATGTTTTACAAACCTCGGCGCGCAGGCCGGCCATACATGAGTAAAGAGAAAACAAAACAAGGCTTAGCCTTCCAGGCTAGCCGCAGCAGCAGCAGCAACAGCAGTAGGGCTCTCCCGCCCATCACTTACCACTTGGCTCTCCAGCACCTGCACGGGAACAATCCACCCAACCGGTGGCAAACAATGCAACGGTCAGCATTCAGCTGACCCAATTATAACAATCCTACCCTTTCTCGGGGCATGAGCATTCTTTCCCTGCAAGCATGGCATCATCAATAGCAACTATGTGCGCGCAGGCACATTCAAGCCATCACAACCATCGGCCACCCGGCCCGACAGTCCGTGCACTCAGGGCACATTTTCGGTGTACCGGAATACCAGGGTCAACACCACCGTCTACACGGTATTTGAGCATTTCTAGTCTTTCCGGCGCGCGGGCCTAAGACTCTCATTAGGCGCTCCAACAAAACCTATACCAGGCTTCCAAGTCGGACGGACCTAACGCAGGTACGGATCAGCCACCCCGTTGCTCAAGTCGCCGAGCCACCTCGAATACGGAAGTATCCATGGCATTTTATAGGCGCGGGTCGGTTTCACCTTTCCTGTTCGGCACTCAGCCTTTTCAACGAGTTGCAGCCCAACGGCTCAACTACTCACAAAGTGGCAACGCACGGCCACAAGAGTTGCCGCCAACCCTCTTCATTTCCTGGACATCGTCCAGTACTTCCTGCCGCACCAAGCAACAGGTAGGAACAAGGCATCACAAGCCATAGGCATCACAAGCCATTATCACGGAGCCTTCTCCGATATGCAAACAAGCATCACCAATCCAGATTCCATCCAGATGGGCTTCACACAGCATGCCTAGAGCCGTACTCCATTTCCGGCCTCTAACAAGGGGGACTTCACATATCTACCCCAAGGGACACCACAACCCACCGCACACTCGCGGGGAAGGGCTTTCCCTATGCAATGCAGAAAAGAAGGACTTCACATGTCCAAGGAGGGAGATCGTTACCCTTGTCGATCTCTTCGGTGCCATCGAAAACTAGCTGGTGAGAAAGAACCGCAGCAGCCTTGCCGTCACAACGCCGGCTTCGGATCGCGAATCGGACCACGGGAGCTCCGCCGGTGGCTTGGTCTCCTCCTCCTTCTTCCTCTCTTCTCTCTCTTTTCTCTTCCTTAAGAATAAAAGAAGAATGGCTTTACCTCCTTCTCTCACGACTTATCCAGCCCAAGAAACCACCTGAGCCTTTGGATCAAAAGAGAGGAAACTGAACGGCCAAGATTTCCCAGAATTTCACTTTTTGGCCGACACGGCTGTGACACGCCCGTGTCACAGGCCGTGTACCCCTTAAACGGTGCACACAGCTTGAACCGACTGAACAACACGGGTCAACGACACGCCCGTGTCGGACCTGACACGCCCGTGTCAAACCTGAGACACGCCCGTGTCTCCTGCTCCATCGAGCTGCAACCAGAACACGGGTCGGAACACGGCAGCTGACACGCCCGTGTCCAGCCTGACACGCCCGTGTTCCCGGCCGTGTTCAAGGCCGTGTCCGGCTCTGCCCGAAGTAGGCCAATTTTGCAAAATAAATAGAACACGCCCTGGGACACGCCCGTGTCCCAGGCGTGTCACCCGACACGCCCTGGGACACGCCCGTGTCCCAGGCCGTGTAACCTGACCTGCTACTCAAATTTCAAGTTGAGTCTTTTGGGCCTTTTTGGGGTGTTACACATTGGTGGTCACTTGCCTAGAGTCCATGCCAAGAGGTGGTGGAAGACGCTCCTGGACAAGACTTATGCCGCAGGGAGGTTGCGGAGGTCACTTGGGGAGAATTCAGGGTCGCGCTGTTGGAACATTTTGTTCCGCAATCGGCCAGGGATGAGCTTGAAGACGGTTTCTTACAGCTAAAGCAGGGCACCAGGTGGTGGTGGAGTACCATCGGGAGTTCGATCATCTAGCCCAATATGCAGATTCTTATCAGCTGGACGAAGCCGGGTACACCAAGAGGTTTTACAAGGGCTTGAAGGAACATTTGAGTGAGGCCCTATTGTTCATGTCCGATGGCCTATTCTCGGATTCTAGAGATGGCCAAGAGAGATCGAGGCAGACTGGCCCGCTACACGAGGCCGGAAGCGGCCAATGGAGGATCAGATCGTGGAGCAAGAAATGAGCAGCGACGAGGCCGTGCTACTGATGTGGGCAGGATGGAGGATAAGCCTCATCAGGAGGTGAGACAGGAGCCGAGGGAGCAGGTGACTCTGGCTCCCAGCCTCTCCAGATGCGGGAGATACCAAGACCATAGATGTAGGATGTGCAGAGACCAGGAGGGAGGGCTTACCTCCCAAGAGTGTTTGCACTGCCATCAGGTGGGGCATATCAAGAGGAACTGCAATGAGAAGGGGGGCACTCTAGCGCTTGCAGATTGCCCCCCTGCTCAACCTATGGAGGCCGAGGACGCGGTCAAGGACAAGGATACCAGGGGGGAGACGTAGGCAAGAAAGGGAGTAGGTATATGCACTGGACTGGCCCAACCCAGCATCCTGAGCAAGTGATCACAGGTACGACAATGTTTGTTTGTGTTGCTTTAATTCTTTTTCCATCCTTTCCTAGGAAACTATTGTCTTTAGCATTAGGTAGTAAAACCAAGAACAGAACTTAAGATAAGTGACAATCTCAGGCTGTAACATCCCATTTCCGGCTAGACCCCTAGGAGTCGGTTGGTTGTGGTAGAACCCTAGGGAGCCCAAAAACTTGAAATAAATCGACCAAGAAATCGGGTCACGGGTTGGTCACGCCCGTGACCGACCCGTCACGCCCGTGACATAGGGCGTGACCATGATCGTCGATTCCAGGTCGACGGTCGTCAACCCAAAATTGGCCCCCACGGGCATGTCACGCCCGTGACCCGCCATGTCACGCCCGTGACATAGGGCGTGACCATGATCGTCGATTCCAGGTCGACGGTCGTCGACCCAAAATTGGCCCACGGGCATGTCACGCCCGTGACCCAACATGTCACGCCCGTGACATAGGGCATGACATGCTCGACGATCGTCGATTCCAGTCGATGTCGTCGAACCAGAATTAGCACCAGGCATGCCACGCCGTGACCCACAATGTCACGCCCGTGACATAGGGCGTGACACGCTCGATGATCGTCGATTTCAGTTCGACGTCGTCGAACCAGAATTGGCCGCACAGGCCTGTCACGCCCGTGACCCAGGTGTCACGCCCGGACAACCGCTCGACGATCGTCGATCTCAGTTCGACGATCGTCGAACCCAGAACTGGCTAACCGGCCTGTCACGCCCGTGACCTATGTGTCACGCACGTGACCAGGCCGAAACGACAGCCAGGTTGGAAATTTCGGTAACGGACGTCGTAATAAAATTCGATTAAGGGAATGAAACCAAGAGTATTAATGGGCCGTTTCCTACTTTAATTATTAAATAATTAAGGAAATGTTGGTCCAATAGGAAATTGCCACCTGGCGAGCACCTCTTCATCTCCAGCATTTCAACTGCCATTCGCCATAACCGAAACGTCATAAGGGAATTATTAATGGCCGCGAACGTTTCATCTCCAACGTTTCATCATTTCCCCTCCCCATTTGCTGATCTATAAAAGACTCCTAAGAGCAAGAGGAAAAGGTTACACTCCCTCAAATTGTTTCAGACTTCCCCCTTGCTGTTGAAGAATTTCCGCGACGCCACCACCGCGCAAATGGCTTCCCGACGCTCTGCACGCCTCCAACCCGCGAACAAGGTCCTCCCCTCCCTCTTCTTTGCGGATAGATCTTAGGAATCGTTAGGAGAGATATCGGCTCAAAAGAGCCAGATCGGGTGAGCGTATCGTGGTTTCCGAAAATTTCATGGTGGCGGGTTCGCTGGAAACCGCCTCTCGGGCGGCCGTGCCGCCGCGACGATAGCCCTCGCCTCAACGGAGGTGGTGGTGGTGGTGGCCGGCCAGGGAGATGGCTGGATGGCGGGAGGAAATAGTTGGAAAAGCTACAGGAAATTAGGTTTTCAGGCCTCTGGTTCGGGCTGTAGAAGAAGATGAACAGTGCCGTCAAATTAGATTTTATTTTTTTAAAACAACTTCTGAATGAAATGTCTGTCATGTTAAATAAGTTGGGAAAATACCTAGAGGCTCCTACAGGAAAAAAAATGATAAAATAGAAAATGAAGCCCTAGAAGTCGTCTTTAATTCAAAATTAATTTCACTCGATTTGGAATCCTAGTTAGACCACAGCACCCGTTTTGGTGAGGTCTATCCAGAGGGCTGCCTTGACCTTAGAAAAATTCCCCACTCCAATCCAGTCATCCAAATGACTTGAAATTTGGGGTGTGGTCTAAACTTACATATATCTAGGTGCTATCCAAAAATGAGAATTTTTGGAGAATATTTTTCTATAGTTCTTAGGAAAATTCAATAATCCTAGTCGAATTTAATTAGATAGTTAAATAATTTCCAAACCCTCCCAAATTCTGGTGAGTGGTCCCTGGGGTCACCATAAGGTTCAGTATAATTTTTTTCATCTCATTTGTAGATGGTTTGGATTAGAAATGATCCCTAAGTTTTGCCCTAATAAGGGGTCTTAGGTTAAAAGTGCACTTTTGAAATTTGAGTGGTCAGATCACGTCAACAGAGGCTGAGATTTTTACCACTGGCTAGTAATATTTTCTAGCACCCCCTCATGGAGTTTGAGGTGGATCGGGGTAAGTTTGCCCTAAGGACCAAGGCTAAACCCTAAGGATGGATCTTGGTGGTTTGTGAAGGTCATGTGGTCAAATGACCATGGATTGACCCGAAATTGGGTGAAGAGAACCATAGGGCCAATATAGTTCTCTGGATGAAATCGTAGTAAATTTGGAGACCGTTGGGATACCTAAAAATCTAAACCCAGTTTAGGGCGCAAAACTTGTAGAGATTGAAATGACACTAAATCACATAGAAAGTTGTGAGATTTGGGTAGAGTGAAATATAGGGATGGTACAAGCTCTGGTATATTTTTCTATGAATTTTATGATCATTATTTTGGATACTTCCTTTAATGATTTAGTAGTTGTATGATTTGCTTAGAAAATTTATTAGGGAATACACACTCTCTAGAAAGTGATGAAATTTAAGCAGAGAACGTTATTTATGATTTTAACATCTGTGAATTTTTTATGGGATTTTTTGAAGATTAATTCTAAGGCTTGGTTCATTAAGTATGTTTTACCTTGATTATTTGATTAAATCTTTAGTGGGTGTTTAGCAAGCTTGTAAAATTATGATTCTCTGCACAAAGATCTTTTTATTTATCATACTACTGACAAGTGATTTTTCTATAATTTTTAGATAAATAATTTCAGTACTTCCTTCATTACGTAGAATTAACGTGAATATACTGAATAAATTATTTAGAGGTTAAATACTTTCTATTAAATTCTGAGAATTTGTATTTGAGGTTATCCTGCTGTTATTTAATGATCATGATTTTTGAGTAGCCATTACTTAGGAAGATCATGTAGTTCATGTTTAAATGAACCGTGGCACGTCCTTTGGGAAAATTAAATAAATATAGATTAATTAGGAAAATTATAAGTTTCTGGTTTTAGGCAAAGTATGATATGGTAGACCTCCAGTAAACATTATAGGAGATTTGGAAGACAACTTGGTGTACCTCCCCTTGGGTAGCTCATATAGATTAGGATGGTCTGCATATAGTAAAGCCACGGAATTCTGGTAATTTGAAAGTGAAGGGATAGATACTACTCTAGAGGGGGGGTGAATAGAGTTATCAAATTTTGCACTAGACAAAGTTTGAAGGTCTACCCAACTCCCTTGGAGTAAATTGCGGAATAAAAGATTATAGATATAGAATTAACCTTAAAGCTTAACACAAGTGTTGTGCACAAACTCAAGCTAACTGTAATTACAGTTAAGGCTTGGAAATCCTAATCGCAACTAGAAACCTAGTTATATCTATTCACAGCCACAGTGCAGGAAATAAACAAGGCAATCTAGACGACACAAGGAATTTATAGTGGTTCCCCAAACAACTTGGGTACGTCCACTCTTCAACCAACAAGGTAGGAATCCACTCAGGTTTTTGATCAGGTGCCCTGCCACAACAGGATCTGCTTCAGGTAGATCCAGAAACCCTTTAGACTTTTGATCAGGTGTCTAAAAACCAAGCACAGGTTTTTGATCAGGTGCCCTGCCACCAAGGGATACTTTGAGAGAGAGTAATAACCCTGTACAGGAGGGGGAAGAAGGTTAAGATGTCTTCTCTATTTTACAATAGATTAGAGAAGCACAAAAACTTGCACTAAGCTAGAAAGCTCTAAAGAATCAAGGCTCCCCTGGCTCAAAGATGTCCAGGTGAAGTCTTGCTTCAGTGCAGAAAAACTCTTCAGATAGCTCTGAAGGAAAACTACAAGAAGATAATAAATAATAAAATTAAAGATCTTCAAGCAGCTATCTTCTTTTTCTTCTTCTTCAAAAGAACTCTGAGTTTGAACTTCCTGAAAGCAGGAGAACTCAGGTTGAAGAAGAGTGAAGATCTTAACACTTCTCAGTTAGATGAGTATTGCTGAGAGCAGAAACTTGATCTTGATGAAGGCTTGAATGCTTAAGTGAACAACTGGTTAGCTATTAGCTAGCTTGAATCCTTCTTCAAGGGTTTTCCTTTATATACCAGCAGCAAGCAACGGCTCTCTTCAATTTGAATACTTGTCTTCTACTGAAACTTGAGACCTGGGCTGCAAATAACACACAGCAAACAAACTCTGCAGCAAGACATCTTATAAAGGAATGAACCTCTTTCTAAGAAGCTGCAGGATCAAATCAAATAACAGAAGGACTAAATAAAGTCACATCAGAGAAATACTCTTTATAGCAGAAGGAAGACTTTTCAGTCTAACGGCTATTAAAGGACTGTTAGCAGATAAAGTAAAATACAAAGTCAGCTAATAAGACAAACAACTTTATCTAAAAGATTTTACACAGGCAAAAGAATAGAGCAGATATGCCTGGAAAATATTATCATAAATCAACTGAAAAGATATGCCAGATAATGTATTAATTAATTAAATATAATAAATATAATACAAAATATAAAGGCAGACAGAAAGCGTCGAACGACCTTCGGAGATCGTCGACTGACGCACGGAGATCGTCGAACTATCGGACAGATAGTCGAACGATCCAGATAGTCGAACTATCAAAAGAGATAGTCGAACTATCACAGCAGATAGTCGAATACAGAAGATAGTCGAACTATCAGATAGTCGACCTATCAACAGATAGTCGAACTATCAGGCAAAATAGATAGTCGAGCTATCAACAGATAGTCGAGCTATCAGATAGTCGACTTATCAACAGATAGTCGAACTATCAAAAACAAACAGATAGTCGACTATCAACAGATAGTCGAACTATCAGATAGTCGAACTATCAAAGCAGATAGTCGAACTATCAAGCGAGAACAGATAGTCGACCTATCAAAGATAGTCGAACTATCAACGCAGGAATAGATAGTCGAACTATCAACAGATAGTTGAACTATCAGATAGTCGACCTATCAACAGATAATCGAACTATCAAAAACAGACAGATAGTCGACCTATCAACAGATAGTCGAACTATCAGATAGTCGACCTATCCAAGCAGATAGTCGAACTATCAAAGCACATAGATAGTCGAACTATTAACCGATAGTCGAACTATCACGCAGACTGAAAGTCGAAACAACTAATAGACGATCGTCGAACAGTTAGTCGACGATAGTCGAGCGGCGTTCGACGATAGTCGAAACAAATAAACTACTTAACCTAATTTCAATCTAGAAAAGTGAGAACTCTACAGCTAGACTACTAACCATTGACCATAGATATTTCTTGGGTCAAGGAACTAAAAGACAAGACTAAACTCAAATCAAAACGGGGGTACCAACAATCTCCCCCTATTTGAGTTAAGTCTCTTAAAAACTAAAACACAGAGCTAGCTATAGAACACTATAAACAATACAGGAAATAGATAGCAATTAACTAGCAATTATCAAACAGATAGATAATAACAGTCAAACAAAACTAAGGATCAACAGAGTCAGGCTTAGATACAGAAGAGTAGAAACAAAAGAAATTTTTCGCAGAGGATCAATGGCCTCTAACTTAGACATCTTTAAATCTTACAAGCCAATGATCTTTAATTCTGTAGTCCTTGGCACAATAGCTTCCGGGTGCTTTTCCATATATTTAGAAGGGTCAAAAACCTCAGGATTAACCTGGAACTTTTCTATTCCTTCTTTCTGAAGGTAGACATGGTGGGTTAAACCAGTGGTGTCCTTTTCCTTCTGCTTTTGCTTTTCTGATTTGGGCTGCTCCAACTAATTCGTGAAAACAAGCCATCCTAAAGTTAGGATCAAGCTCAGGACTTTCATAAAGACTCAGGAGGAGTAGCATCTGATTCTTTATCTAGATAAGACATGGGAGCAGACTTAGCAAAAGTTCTTGCTAGAGTATTTAAAACAATAAACTACTTACTTTTTGAAACAACTTTTTCAGACTGTGCTGGTATTGGAGAGGAAGCTCTTTTCTTTGGAGAAGGAGGAGGAGAAAAGGTTGGTCTTTGAACACAACCTCCTTCACTTGTCTTTGAGAACCAGAATAAGATCTGCTTTGGGAACTTTGAGAGCTTTTCCTTGACTGCGGCTGAGAGACGGTTGCAGATTTTCCAGAAGAGGCAGATGGATTAGCAGATAGGTTCCCAGAGGCTCTTGCACTGGGAGGTGGAGGAGGAGGACCTCTGGGAGTCCATCTAGAAACAGGGTATCATACCTCTTAGATCTTTTTCTCTCTTTCTGCTGGTTCTTGGAGAACCACATCCAATGTTGAAATTCTTTCGATTTGGGGTCCATTCCTTTAAGAATATAGTATGGAGTATCATTGTCTCGGCTGGGGGAGGAGGAGAGGAGCAATTGCTTTCCTTTTCTTTTGAGCAGCTTTCTTTTTCTTAGCATCTCAGATAAATCAGAATCATCTTCATCATCAGAGTGAGATGATGGAGGATTATCATAAGGATCATAGGCTTCAGAAACAGCCTTTTCTTTTAACTTCAGAACTAATTTCTCTCTTTCTCTTCAATGGCATCCTGAGCAGAAGGAAATCTAAATCCAACCCTGGTGAATCATCCCAATAGTTGACTTTTTTACATGCAACTCTTTTTCTTCCCTTTAAAGAATCTTGTACTCTTTGATTCCAGGCAGCTCTTGCTTTTTCTTCTTCCACACTCAGAACAGGAGTGTCATCTTTGATTTCATCTTGTTTTTCAGACTCATATTCTCTATCATTTAAAAAAGAATCCAGTTCTGGATCTGCTTGAGTATCAGGAACATTTGGGGCAGCTTCTGAAACAATTACTATGATCTGAGCAGCTAAATCTTCTCTAATATAATCTGTAGAATTATGAATACAGATCTGCTAAATAAGCAATAATCATTCCTTCTAGGTATTCACTAGCTAACAAATTAATTGACTCGTCAATAAAGCGAATGAGTGAATTACCTTCATATTTGACCAACTCCCAAGACTCATCTAGGTAGGATGTAATGATCCCTTCTAGGAAATTTGCAATCACGGGAGAGGTGAGATCTTCCAAGCAAACTTTCACAACAAATTCAGATAACATGATAGCATCAGATATTTCCTTTTCCGATAACACAGAGGCTGATTCTTTTTCAGCTGGAGCAGACACTGCTTGAACTGTCATCACAGTATCTGTTACTGCTGGAAGGGAGGCAGAAGGCTCTGAGGCATCTTCACAGAACATCTCCCCCTGCCTGATTTCAGTGGAAACTGAAACCAGGCCCTTGAGGAAGAGGGCTCAGCAGATTTGGAAAGTGATTTGATGGTAGCGGTTAAGGTATCAATGGAGGGGCAAGTGGAGCGATTGCCTCTTCAATCATAATTTTGATTGAAGGGGTAATCAACTCCACAATGCAGGAGATGAGTTCAGGGGTAATCTCAAAAGAAGATGGAAGTGCAGTGGATGGAGATACAGCAGATATGGTTGTAGTGCTGGGATGAAGAATGGTGTGGACTGGGGATTGAATTGGAGATGGAGCTGGAGAGTTAATAGGAGAGTTAACTGGTGAATGAATGGGAGACTGAGGAGGAGTTGGAATCCTCTCAGATCCTAACAAATCAAAACTAGGAGCAGATATCCTAGTCTGATGAGAAGGAAGAGGAGATGCTGGAGGGGAAGGAAGAACAACCGTGGTTGTTTCTCTAGCAGGAGAAGGGGAAAGTCGTTACTTCAGCTGAAGTTGATGGAACTTCAACTGAGGTAGACATCATAACAGAAGAAGAGGGAAGGAAAGAGCTGAGCCAGCTTCTATAGGGTGAGGAGCGACCGAATCAGTCCTGGTGCTCTCAGATGTCGCTGGAGTAACCCATGTGAGAGCGGGTTTCACAAAGGTTCTCTTCCACTTAGAGAACAGGTTTGGGTCCATCTTCTTGCTTGCATTTATTGTTGTTGCGGTTGAACTCAGCAGCTGGGGATATTTTTCCTTCAGGAAAATTCCAATAACCCTTCCGAGGGTAACTTCCTTCTTATTATTCTTTTTCCTTATTAAATCAAACATTACTCCAGCCCAATCAATCTTTTTCTGATTAACAATTGCACACATCAGTGCAAATTGTTGCCTTGTTATATTGTCATGAGCAGAGTGCTTACCGAGGAGCACTTTTCCGACAACTCAGCAAGAAACTTAATCTTGAAAGGGAAATTTACCTTGAGCAGCTTCGTGGGAATGCCTCTGCATGTCCCAGCTCAACTAACATTCTTCCAAATTCTTGAGCATCTTGCTCATAATCTCTTCACCATTTATCAAACCAAAAATATCAGTCAGAATGGCCGGAGTCAAGATTACTCTTCTCCGCCGATTGTGCCAGCAGTCATCGAGTCGTCGGTGGAGGACGACGTGAAAGCCCATTCCTTGATCTCAGGTATATTTAACTTAATCCTTGAAGACATTATCTCTCTAGTCCTTGGTCCCGGCACAACTGAAAAACTTCCACGATCCCTGCTTCGCAGCAACTGAACGCGTCGAAATCAACACTGAAGCCTGCATCGAACTTTACAACTGCTAACACTGCGGGAGAAATCGCCATTGATTGCTGGAGAAAGTGCGAGAAGGACGGCAAGGACGAAGGGGACGAAGCGGCAGAAAATCGCATGCGGGAAGACAGAATGCGAAAAGTCACGCTCCGTCGACGAAAGAACAAAAGATCATTTAACTAGGTCGACTATCGACTTTATATTAGACCGGAGATAGTCGATCTATTAAAAAGAACTAGACCTGATAGTCGAAACGCCGTTCGACGATCGGCTCAGAAGCAGAGTAGTCGAGCCATGTTCGATATTTCTGGCTTCTCAAACAACAAGATGTCGTCGTTCAGAGATCGACGAAAAGCTCGACCTGTTCGACGATCTTCGAACGCCGTTCGACGATCTTCAAACAGGTTTCAACATAGGCGATATAGTCACACTTAGTCTCGTCCATTGATCATGCATATTTAAACTAAAAAGAACAGATGCTTTGTTATCTAAAGGCTTGGTGAATATATCACCTCTCTGAAACTCAGTGGATATAAACTCAAGACAAATCTTGTTCTTTTCCACACAATCTCTCAGGAAAATGGTGCCGAATCTCAATGTGCTTCGTTCTAGAGTGGTTGCACTGGATTTTGTGCAATTGAAATAGCAATGGTACTATCACACATGATTTTGGTGTTCTTGTGTGAGTAACCATAATCCACAAGCTAGTTTTGAATCCACAGGATCTGTGAACAAACAACTAGCAGCTGCTATATATTCAGCCTCTGCAGTTGAAGTTGAGACAGAAGCCTGCTTCTTACAGAGAACCAAGAAACCAATCTCTCTCCCAGGAACTGGCAAGTTCCTGAGGTGCTCTTCCTGTCAACTCTGCAACCAGCATAATCAGAATCAGAATATCCAATTAATTCAAATTTGACTCAGTGGGTACCAAACGTGTAGATCTGGGACATCCCTTTAGGTATCTCAGGAATCTCTTTAGAAGAATCTAGATGAGATTCCTTGGGGTTGACCTGGAATCTAGAACAAAGGCATGTAGCAAACATTATATCAGGCCTACTTGCAGTTAGATATAATAGGGAACCAACAATGGCCCTATAATTCTTTTGATCAACCGGCTTACCGTGATCATCAGAATCAATAACTACATTAGTAGCCATAGGTGTAGGCATTGACTGAAGCATCAGCCATCCCAAATTTCTTTACCAATTCATTGCATATTTGGATTGGGAGATGAAGATCCATCAGCATCTTGCTTAACTTGGAGACCAAGAAAGTAAGACAGCACACCCATACTACTCATCTCAAACTTAGAGTGATCAGGTCAGAGGACCTTTTGCAAAGTTTGGATCAGTGGAGCCAAATATAATATCATCTACATACACCTGAAATAACAGGATTGTGTCCTTGTGATGCTTGACAAAAAGGGTTCTATCAACTACTCCCTAGTAAAGTTTGTGCTCTAAAAGGAAACTAGCTAGAGTCTCATACCAGGCTCTGGGAGCTTGCTTTAGTCCATATAGAGCTTTCTGTAACTTAAACACATGTGAGGGCTGAGTTGAAGAAACAAACCCTGGTGGTTGTTCAACAAAACACCTCTTCCTTAAGCTCACCATTCAGGAATGCACTTTTGACATCCATTTGGAACACCTTAAACTTCATGTAGGCTGCATAGGCCAAGAAGATTCTTATTGCTTCTAGCCTTGCAACAGGAGCAAAGGTTTTGGTCATAATCTATACCTTCTCCTGTCTGTAGCCCTGAGCTACAAGCCTTGCTTTATTCCTTACTATAATTCCATTTGCATCCAACTTGTTTCTATACACCCACTTGGTGTCTATGATCAGTTGGCCTTTAGGTCTTTGAACCAAAGTCCAAACTTTACATCTCTCAAACTGATTGAGTTTCTTGCATAGCAATGATCCAGTGGGGATCTAGCTCTGCATCTTTAAAGGTGAGGGGCTCAACCTGTGAGAGGAAAACAAGCATGCATCACATCCTGTCTTAATTGGTGTCTTGTTTGCACACCAGCTGATTATGTCTCAATCACTTGAGATGTGGGGTGATCTCTAAGTGTGACAATATCAGCAGGTGGGATGTGATCTTCAGCAACAGTTGGGATTAATTCCTCAGGGAGGAATTTGATCTACTGTTGGTGGGAACAACAACTGCTTCTGCAATGTCTTCATCACTGTCTGATTCAGTGATCTGAAGAGTTGATTGTTGAAGAATTTCTTGAGGAGCATCAGGTACCTGCAATGAACTAGAGGAAGGAGAATTTTCTTCTCTTGTAAAACATCTGAGACTCATCAAAAGACATGCACAGATTCTTCAATCTTAAGGTTGATTTGTTTTAAAACGCTATAAGCTTTGCTTACTTGGAATATCCAAGCATGATTCCCATTGAAGCTTTTGCTTCAAATTTCCTAAGATATTCTTTTTTGTTTTTATGAATATAAACAACACAACAAAGATTCTGAAATAATTAATTTTAGGTTTCTTTCCTTTAAGCAACTCATAAGGAGTTTTACACTTAAGTTTGTGTATCAAACTTCTATTTAAGACATAATTGGCTGTACTAACAGCTTCTGCCCAATAGGAGAGAGGCATGTTAGCATCTGCCAACAATGTGCTAGCAGCTTCAATGAGTGTTCTGTTCTTCCTTTCAACTACCCCATTTTGTTGAGGAGTTCTAGGAGCTGAGAAGCTATGTTTGATACCTTCTCTCTCACAGAATTCTTGCATGAGAAGAGAGTCAAACTCAGTACCATGATCACTTCTGATCAAGGCACATGAGTAGAGTACTCAGTCTGCACACATAGTAGAAGTCTGTAAGGGCTTTGAAGTTATCAGATTAGTTCTCAAAAAGAAAACCCAACTGAACCTAGAGAAGTCTTCTACAATTACTAAGGTGTAATACTTCCCTCCTAAACTCTGTACATTTATTGGGCCAAAAAGGTCCAAGTGTAATAGATACAGGATTCTAGGAGAATCACTCTTATTTACAGATTTAAAGGAATTTTTGGTTTGCTTGCCTAGCTGACAAGCCTTGCATAGGCTCTCCTTCTTGTAGGGGCAAGAAGGTTAACTCTAACAAGGTTGTGTTTAGATAACCTAGATATATTTTTAAGGTTAACATGACTAAGCCTCTTATGCCACAAAGAATTATTATTAATTGTTACTTCATTAATTAAACAGGCAGATTTCAGAATGAGATGAATTTAAATCTACTAAATAAATATTACCTATTCTAATACCTACTAAAACAACATTATTGTTTAAAGTTATATTGCAAGAGGAGTTAGAAAATGAAACTGGTAGCCAGTATCACATAGCTGGCTGACTGAAATCAAATTATGCTTCAGTCCATTGACATATGCAACTCTCTTGAAAGTAACTACTAATTGTGATCTTGCCATAGCCTTCTGTCTGACACAGCTGGAGTCTCCAAAGATAACCTTTGGGCCGAGCTTAGCTTTGAACTTTGACAGAAGATCTTTATTTCCTGTCATATGCTTAGAGCATCCACTATCCAAATACCACTTATTTTGAGTGATTGGATAGGCTTCACCTGCAAGACATTTATTTAGACAGTGTTGACCCAGGTAACTTAGGTCCCTTGTTTTTCACATAAGAAAAACTGGAAATATATGAAATGCAGGTGAGGGTGTGATAACTAGTGGGTGAGATCTCCTAGGTGGGATTCTCCATGCAGATGATGGGTCAACAAACCTAGGGTTTCTATTTTCATTTAGGTTTCTATGGTACTGATTATGATTTTTGAAAATCATGTTGAAAACGTCGATTGACGTTCGACGATGGGCGCTCAGATGTCGAGCTTCGTTCGACCATTGAGCTTCCGATCGTCGAGCGGCGCTCGACGCTCTTTGCATTTCTTTAAAAAATTTCTATCTCTTTTCTCTCATAGCTTTATTTAAAGTTTTATTAACTAGGTTTACTTGCTCAGTGTTCTTCATTCCACTAGCTGAAATGAAGTTTACTGCAGTTGAAAGATTATTTTTAAGTAGTAACTGGGGGTTCACTGGGAGGAAGCTCCTAAGCCTAGTTTGTCATTTACTGACCTAGTGTTAGTCATGCTGGTATTTCTAACAACTTAAGGCTTCTACCATTAAGTGATTCTTCTAACCTCTTAGACTTAGCTAACTCCATTTTAAGAAATTTAATTTCTTCACTACAGTACTGAGATCTTCCTTTAACCTAACATTTTCTGTAGCTATTGATTCTGAGTCAGCTAACTTATTTCTAGTTCTTTTATCTCCTTTTCTGAGCTAATCAAATCTAAGCATAAAGATTTAAATTCTAATTTAAATTCAGCTGAGGTAAAATCATAAGAAGAGAGTTACCTCATCTTCTGTAGGCATCTCTTCATCAGAATATGAACTCTCTGCAGCAGAGTGGTTGCTGCAGGCATCTATTGCCATCAGGCAAACTTCTTTTGCCTTCTTCTCTTCCTCATCCTCACTGGAGCTTGATGAGGAGGATTCTTCATCAGAATCACTCCAGGTTTCAGCAATGAAACATCTCTCCTTCTTCTTGTTTTTGTAGGAGGATGGCTTGGAGTGCTTCCTGTGCTGTTCCTTTTCTTTTCTCTTGTCTTTGTTCTTCTCCTCTGGACACTCTGTAAGATGTGTCCAGGCTTCCTGCAACCATAACAAATAATTTCTTTAGCAGAGTGAACGATCATACCTTGGTTTGTCTTCATAACGTGAAGTCTTCTTTCTGAACTCCTTTCTCCCCATCTGAGAACCTCTTGGCAAACAATGTCATTTAGTTCCTCATTTGATTGGCTGCTTCAGAAGCATAGCAGCCTTAAGAGCTAGAGATTACTCTCTTTCTTGTTGGAGTAGGGGGTCTTTGCTTCTGCTTCTGCTTCCCTTGTCTTCAGCACTTGCTCAAAAAATTGAGCTTGCGAGAAGAGCTTCAGTGGAGATCTTATTTGTACTTCTGGCTTCCTTGATGGGCCAGATCCTTAGATCCCATGTGCTAGAGAAGCACATAAGAATCTTATCATTGACCTCTGTCAATGATATGTCCTTGTCAAGGGTCCCAGCTCATTGATGATTGAGCTGAGCCTGGTGTACATGGCTTCAATGATTCAGCATCAGTTTTCTTGAAGTTCTCATACTGTGAGATCAGGTTGGACCTTCTGTCCTTCCTTTCATCAGCTGAACCAGCCACAATCTGGTTCAGTGTATCCCACATAGCTTTTGCTGAAGAGCAGTCAGCTACCTTTGGAATACCTCATCTGACATTGTCTGAGCCAGTATGTTCATTGCCTTGGCATCTGCTACTTTGGCCTTCTTGTACTCATCGTTGTAATCTGGAGGAGGCACTGCACTCATATCAGATGATGAGGCAGTTGAGCTAAGTTGCAGGCAGCAGGTGCTTGGGGGACCTGACAAATAGAAGCAAAGATGCTTTCATATATAGAATTCATATATAATTTTATCCTTGCCTTCCAGATGCCAAACTTAGCTAAGTTGCATGCTGGAGGTCTGGTGCTGAATAATCCTGGACTGGGCCATGATAGTGAAATATCTATAAGCTTTGGTATCTATCAGGATCTTGTGACATAGGTGTTAGCCTATTCAGTCAGTTAACCTCCCTCTGATACCAATTGAAAGTGAAGGGATAGATACTACTCTAGAGGGGGGTGAATAGAGTTATCAAATTTTGCACTAGACAAAGTTTGAAGGTCTACCCAACTCCCTTGGAGTAAATTGCGGAATTAAAAATTATAGATATAGAATTAACCTTAAAGCTAACACAAGTGTTGTGCACAAACTCAAGCTAACTGTAATTACAGTTAAGGCTTGGAAATCCTAATCAGCAACTAGCAACCTAGTTATATCTATTCACAGCCACAGTGCAGGAAAAAAAACAAGGTAATCCAGACGACACAAGGAATTTATAGTGTGTTCCCCAAACAACTTGGGTACGTCACTCTTCTACCAACAAGATAGGAATCCACTCAGGTTTTTGATCAGTGCCCTGCCACCAACAGGATCTGCTTCAGGTAGATCCAGAAACCCTTTAGACTTTTGATCAGGTGTCTAAAAACCAAGCACAGGTTTTTGATCAGGTGCCCTGCCACCAAGGATACTTTTGAAGGGAGTAATAACCTGTACAGGAGGGGGAAGAAGGTTAAGATGTCTTCTCTATTTTAAAATAGATTAGAGAAGCACAAAAAACTTGCACTGAGCTAGAAAGCTCTAAAGAATCAAGGCTCCCCTGGCTCAAAGATGTCCAAGTGAAGTCTTGCTTCAGTGCAGAAAAACTCTTCAGATAGCTCTGAAGGAAAAACTACAAGAAGATAAATATAATAAAATTAAAGATCTTCAAGCTGCTATTCT